>CM053414.1:3508054-3524995 GCA_028644305.1 Xerus rutilus
CTTCACAAAGAGCTGGCAGGCCACCAGACAGGTGTCTGTGCATGGCTGGTCTGAAAGGAAGCCCCCTCCCGCATCTCTCTGTCTCTCTCTCTGTCTCCCCACCCCCACTGTGTCCCTCTATTTCTCTCTTTCTCTTTCTCTCTCTCCCTGTGTGTCTGTTTCTCTCTGTGTCTCTCTTTTTCTGTCTCTCTCTCTGTCTCTGTTTCTCTCTGTGTACATCTCTCTCCCTTTCTCTCTCTCTCCCTTCCCCCATGTCTCTGTTTCTCTTTCTCTCCCTCTCTCTGTTTCTGTTTCTCTCTGTGTATATCTCTCTCTGTCTCTTTGTGTGTCTCTTTTTCTGTGTGTATATATCTCTTTCCCCCCTCCCTCTCCGTCTCTCTCTCCCTGTCTCTCTCTGTCTCTCTCTCTGTCTCTCTGTCTCTCTTTCTCTCTTCCCCTCTGTTTCTCTCTGTCTCTCTCTGTCTCTCTTTCTCTCTGTATATATCTCTCTCTGTCTCTCTCTGTGTCTGTTTCTCTGTGTGTGTGTGTATATATATATCCCTCTTTCTCTGTCTCTGCCTCTGTCGGTCTCTCTCTGTTTCTGTTTCTCTCTGTGTATTTCTCTCCCTCCCTCCCTCCTCTCTGTCTCTGTCTCTGTCGTCCCCCTCTCCCCATGCACAAGCTCACGCGCACACACACACACACACACACACACACACACACACACACACACGGTACATTTCCTCAGGCTCTCTGGCAGCAAGCCTTATCTCTTTGGCTCCTGAACATCTGACTTGCCCCAGGGAATTCTCCTGGGGACACTCAGAGCTGCAGGACAGAGAGCACCTCCCCAAAGTGAGCTGGGTGGATGGGGAGCTCAGTCTCCAACGCTTCCTTCCGCCCCAGAGGGCTGCAGGAGAGAGCTCCACAGTCCTCAAGGACAAAGGCCCTGTGTCCAGCGAGGGGCCCCAGCTACCTCTCAGCACTATGAATGGTCACTTCATCTTTCACTCTGAAACCGCTGCTCCCCGATTCGGGCTCCCCGGCTGTGAGAGATCCCCTCAGCCCCCTCGGGGTGCTGTGCCCCCACTTCACACCACTTCCTCTCTGGCCCTTTGTGCCAACCCCAGGAGGCATCCAGCCTCTCACCATAAGTGCCAGCCTGACCTTGTGCGGGTGCTGTCCTGGTTGTGGGTGGGAGTACAAGGACATGCCCCATCGACCCCCCAGTTAAGCCACCAGGAACTTCAAGACACAGCTGCACAGTGTTCAGTCCCAAGCACAAGCCCTTCTACGTGCAGGGCCCTGGTGCCAGCGCTGGGAGATGGCCACCCACAAGGCCAGGCCAGCTGCAGCTGTGATCACCACCAGCCCACAGCCCTGATTCTCCCCTGACCCCCAGCTCTGGGGACTCAGCCCAGGAGCGCTCACCACTGAGCCGCATCCCCAGCTCTATTTATTTTTATTTTATTTTATTTTAAATTTTTTAATATTTATTTTTTAGTTGTAGGTGGACAGAATATCTTTATTTTGTTCTTATGTGGTGCTGAGGATCCTCACGCATGCCAGGCGAGCACGCCACTGCGCCATAACCCCAGCCCTCTATTTACTTTCATTTTGACACGGGGTGTTACCAAGTTGCTGAGGCTAGCCTCAAACTTGTGGTCCTTCTGCCTCTGCCTCTCAAGCCGCTGGGATGACAGGTGTGTGTCCCCACACCTGAGCACCCTGATTCTTTGGCTTGGGAAAGTCATGCATTAAATAAACACTTGCTAATGACTTCAGGTGTCCACTGAAGCTGGACACAGGTGCCCCACACCCCGGCCCCTCCACTCCTCGCATCCACCCACGGGAACGTGCGCCTCCAGGAAGCAGGTCCTTAGCAGCCCCTTCATGGTCGCCCGCTTGGGGAGCTGCTCAGGTGCCCATCAGCAGTATAAGGGGTGCAGAAATGTGGTCTCCCCAAGAGCGACGAAGCCACGCCGGAAGAGTGACACCTGTATGTGACAGCGGCTGACACACGACTGCACAGCTGCTGGAGAAAGACGGGAAGCCAGCCTGCCTGCCCTGCCGGGAGCTGACTGCACGGAGAGCACAGGGGCTGCTAATGTGCCTCCTGACCCAATGGGGATGAGGTCCCATCGCCATGGGCCGGTCTGCTCCCCGCTGCACTGTGGGCCCGTCTCGCTGTTATACCTTGATCCAAAGTAAAAATGGTGATAAGCCTTTCCCCAGAACACCGCAGGGAAGTCTAAGCAGGGACAGCGCAGGCTCGGTGCCCCACCCCCAAGCTCTCATCTCCCACGCCTGATGCCCCCAGTGCAGGTGTGAATTTAGGACACTGAAGCCTGAGGTGACCGAGCGCTGGCAGCTCAATGCCCCGCGTCACGGGGCGTGGCATCCTCCAGGTCTTACTGACAGTCACCGTCAGGTTCAACCACAGTGGAGAAGCCCACACTGTGCTGGTTTGAGGGTCAGCGGGTCCAGGCCTCCCTGCTGCGAAGAGCCCGGGGTCTGGAGGGAGGGATCTTCACCAGTGCCCGGGGGGCGGGTAACCAGAAGGCTGCTGTGGGACAGGGCAGCAGCAATAGGTGGTGTCCTGCAAAGGTCCTCCTCTGTAACCCACAGGGCCATGCAGACACCTGGCATCCAGAAGGCAAAGGGGCCACGAGGTCATCCCTGGGGTGGGATCAGAAACTGAATCTGGGGCCCAGCTGCTGACTCAGAGTGAAACCCGAGGACACCAGTGCTCATGGCCACTGGCATTCACTTTTTTAAAAACTGGGAAAAGGGTGAGTTGTGAATAATTGAACAGCCATCTTGTCCTTCCTCATGCTAGATTCCCGGGGGCTCCCAGAGCACTCTGAGATGTGTGGGTGTCCGTGGGTCCTGCTGCCGGCTGCCCAGGGGACAGTGATCACAAACGGCGTTTGCACCTTTCCCTGCAGACCTGGCCCTTCCACCTGCCGTCCCTGGCCACCTTTCATGGGCTCATCAAACACTCTTCTTACTTCCTCTCAAATAACAGATAAAACTGCCCGCTTGGCCTTTGGAGGAACCTACGTACAACCCATCCCGGTTTTCCCCAGTTTGGATGTCAAATGGGGACACAGCCTACTCAACACACAGCCTGAAGCGTCTCCAGACCCCTCCCCAGCACTGACACATTGCCACTATTTCACGACAAAAGTGGCAGCGCTGACCTGCACGCTGTGACCCCAGTGCCCCAGACCACTGCCCAGCGCCCAGATTCGGTAGGGAGGTGGCTGCCCATCCCTCTGCCACGAGGAAACACCGCAGCCCGCCACGAAAATAAAGCCCTGTGAGGGCAGCGAGGAGGGGCGGGGCCTGCGCAGGGGGCCTGGTGGGGCGGGGCAGTGGCTGCCCCCACCTCTTCCACATCCCTGCCCGCATTTCCTCCCAAGTGCTGAGTCCTCAGGAGCATTTTTTTGGGGGGAAAGGTACCAGGGATTGAACTCAGGGGCACTCGACCCCTGAGCCACATCTCCAGCCCTGCTTTGTGTTTTATGTAGAGACAGGGTCTCACTGAGTTGCTTAGCACCTTGCCATTGCTGAGGCTGGCTTTGAACTCGTGATCCTCCTGCCTCAGCCTCCCAGAGTGCTGGGATTACAGGCGTGCTCCACCGTGCCCAGCTGTCCTCAGAAGCATTTGGCTTTAAGTGTGCAGAAACTAAACTTGGCCTCTCCCTACCTGCAGCCCACCTTCTTGTGAGGTGGCAGAAAACTCCTAACCATGCCACTGGAGGATAATGGTCCTCCCTTGAAAGCCTCCCTGGGCCATGTCCAGACCAGCTGCAGACTTGGACTCCAACCAGGCCACTCTCCCTCCCCTCCCCTCCTGGCTGACCCTGGCCTGGTGCTGGAATCACCTGAAACGTCGGGGTGAACTATGAAGCGCTGAGTTCCCCTCACCGCAGGCGCCACGGCTTCCCGAGGTTCAGCGTGTCAATGACGTGCGCGGCTCCCTGTACAGGACGTCATGCAGGGTAGCCCAGGTCCACAGAGTGCTCAGCGCCAGGAGCTTGACAAGGAGCAACTTAGTTCATTCCCACTAGTCTTGGAGCTGGGGATGCTGTTGTTAGCTCAATTTTATAGATGGAGAAACTGAGGCACAGTGGGTAAACCCAGCCTCAGGGCTGGAAATGGGCAGAGCCAGGACCTGAACTCCCCGAGAAGCACGGTGGGGAGCTGGTACAGAGAATGCCATGCCTGTTAGGTTTTCTCCACATTGGCACAGTGGACACTTGCACACTTGGTGGGGTGTCCTTGGCTCTGGAGGATGGCCAGCAGCACCCCTGACCTCTCTCCACCAGAGGCTAGCAGTGCCTTCGCCCTAGATGTGACTCTCACAACTGTGTCCAAACATCGCCAAGTGCTCCCCAGGGGGTGAAACTGCCAGCTGCTGAGAACCTCTGGTGGACATGCAGGACGGGCTCCCAAACACACCTGTGAGGAAGGTCACAGGAAAGTGTGCATCTTGTTTTGTTTTGTTTTGCAAATGCTAAACTGTTTCTTGGCATAGAAATGTATTCCATGGTTTAAATGAGTATCTACTTTATGCCTGGATTGAACCCAGGGCGCTTTGCCACTGAGCCACATCCACAGCCATTTTCTTTTTTCATTTTGAGACAGGCCTTGCAAAATTGCTGAGGCTGGCCTCTAACTCGTGAGTGATCCTCTTGTCTCAGCCTCCCAAGTTGCTGGGATCACAGGCATGCGCCACCTGCCTGGAAGTTCGAGGACCTACCCCGTGCCTGCAGCTGGTCTGGGTGCTGGGGAGATACAGTGAACAAAACTCCCTGCTCTCCTGGAGATGACTTTCTGGAGGGAAAGACAGGAAGTGAACAAGCAAATAAACACATGGTGTCCGGTGGCGATAGTGCCATGAGAAAACTCAAAGCTGAAGGACAGGCTGCTGTTCCAGTGTAGGCCGGTGAGCCTCCCTGACAGCCTCCCTGCACCAGGTCCACCCCAGCAGCCGTTGTGGACGGCCTGTCCCCAAGCAGGCTTTGTGGTGGGGCTTTCTTTCTCTCTCTTTCTCTCAGTTCAGTGGCTGCCCAGCCCCCAACGCCCAGCTCAGCACAAATGGCTGGCTGGGGAGGTCGGGCCTCCCACAGCATCTGCTCAGGGTGCTCATAAATCCATGGCCCTGCCCAGGCCCAGGGCGTCCCTGTCACAAGGGCGGGGTGCTCAGCTGGAAGGGGGCTTCACGTCGCCCCAGGGGAACAACACGCGGGCTTGCTCAGAGGCTGCACGGTGCCATGGAAACAGGCGCAGGGACCCGGGCAGCTGGAGAGAATGTTCTAGACTCTGAGGGGCCTGTCAGGAGGGAGAGGCCTGCAGACAGAGCTGGGTGTGTCTGTCTCCCCCAGCCGGGGGAGCCCTGTTCTCCCCACGCCTGTTCCCTTGGCTAAGGGGCCAGCATGGGGCAGTGGCTCCTGTTCCCCGCCCCCTCCTCTGTGTTGGCAGAACAGTGAGAGCGTTTGGGGATGAGATGCCAATCGCTTTCACAGAAACACCCCAATCTGGGATTTCCTAGGGAACCCACGGCCACCCGGGGGGCAGCAGCTGTCAGCCTCAGAAGCACTTGTCCCTCCCCTGGGCCACAGTCCCCCCAACCCCCGACTGTGTCCTTGGCACCCAGCCGCCAAGCCCCCTTCCTTACTTGCCAGGCCTGGAGGCCTTGGGGAGGCCAGCACAGGGCAGGGTGGGCCTCAACTCTGCAGGGGAGGCAGAGACAGGGAAGGGGACAGCACACACTGAGGTCTCAAGCCAGAAAGGTTGGGGTGACGATGAA
The DNA here is from genome assembly GCA_028644305.1 of Xerus rutilus. Taxonomy (NCBI): domain Eukaryota; kingdom Metazoa; phylum Chordata; class Mammalia; order Rodentia; family Sciuridae; genus Xerus; species Xerus rutilus. The sequence goes on from CM053414.1 coordinate 3,513,852, forward strand.
TCATTGGCAGTGGAGGGGAGGGGGGGCAGGAAGGGCTGAGATGTGTCCCATGTGGGACAAGAGGAGGCCTCACCAGGGGAGCAGGCCTCCGGGACCCAAGAGAGCTGCCCTCCAAATACCCTGCCCATCCACCCAGCTGGCAGGAAGTGAAGACAGTGACCGGCCACAGGCCACAGGCTAATAACCATCAGAGCCAGGGTGGCCAGTGAGGGGACAGCTGACTGGCACCAAGCTTCCTTTGGGGTGATGGGTAAGTATTGGAACCAGAAAGTGGTGGTGGCCACTCAGGGTTGTGCATGGACCAAATCCCACTCACGCAAACACCTCAAAGTGGTTGAAATGGCAAATTTGTGTGACATGCATTTTACCACAATAAAAAGTGAAGAAAAGATGGCTGATTTCCAGCCCGGGCCAGGCCTGGGGACACAGGTGCAGTGTTAATCAGAGCCTGGCCTCAGGAGGGCAGTTTGGCAGGTCAGGTCCATGTTCGAATGGTCAGCCTGGAATCTGCCAGAAGCCCATCCCACGGAATCTGGAATGAGAATGTGCTGGCTGGGAGGCTCCAGGAAGAGCTGGTAATTAAAAGCAAACAAACACATTCTGGAAACGATCAAAATGCCCTGTGAGTTTTCTACTGTTGCTTAAGAAATATTCACAACCTTGGTGCCTTAAAAGTCCATGTCTCCGAGTCAGCAGCACCTCCCCTTCATGAGGCCACGGCTCTGCAGTCCGAAGTCCCAGCAGACACGGGTTCTCCACTCAGGGCAATGCAGAGGTCAGGACCAGGATGTCTGCAGACATGTTCTCACTGGGGGCCCAGGACCTCTGCCAGTGAACCCAGAATTCATCTCCTGGCAATCATGTGACAGCTTGGCCAAGAGTCACCCTCAGCTCCTGGAGGCCACTCTCAGCTCCTTTACTTGTATCCTCCTTCCCTGCCTCAGCAACGGAGGATCTCCCAAATCCCTGGGTCAAGTCCCTCTCTGAATTCCCCTGATTAAGTCAGGCCCACCAAGGATAATGCCCCTTTCTTAAAGTCAAGGCCACACAGCACACTCCAGTCACAGAGAGATGCCCACAATATTAAAAGGCTCCCTGCACACCAAGGGGAGGAGAGTGACCAACACGAGGCTGTCGTCACTTGGGGTATGATAGAAGTCTGCCTGCCACAGTGATGGGACACAGGCCTGAGCGGGGGGAACACAGGGCGAAGGAAGGACTGCAAACTGGCCCCGTGCTGACCCCACGTGCCTTCTTTTTTTTTTTTTTTTTAAAAAGCATTTTTTTAAATGTTTATTTTTTAGTTGTAGGTGACAGAATATCTTTATTTTATTTTTATGTGGTGCTGAGGATCGAACCCAGTGCCTTATGCGTGCTAGGCGAGCACGCTACCACTGCGCCATAATCCCAGCCCCCCCACGTGCCTTCTTTATAAATAGCAATTTATCAGCCGGGCGTGGTGGCCACGCCTGTGATCCCAGCACTGAGGGAGGCTGAGACAGGAGGATCGCGAGTTCAAAGCCAGCCTCAGCGAGGCGCTAAGCAACTCAGTGAGACCCTGTCTCTACATAAAACACAAAATAGGGCTGGGGGTGTGGCTCAGTGGTTAAGCACCCGGGATTCAATCCCTAATACAAAAACAAAACAAAAAGATACAACATAAGCCCTCATCCTCCTCACCCCGCCACCTCTCGAGTGGTTGGAAGCACATATTAGGTGTGCGCCTTAATGAGCTTCTGCTTGGTTTTCTCACAGTGACACCTTTCTTTCAGTCTGCGGAACCAAGCGATCCTGTGCGCACATGCTATTCTCCGGGCCGCCTCCATGTGCGCCAGTCGACAGCACCTGGGACGGAGCCGTAATGGGAGGAGGCTCTGCGAGCATCCCGAAGCAGCCTGCAGCAGCATGTGCCAGAGTTACCATAGCAACCGTCTGGTCGTGGACATGGGATGCAGGAATCCGCTTCTGTGTCTAGACTCCTGTGGCCTTGAAGAGCCACCTCTCCACCCGTTCAACCAATATTAAAAGAGCGTCGTCTAGCAGAGACCAACTCGGATGCTTCCAGGACCCAGACAGCTAACAAAAGGATGGAAGAGATTCGGTGGACCGCTGGGGCATCCCCATCTGTTCAGGCAGCCATAAGTCAGGCTTGGCCTCTTGGGACTCTGCAGAAACGTAAACTGTGTTATTGGGGTCATCGAATTTGCCACAAACAACAAAAATAGTTGAGAACTGGATTTTTTTTTTTTTTTTTTTGGTACCGGGGATTGAACTCAGGGACACTCAACCACTGAGCCACATCCCCAACCCTAGTTTGTGTTTTATGTAGAGACAGGGTCTCACTGAGTTGCTTAGTGCCTCGCCATTGCTGAGGCTGGCTTTGAACTCGCAATTCTCCTGTCTCAGCCTCCCTAAGTGCTGGGATTACAAGCGTGAGCCACCACGCCCGGCTGAGAACTGGATTTTTATGTGAAATCTTTCCATTTTTAAATGTTGGAAACAAATTCAAAATTTGAGGCGGGGCTTCCGGGAGCTGTTACGCAGGTTGCCCTAGTCTGGGACACAGTTTTGTGTTAGTTGTAGTGTGGGATGCTTGCTGTGGTCGCGCAGGCAGCTTACATGTGCAGTCCTGGCTCCGCTCCTTCCTGACATTCCCAGCCCCTTTTATTTTGAGACACGGTTTCATCATGCTGCCGGGATGGCCCTGGACTCCTTTGCTAGTAGTCCTCCCGCCTCAGCATCAGCCTCCTGAGTAGGGTGCCCTCCACGCCCAGCAGACCAGGTGTACTTGACACCAAGTTCCTGTCCCAGTTGAGCAATTGGACATGCCGCCCTCTGGTTGCTGGGTATTTGTTTTATTTTATTTTTTAATTTTTTATTTTTTTGGCACCAAGGATTGAACCCAGGGGCAGTCGACCACTGAGCCACATCCCCAGCCCTATTTTGTGTTTTATGTAGAGACAGGGTCTCACTGAGTTGCTTAGTGCCTCGCCATTGCTGAGGCTGGCTTTGAACTCGCGATTCTCCTGTCTCAGCCTCCCTAAGTGCTGGGATTACAGGCGTGCGCCACCACGCCCGGCTGGATATTTGTTTTAAAAAGCACGTCTAAACCTCTAAATTCCTCACAGACAGGAAAACAGAGAAGGAAATCCAGCAACTTTCCTCCTGCGACGTCACAACGCCAAGGATTCACCGCACTTGCTCCCGTGAGCTAATCTCTTTATGTGAACGAAGCCCAGCAGGCCCAAGCAGAGCACCCCCCACCCTGGGCAGGACCCTTCCTGCCTCTGCAGCCTCCCAGGGCCTTTGGGGTGCTTCTGCTCAGGTGCGTGTGTGCAGCCACCTGCTTGAGAACCTTGAGCCGTCTTTGGGGTGCTCATGTGGCTCTACAGGTTGCCTCTGACACCCACCTTTACGTTTCAGGGTTTATTGGAAGAATCACTGAGTCTCGCCTGAGCACGCCACCCGTGGCTTGGCACACCCTCAGGGGTGACATCAGACATGGGAACTGCTGGGGACCAGCCAAGGAGCAGAGAAACACACATCATGTCTGCTTGAGTTCTTCCCGAGTTCCCATAAAGACCACGGCAAACCGTGAGCCCTCGGCTCAAAGGGGCCTCTCTCCTCCCTCACCCCAGCTGCGGGGCGGCTCTCCCCGGCAGTGCCCGGCACAGGCAGAAGGGACAGCTCCCTCCTGGGCTCGTAGGGGGGAAGGGGTCTGCCAGCTCCACCTGCCCTGGGGAGAGCCTGGCCAAGCCCAGCCCTGGAGCCCAGCCACCTCCTCCGCAGCCCTCCCAAGGTATCTCCAGACTCCTCAGAGACCATTAAAAGGTGGAGAGGTGCCAAAGAGATGTATTCAAGCCCCTGGGGGTGGAGGAGCTGGACAGATGGACAGGTGCACAGGACAGTTGCCACCCAGGGACAGGGCCGGGGACAGTGAGCACGTAGTGAAACCAGGAAGCCCTGGCCCCTGCCTGGTGCAGTGCAGACCTGGCCAGGCCTGAACAGGTCCAGCGTCTGTGTGTGGCTTGGAGAGCTGGGCCTGTTCCTGTGCAGACAGGACTTCCAGGGAGCCCAGCCCCCAGCCATTTGCCTGAGCATCCGCTGTGTGCGAGGCCTACCCCAGGCACTGGGAGTGAGATGGAAACTCAGAGAGAACGGAGTCTAAAGGAGAAGCGTTGCCTGCTGCAACAGGACCGGCGCCTCGTGGACGTGGGCGAGCCACAGGACACCTGCGGAAGGGAGAGAACATTAGCCCAGGGGCTGCCGTTCTGTGGGACCACCACCCTGCAGCCCGGTCACCCAGTCCAAGGACACATGACTGCCAGAGGCGTGGCCGGAGCTGCAACCCAGAGCCCGACAGAGCAATAGGGAGACTCTCCTGGCTCAGTGTTGCCCAGCCCCAGGGGTCCCGGTGCCTGGGCTCAGGCATTTCACCTCCCACCCTAACCAACACTCGTCCTGAAGCCCCCAGCGTCCTGCTCTGGGAGCAGCTAGGTCCCACCCGGAGAGCCCACCTTCCCTTTCACCTCCCACTGAAGCTCTGCCTCTTTGCCAAAACCCGACCCGTCTTAAATCCTCTTCTGTGGTGTCTTCAAGAGCCTGGACACTCTGAGGAGAGGTGTCTGCCTCAGGGACCTCCTTGGGCCCCTTACAGTGGCAGGAATTGACACCACCCTGGAGGCATGTGTAGGCAGTGGGAGGGGAGGCCAGGGGAGGTGCGAGGGGTGTGTTCCTGTCCTGTGGCCTCCGCAGTGCACTGCCGCAGCTGTGCTGCTTAACATGGCAGAAATCATTCTGTGCCTGGCCCGGAGGCAGGGGCCTGAGGCCTGGGCGTAGCAGATCCTCGCTCCCTCTGGAGGCCCGGGAGGCTCCTCCCTGCCTTCCCAGCTCTGAAGGCTCCAGGTGTCCCCTTCACGCGGTTTTCCCCTTTTCTCTCTTGTCAGTCTCAAGATTCCTTCTCATACCTGCCTGGGATTTAAGGCCCACCCCAAGTCCAGGAGGAACTTTAACTTACATCAGCAAGACCCATTTCAAGGTCACATTCACAGGTCCTGGGGTGTGGACACCAGTCGGCCACTTCATCAGGTAGGGGGAAACTTTAAGAAGAAGCGGGTCAGAACGGAGCTCTGAGCCACCCTGGGCGGACTCCTGTTCCTTGGGTGGCCCTGCAGCTGGCCTTTTATGGCTCTTGTTTTGATCTCCCCTCTGTGGTCCACTGCGAGTAGGGAAGGGGGAACAGGGAGACCCTAGATAATCCCGAGGGTATAAGCAAGTGTCACCACCCCCTGGGGGGCACGGGTGACAGACACATCCCCAACATCGGTCGGTGGAGACAGCATAAGGTGTCACTGCAGAGGGCCTCGTACCCCACCCGCCCAGGCCAGGCCCACCAGGGAGGTTGCTGAGCACAGCCTGGTCACAGCGAGGTTGCAGCTTTTCAACAGGCCACTGAGGGGTGGGACACCTCCTGCTCTTAAACCTGGGGCCACCACTGTCCCAAGGGAGAGGGGAGTGCAGGAGAGATGGGGCCAGGCTCCGAGGCCACACAGCTTCCACCTGGTCCTCTGCACACTCGGGGACACTCAGGCCCAAACCAGATGGGCCATGGGTGGGGCTCCGACCCACAGCTCCTCCAAGCCCATGGATGCAGCCGGCTGCAGCTGCCAGCCCCGAGAGGGGCCTGCCCGGACGTGCAGCTGGGCCGTCTGCCCACGTCTCTCCCTGCTTTCAACAACTGCCCCCAAGCCCTTTCCAAATGCCTGCCCCCCAAATCAAGGGCACAATAAAACACTTGCTGCTACACAGGGCGGCATTTCTGCAAGAGTGTCCCCACAACAAGGCACCTGCCGCAGGGGCTGAGTGACCGAGAGCAGAGGACGCTCGGGGCACTGCCGGCACACTTGGACCAGGCTCCACGGGCCCCGGGAGACCCGACGCCGCAGGAGCAGGCTGGGCAGCTCCAGGGCGTTGCTGGTCACCTATGGGCGGTGCCAGGGACAAGAGCTGGGAGGGGCCTCTCTGGCTTTGAGGTGTTCCCGACCCCACCAGCAAGGCCCACGCTGTAGCTGTCCTTGACATGGATCCAGCTGCTGCAGACCAGCCGCCCTGAGCGCCCATTTGCAAACCGTCCTGGGGCCAGTGTCCACCTCCCCAGCCCTCCACCCCTGTCTCCTTGGGTGCCTAGCCCAGGTGCCACCTTCGCAGGGAGGCCCTCCTGACCTCTGGCCCCCAAGCAGGGTCCCTGTCACCTTCTTACAGGACTGGCCTTCTCCAAAAGGGGACTCCTCCATAGCACGTGCCCACTGCAGGCACAGCTGCCTGCTGGGTCTGGCTCCCCGAGGGCAGGCACTGTGTGCACCTGCTGCTGGACGCCTACCTGGCCAGGGGGGCCCGGAGCAGGTGTTCCAGAGCCCTCTGTGTGCTGCCGCCCTTCTGGGCCCTGCTCACAGGAGGAGCCCACTGGAGGCTGACAGGCCTCCCTCCTGCGGCCCCTGCCTGGAGCCCCGCCACCTCTGCAGCCCCCCAGACAGAGGAGGCAGCAGGAGCAGGTGCCTGAGCCCAGCCCTGGTCCCCTTTTGGGACAAAGGCATTCTGTGGGCTTCCAAATCTCCCGGTGACCCTCCCCCACTGCCAGGGATGCACCCAGTCCTTGTCTATCTGCTGGTTGTGTGGCAGGTGTGGGCAGGCCACCGCCTGGAGGTGGGCAGGCCAGCCCAGGGTGGTCAGGCTTCTCAGGAAGGGACGGAGGCCTAGGCTGCAGGACCACGGACGGCAGCATGAAGACACAGCCCAAACACCCACCACAGCCAAAGCCCTGGGCCAGGAGGCCAGAGACCCTGTGAACGCCCCCAGTCGTAGGTTAGGAAGCTCGGACAAGCCCTGGGGCAGACGTCATGTGACAAGAACGCTGTGCCCGCTGTGCCCGCCCCGCCCCAACCCCTCGCTGCTTATCACACCTTCCTGGGTGGTGGGTAGTGTTATTCCCCATTTTGTAGATGAGGAAATCAGGGCCCTGAAGGGTTGGTTATCCTGCCTAAAGTCACACAGCTATAAACGGATGAGCACATGCTGGAACCCAGACATGCCCAGGACTGGGCCGGGCTGGGGCGCCCTTCAGCCCTGTGTCCCTGGGCAGCGTGCTTCCTGTGCTGGCGCCAGCTCTGCTCCTCAGCACCGCCTTCCCCACACTCTGCTCCTCCCACCCGCCCTGGTGTTTCCAACTCCTGGGCCCAACCCTGCCTTCCCACGGAGTGTGGGGAGTGTGGCTTCCCGGCTCATGGACCCCTGGGAAGGTGTCGTGCCAGGCCAGGAGGATACCTCCTCATGGCTTTCCCTGAAAACCCAGAGGAGGGCTCTGGCCACTCCAGGAGCAGGGCAACCTGCTGCCATGTCATGGTCACACCCAGCCTCTCAAGCCACGCCCAAGCTACAGGAGCCCTGGGTTCAAATCCAGCCACTTTCTACCTGTGACTTCAGGGGAATCCAGTCTTTGAGCCTCCGTTTCCATAAAACAGCACCCATTTCCATGCTTCCTGAGAATTAAATAAACTACTAACCATGAATGTGTCAGCCCGAGTAAGTGCCTATTAAATGCCTATTAAACTTGACACGACAACCATCAACTTTGTTTTTCCCACAACTTTTATGGGCACATGTCGCTGCGCATGGTGGGAGCTGCCGCTATGTGTCCACACATGCACACAGGGTGGCCATTTAGCCGATATCACTCTCCAGTATTTCCTTTTTCCCTCTCCTCCTCCCTTCCAGCCCTTGAGTCCCTCTCTACTCTGCTGAGCTCCCCTCCATTTTCATGAATCCCCTGCCCACCTTTCTTTCCCTTTTCCTCTCTAGCTTCCACACAGGAGAGAAAACACATGACCCCTGACCTTCTGAGTTTGGCTTATTTCACTTGACAGAATGGTCTCGAGGTTCAGCCATTTTCCTGCAAATGACATAATTTCATAACTTCTTCTTTATGGCTGAATAAAACTCCATTGTGTGTAGATACCACATTTTCCTCATCCACTCATCCAGTGAGGGACACCGGGGCTGGTCCCACGGTTTGGCCTTTGGGAATTGTGCTGCTGTGAGCACAGGTATGCACGTGTTGCTATGGGATGCTGACTTGAATTCTTTGGGATCAACACCAAGGTCACCTTTGTTTGGACAGTAAAGAAACTGTAAGACAAGTCAGAAAGTGAAACTCCTTTCTGAAAAACACAACGCATTTATTTCTGTAAACTGAGTGCCGAGGCATCTTCACAACCCCAGTACAGTACAGTTTTCTTCCCCAAAATGAAAGGAGCAAGGAAAAGAGGAAAAGGAGCTGTAATATAAAATGTGCTCATGAAGAACCAAGCCAATCTCATCTTTCTTTAGAGACAAAGCAAAGCAATCCTGAATTTGCAGTGGACCTAGGGTTCCAGACTTCTTGGAGGCGGGAGGGCCACACAGCCGGGCGGGGGGCAGGCCCTTTTCCCCTAGTCCCCATCTTCCATGCTGGGCCTCTCTCCCTGTGTCCTGGTCACTCTGGGACCCCCTGATAGCTCCCTCCCTGGACCCAGACCTTTCTCCATGCCGTGAAGGCATTTCAGTCAAAAGGGTGGGATCGGGCAGGTTCAGACCACAGTGCAAAGCCGCTGCCAGGCAAGTTTTAAGGCAAATTTTATCACTTCTCATTGGGTCCAAGCCAGACCTAAACTCCTCTCCACGGAGTGATGCAGACTGTCAGACTGGATGGCGGTGGGATGGGGGCCCCTGAGCATCTCTCGGAGGCCAGAGCTGCTAATGGTGAACGTGTGTGCTCACGAAGGCTGCGGTCAGCCCGGGCACAGTGGCCAGCCGTGTGGTAAGCAGGAGCCATCAGGGTAACCAAGACGGTGCCCACAGGGAGCAGAAGAGGGACACCATGGGGGCACCTCGGGCCTGAAGATCTACGTGACCTTTCATCAAAATGGTTTTCTTTAGAAAGAGAAAGAAGGGAAACAAGAAAAAGAAAATCAAAGATGTTCCATGAGCTTCATGGGGATACGGGTCGGGAGGGCCGGAGGGAGTCAGGCAGACGTGGGGCAGCGGGGCCTCTCATCCTTCTCCTCTCCTGGTGGGCGGTGGTGGGGTGAGGTCTGGTCCCCTCTCGGCAGCAGGCAGATGGCTTTGGCGGGTGGGGAGGGCGGGGCTACTCGGCCTGGGCGTCGTAATTGGCCCCCCCAGCCTTCTTCAGCTCGCTCTTGATGAAGTCTTCCTCCAGCTCCTTCCGATCACTGATCACAAACTCTTTTGCAAAATTCTGCAAGGACGGATAAAAACAGAGCTCCAGTTAGGCGGCGGGGAGTTTGCGCCAGATGGCTCACAGAGGGCCAGAACTGAGACGGGGCAGAATCCTGTGCCGGGAAACAGCGCACCCAGGGATCAGAGAAGGGTAAGCAGGGGTGGTGCGTCACCCTGGGCCCCGAGCTGGGCCAGGGGCACATGTGGGTGTGTGTCTTCCGGCTCTGTCACTCCTGGCTGTGTCACCCTGGGCAAGTCCCTTCACCTCTGTGACTCACCTTCCTCCTTGGCACAAACCCAGCTTTTCAGGGGAGTAACAGATGAGGCTGGAAAGGCGGGGCGCGCTGGTGAGGTCTAACCCCAGGCTCTCCAGGAAAAGAAAAAAGGAAAGAAGAAAAGGAAAGGGGCTAGCTCCGGTTTGTGGCTGCTGCCCATTTCCTGGGAGTAAATATTCCCACTAGGCGATTTCAAGCTGCCGGCATGACGTCACCACGCGGGGCTGGGAAGAGGCGGGCATGGCTGGCTCTCACAAGCTGGCTTCAGCCACCGGGAGCACAGTGACAGGGCTTGTGGTCCCAGGTCTGGGTGTTCTGCCTGGGCGTGCCCTGTCCCCGCAGCCACATGCAGTTCCTCAAGGGCAGTGGCTTTATTTGCATTCATTCAACAAACACTGTGCCAGGCCATGGGGCCTTGGGATGAAGGGTGCGGTCAATCTCGCCCCTGGGTGCAAAGTCCCACCCACATGCCCCTCTGGCCTGGCACATGCGAAGCACTCAGAGAACACTCCCAGCATGAACAGGTGAAGCAGGGAATCTGTCCTAGCAGGTAACTCTGAGCCCTGAAGACACACAGCTACTTTATACATGGATCGTAGACTTCAGTAAACAGAGGAGACCTCAGGACGATGATAGAGGACTACAGAGAAAGCCACCAAAAATACAAATAAGTCTAAAGGTCAGAAAATCACCCACATAAAACTGTTTGTAAAGGAAGACTGTAGCCAGGCATGATGGGCACCTGGAATCCCAGAGACCCGGGAGGCTGAGGCAAGAGGATTGCAAGTTCAAGAACAGCCTCAGCAACTTAGCCTTAGAAACTTTAGTGAGAATTCGTCTCAAAATAAAAAAGAAAGAGGAACGTAAACAACAGCCAGCACCATTAGTCAGCACTGCGTGGCGTGCTGCGCGAGTGCTGAGACCAACCTTCACCCCAAACGCAATCCTCAAGCCCCCCGACATGACCTGGCAAAGCGGGCCTTGGAGCTCTGCCCTGGAGAACACTCACACCCAGACGTGCGCGGCCCCGGAGTGGACAAGCTGGGCGCCTGGGGAAGACGCAAAACATGCCTGTCCACACAGAGGAGCGTCGCTCGGCCACGGAGCGAATGGCAGCCCAGCCCGCCACAAGGCAGAGGAGCCCAGGACACACACTGCCTGCGACACACCAGACAGGCGAGGCCGCCTGCCATCTGGTTCCTTCACATGCCATGTCCAAAACGGCGACTCCAGAGGCAGGCAGGTCAGTGGTGACCAGGGGCTGGACGCGGGGACAGGAAATGATAGAAACGTTCTAAAGCTGGATGGGGCGGCACAACACTGATTCACTACGGCACAGAATCATACGAAAGGGTGCGTTGGCGTGGGTATACAATCGAGCTGCTTTTAAAGACATGATCGATGTTCTCAATGTCATATTTAAAAGATCGTGTGTGGTGATCAATATCACTTCCATTCAAAGACGGAAGGCCAAGCTGAGGACGACACGGCTTGCTGGGGTCAGACTGGCCTGCTGCCACCTCCAGCAGTCACAGCTCCTGGGGGGTGGGGGCAGCCGGGAACTGGACGGCTGTGTGGCTGTGCTGTGCGTGTGCCAAA
>CM053414.1:3525495-3649111 GCA_028644305.1 Xerus rutilus
AGCGATTCAGCCCTCTGAGCTGGACTTTGTGCCACCTGCCAGGCTTGCTAGCAGGGTGCCCGTGGATGGCAAGACCAGAAGTCAAGACCCTGAGGAGCTAAGGCGAGATCAGTGCCTGAAGTCAGCTTAAACTTGGGAGCCAGCCCCCAGGACACAGTGGCTGCATGTGGGGACTCCCCAGGGAGTGGCTGGAATAGCACAATGGCTATTAAAGAAAAGCAGAATCTTCATACACAAAATTTCAAGTACTGTAAGTCTCCCTCAATTCAAAACCCATGGAAGGCATGGGAGCTATTTATTAAGGCCATGCAGCTGGCCACACCTCCCTCCATATAAACTCCTGCCCTTAGTGTCCACATCTGAAAGGCCATTACTCCCTCCTCCCTGCCCCCAGCCTCTTGGGATTTGCCCCTTCATCTGCACCGCAGCTGCCCCAGAGGCTACTGCAAATATGCACTAGAGCATAGAGGCCAGGACTTGGGGGCCTGGTCCTATGTTCCAATACCAGGTGTCTCGGCCATTAGGAGTCCTGTCTGCAGGTGACAGACAACCATCTTGAGCCAGCAGAGGTGAAGAGTCGGGGCTATTCACCCATGTCATTGGCACACATGAGGTGGCGTTGGCTGGGCTTGGGGACATGTCACTCTGCTTCTTGGTACCTTGGTCCCATGGGTCAGAGCGTTTCTCTATGAGAGGCCATGTCTTGTGAGTGGTCCTCAGTCAGGCCTGCAGCCCTCAGGCAGGAAGGGCTTCTGTTTTTGTTCCAACCTAAATGGCCAGGAAGCATCTGATTGGCAGGCAGTGGGGGTGCCTGGGTAGATGGCTGAGCCAGCCCCAAGCAGCTGACGTGGTAGGAGCCCCCCATAGGATGGCACAGCGGGTGAGCAAAGACGCATGCCCATCCTGTGTGAAGTGATCAGGGCGCAGGCTGGAAACCCTGGCATCACCATGGTTGGCTGTAAAGCTCTGCTTGGAAGGGGCTGATGTCCCTAAGGATCAGTGGTGTCAATGTCACGACATATGCAGGCAAACTTCTGCTCCCTGGCTACCCTCTCCTTGGATCCTGCAGGAGAAGCTGGGCCTTCAGGGCTTTGCCCATGTGCTGGGCATGGTAGGACCTTGGCAACCTCTCCTGCCCTAGTCACAAGAGGGCTGAGCCCAGCCAAGGCGCCCCCCCACTCCCAGGTGTACTGAGAAGTGGCCTTGGCTAAGCACGCTGGACATTTCTCCTTTTTGGGCATCAGCCGGAGTCCTTTGGCTTCCTGAGGTCACTCCATTCTTTAACTCTTGAAACAGGTGTTTATGGCCACCCCCTTGGTTCTGCTAAGGAGACCGGCAGACCTGGCAGGAACGCTAGCTGGAGCCTGCGTTCTCTTGGGGAGAAGTAGGAAATAAATACAGCAACAGCAAACAGCAGCAGAGGGCGCGAGGGCGAGGCCAAGGCACGGGGGAGCCAGGCAGCCCTCCGAGGTGGGCACGTCCTGGGGGGCGGAGGGCTTGAGCCTGACTAGGCGGGAAGGGACAGGAGGGGGCCTGTTCTGCTCTAGGCATGTCTGGCAGCAGGCCAGAAGGTGGGGGACATGCAGGCCCCGAGATCAGCATGGGTGGCAGGTGGATGAGAATCAGGCCGGGCCTGGGAACCTTGAGGCAGAGCCCGGGGGGTCTGTAGGAGTGGGGAGATGGACTTGAGCGCTTGGCATGGCTCTGGCTGCCCGGTGGGGGAGGAGGAGGGCGGCAGCAGGGCTGGGCAGGAGGCCATGGCTGCCATCTGGCCACGTGGAGCAGTGGGCGGCATGGTGGCGGTGAGTGGAACAAGCGGGAAGGAAGGACCCTCTCCCCCACCGTCCTGCCCGGCTCTGATGCGCTGTGCTGGTGCCCTGTCTTATAGGGCCGGGGCTTCCTATTCAGCGTCCCTTTCCTGGGACTTGGCCTGGCAGGTGGACAGCAGTGATATATCACCTGCCCTCCGAGTGAGTCAGCGTCCAGGGACGGGGCCAGCCCAAGGCCTGCTCTGAGGTGAGCTCTCGGGAGACCCTTGCTCCTTCTTGTCAGCGTGTGGCCTGCTGTGGACACGCAGCCTCTGAACACGGAGCCACGTGGAGAGGTGATTGCTGGGCTGTCGAGCCAGGCTATGCCCCCATGGCAGGTGCACTGCAGTGGAAAGAGCCCTGGGCACGGGTCAGGAGTCCCCATGCTCCAGCTGTGTGTCCCTGGAAGTCACTTAACTTCTCTGAACCCCAGCTTCTCCATGATCAGAGTGTTGTGGGGGTGTCACGAACGTGACTCTGATTCTCACTAGGAAAGGGTGTCGAGAGGCAGTAGACCCTCGACACCATAAAGGAAGATGTCCAGGGGGCCTCTGAGTTCTTTTCAAGACCAGAAATCCCTGTTTATATTTCCCATCTGGTTTCTTGCTTACAGCCTCAGCAACTCAACCTCTCTGGTCTTTTTTTTGTTTTGTTTTTAGGTACCAGGGATTGAATTCAGGGGCACTCGACCACTGAGCCACATCTCCAGCCCTGTTTTGTGTTTTATGTAGAGACAGGGTCTCACTGAACTGCTTAGCGTCTCGCCGTTGCTAAGGCTGGCTTTGAACTCTCGATCCTCCCATCTATTTTGTCCTTAACTTTCCCCGGAACTCCTATCGAGAGCCACACCTCCTTCTCCACCCCCTCCCCTTGACAGGAGCAGCACCTCCCACTCCTTCAGCAGGTGGAGCTGGGTGATAGAGGCAGAGCGTGCCAGGCGGGGCAGGGGTGCTCACTGCTGGCTTGTCACCCCTTGCAGGGCCATGGGTGTGCCACACGCACAAGTAAACTGGAAGACAGTGCTGCCCCCGTGGATCCTACAGCTGCCCCAGCCCAACCTGCCTAGTGCCACCTGGGTTGCTCCTGTAATCTGTCAGGTGTGCTAACCTGGAGCCACTCACCTGAAAAGGCCAAGAGTTTCCACATGGCGGAGCTCCGGTCAAGTTCAGACGAGGCTGTTTGCAAAGGGGCCAGCACTGGTCTCTGCAAAGTGGACCTCTGAGTTAAGATGCTCTGGTTGGCGGTGTCCAGAAATTGCCTGCAAGGAGCCAGTTTAGGCTGGAACTCTGGCTGCCACTCCAGTCACTGCCACCGTAGTCCTCCAGGGGGAGCAGCTGAGTCGTTCTGGCGCACAGAATTTCAAACAGCAAATTTCTGCCAGTGGGTGACTTTAGAGATCTGAGTCCTCAGCAGGAAGGCAGTGTTGTTATTCAAAGGGGTCATTATTGGGAAATCAATCCGGCTCCTCTTTTTATCGGCTTTTCAGTTGGTTTTATCTGCTTTTCAGTTGGTTTTATCTGTCTGTCATCCCAGCTTAATGAGTGGCCAGGAAGGTGCGCACAGTCCTCCCTGCAGCCTCACCCCCGAGGGCAAGACAGATCTGTGATTCAGTGTGTGAAGTGCTCCATCGGCAGCATGGGGAGGAGGGTGGACTGAAGGGGGCAAGAAGGGCATCACCAAGGTCCAGCCGGAACCACCAGGTCCTTGGCACATGGAAGGAAGTGAGCAGATGCAGGCCGTCTTGGAGGTAAAACAGATTTAGTAGTCAAAATGCGGAGAGGGGGAAGAGGCATCCAAAATACTCCAGGTCCCTTGTTGGGCAGTGGGCGGTGGTTGTAAGTAAACAGGAGAAGCAGTTTGAGGGAAGAGGCTGATAGGGCTTGCCAGGCTGAGTGTGAGGTACCTGTGGAACAGCCTCACAGAGCCATCACTGTAGTGGCACCCCCCAAAAAAATCTTAATTAAGCTTCTCTAAAATCTGCACCATAATTGATCTTAGGACTATCAGCAAAAGAATCTCTACCAAAGAGTTCAATGCAGTTAAAGTTCCTATTTCCTGTTGTTCTGTCTTGCTTGGCCACCAGCCTAAAAGAGATCGGCACTCCAGGTGCTGAATGCCCCCTTACTAGTTTTTCAAAAACATTTTTGGACTGTCTAGTGTAGGAAGTTCTTTTAAGTGGTAAGCAGGTTTGTGAAGGCAAAGTGTAACAAGAAGGACAGGTCCTTTAACAAGGCCTCTGGCCTCCGGCCTGAGCTTCACCAAGATGTTCACATTTCAGAGATAAGAGATGTTACTAATTGGGCTCCACAGTAACAGCTGGCAGGGGAGGAAAGAAAGGGAGAAGCAGCCCTCCCCTTCTCAGGCGCTGTCCTTGCAGGGTTAACTTGCCCAGAACAGTGCAAGACAAAGCTGCTTTTGTGTGAACTCCTGCAGACCGTGAACTTCTGAGCGCCCCCCCCCCCCCGCCTTACACACTGGGCATAAAGTTCTGAAACTGCCTGAACTCGGGGTTCAGGGGAATTAATTGATTACAGTGAAGGCTGTACCCTCTGAACCAACTGCAGTCAAATAAACCTGATTCCTGTTTCCTATCCAGTGTCTTGCCTTGTCTGTACCCAAAACACCAACAATGAATGGACCCATGGGGTCAGAGTCCAGGGGAGCACACCTGCTGGACATGCAAGTTGGTGCTCAACACAGAAGGCAGCGGGACGGGCGCTATCTCAGGAGGATGCCTGGGCAGAAAGAGGGGAAGGAAGAAGCAGGAGGAGCTCCGGAGGAGAAGGCAGCAGAGACTGGGGGAAGGCGGGAGCAAGGAATGGGCGCCCCGGAAGCCCAGGAAAGAGCCGAGGAGGAGGCAGGAATCAGTGCTACCTGCCAGGGCTCGGTGCCCCTTAAAGTCAGTGACAAGGTCCCCAAGATAGCCTTTCAGTGGGCTTAGGAAATGGGCAGAGGTGAAGAAATGGAGGCTCTGATGTGGAAACATTTTGGAATGAAGGGGTGGTGAAGTTGGAGAAGGGCACACAGAGGTCAGGGGGTGTTTACCAAAACTGCCGGGCCGAGGGGCCGGAGACCGAGGGGAAGGCTCTAGGCCAGGAGGCAACCTCCCTGGGGACCAGCAGGGCGGGGTGTCAAGGACAGGGGCTGCCTTCCGAGCTAGGGGCAGGGTCCTCAGCCGGGTCCCCTCCGGTCACTCCCCTCCCAGGACTGTGCTCAGCCCCCAGCTCCTCCATCCTCGCCCGCCAGGGGCCTCTGCAGCGAGCCTCCTGCCCAGCGGCTCCTTCCTGCCCGCCCCCGCCCCGCCCACGCCCCCGAGTCGCCTCGCCATTGGCTGACTTCGTTCCTCGGCTCCGCCTCCAGATTCCGCTTCCTCCTTTGGGGCCCTGATGGCCTGTCAGCGGCGTTGCCAGGGAGTGGACGGCAGGGCAGACTCCCTCACCAAACCCCTGCTGCAGGACTCACAGGAGCCCCCGGAAGGCAGCAGGGTCCGTGCAGGTCGGTGAGCTGAGCGGGAGGCGCGGACTGGGCCGGGGGTGGACGCTGCGGAGCTCCCTAGCTGCCCAGCCTGTCCAGGCCCCTGGAATGTGCTGGGGGGCAGCTCAGAGGGAGGGAGGGCCTCTTGTATGGTCCTCTGAGCACAGAAGCACACTGGCCTTCTGCATCGGTGTGGTCAGATAAGAAGGTCCCTAGAGGTGCCCTCCCCCTGGTCAAGGCCGGCTGTCTGGAAGGGAGAGCCACGAGGGAATGCTGACATGGACACAGGAAGGAAGCGGGCCATCTGCGGAGGGAGGCAGCGGGAGTGGGGTATATACATGGAGTGTGTTGGGGGGGATGTTCTTGGCTCGGTGCTGATAACTAAAATCATAGCTAAGGGAGAGGAAGGGAAAGTGCTCCCAGGACACAACCCTTTGAGCCCAGGGTGGAGGCAGGGAAGCCAGCCTCGGGTCAGAGGAACTCCTTGCTTGGGCTCAAGCTGCCCCTTGCAGAGGGGTGCTGGACTCTGGAGCACAAACAGGACTTAGGGTTGATTGGTTCTGGTGGAGTTGTTGGAGTGTCCCCAGAAAGGGGAGAGGTAGAGCCATGTTCATGGCGTTAAGGATGATGGCACCTCGGAGGTGGAGGGTTGGAGGTTGGCCAGCCAGGGTGGAGCTTCCTCATGATTGGACCTACCCGAGAAGCTGCAAAGGAGTCCACAGAGCATCCTGGGACGCCAGCAGGAAGAGTGTCCAGAAAAGGCCCTGCTCATCTAGTCAGCATGGTGCAGTGCCCTGGGGCAAGACCGCTTCCCTTGTTCCCAGACCAAGACTCGAGGAGCTGCCTCCGCTTGTTTCAGGCCCAGCTGTTTCTGTCTTTGGCCTTCCCAGTGCCCTGGATTGCTGTATTTAACCCTTCAACCTTGTGTTTAATTATTCACTGATGCAGTGAGAGCATGCCAAGCCAGGCTTCCTTCCAGAGCCTGGCCATAGGTACAGGGACATGGCACAGGAATTCACAACAAGGGAGTGAGATGGGGACCTGCCCTGGATCTGGTGTGGGCAAGTGGGAATTTACAGCCAAGGAACAAGTAGGAGTCAGTGGACGGAAAAAGACCAGAGACAATGTCAGGAGTGAGGGGAATTCTGGCTAGTCTGACCTAACCGAGTTCTTGCAGAAGACAGGCCAGGGTGATCAGATGTCACCTGGGGGTTGGTGGAGGATGAAGAACCTGGTTTGCTAACAGGGATGATGGGCTCCGAGGATAGGGTTCTTGTGAAAGTTGGATTTTATAAGGAAGAGCACAGATAGGATCAGAGCCTGACTAATGTCTGGTCAAGCAAGCAATCTGTCACCTATGGGTCTTCCATTTTGATTAAGGTTTGAAAAGAGCTTAGCGACTTGCCCCTGTCCTAATACCAAGTGTCGCATGTGAACTCAGATCTTTGCTTATGTTGTGACTGCAGGGCCTGGAGTCCCAGGCAGAGAGGGGCAGAGTGTGAATCTGTGTCCTTCAGGGCGCACCCTCCCGTT
Source organism: Xerus rutilus (assembly GCA_028644305.1). Classification (NCBI taxonomy): domain Eukaryota; kingdom Metazoa; phylum Chordata; class Mammalia; order Rodentia; family Sciuridae; genus Xerus; species Xerus rutilus. The sequence continues at coordinate 3,532,311 of CM053414.1, forward strand.
GGGCCCTGCTCGGTCCTTGAAGCCATGGCTTTTCACCTTCAGCCTGTGGGCTTTGGAGCTGGATCCCTCTCTGGCGATCCCTCGCTGTCCTCTGCACTGTGGAATGGCCAGCAGCAGCCCGGGCCTCTGCCTGCCAAGTGCCATCAGGATTCTCCTTTCCCAGTTATGACAACTCGAATGGACCCCTCATCGTCACATGCCCCCTGGGAGAAGAAACCACCTCCAGTTGAGAGGCAGCCAGTACAGTGATCTTAACAGCTTCTTCCCTAAGAGGATTTGGCGTGGGTCAACATGGCAGGACGGAGGCTGTCCCACATACCAAGGTGATCCGATGAAAATCTGATGAGACTCAAAGGTCGGGAACTTGTGTTTGGAAGGCACGTCAGAGGCCTTCTCCACCCTGACCCTGATGGAAGAGGTTTCTGGCTTGATTAAAGAGGCTGCAGCTGGGAGGGGTCAGCTGTGGGACCTGCTCACCATTGCTGTTTCTTTCTTTTTTAAAATGTGTTTTTAAATGTGTTTAAAATGTGTTTTTAGTTGTGGATGGACACGAGATCTGTATTTTATTTATGTACTTTCATGCGGTGCTGAGGGTGGAACCCAGTGCCTCACACGTGTGAGGCAAGCGCTCACCGCTGAGCCCCAGTGCCGGTTGTTGATGCAGCCTCGCAGGGGCTGTGAAGCAGACAGGTGGCCCTGAGCTGCTCTGTGGTGTGTCTCTGCCTGGGCTCTGAGGGTGCGGTGCAGGGTTCTCTAGTGGCTGGTCCCTCCCCCACTGCTCCTTGACTCCAGGTTGCCCTCCTGGCGGCCACACACCTGCCTCCCTCCTCCTCGAAGACCGGTGTTGCCAGCAGAGCTGTGCTGTGGGTCTTTGCTGGCTACTCCTGGCACCGCCCTATGCCTGTCCCCTGGCTAGTCTGTGCCCCAACCACGCAGTTCTGCCCTCTGTCCTCCCTGGTGGTGCCCGCCCAGGCCCGTACCTTTCTCATAGCCACTGGGGCCCTGTGAGATCTGGCCAGGCCTCGCGGGACTGCTGTCTTCAGACCACAGTGGGGGCTGTTTCTGGGTGAGCAGGGAGGCCCCTTCCCCACACGCCCTTCCTGCCACGCCAGGCCTCACCTGCGATCACTGTTTCACCCTGTGCTGTTCCAGTTCTTAGGAGAACCACCTGGGTTCCTGAAGACCCAGCAGGAATGTGTCCCTGGGGATGTAGTACCCTCTGGACGCCCTGTTTCCCTGGGCCCATCCCCGCTCCCTGAAGCTCTCATCTGGCTCCTTCAGGGAAAGCCTGCCTCGGGCCATCCCTGGTGGGGCCTGGCCCCAGAGGTGCTACCTTTGGTGAGCAACTTCAGGAAGGCCGCCTCCTGGAGGAGACGGGACTGTGGCCCCTTGGTGGCACTCCTGGGTGTGCTGAGGCCTCAGCCTGTCCCCCTTGGTAGAGGATTCCTCCATTTTGAAGGGAAGGAAGTTTTCTCAGGACTCTGGGAATACGAGGTGTGGATGGTAATGGCTAGTTTATTAAAGGCGCTGGAGGTGGCATTGGTAGAGGGATCGTCCTTGCCAGCCTTTCCATGTGGCCCAGCTGTTTTCCCCTTGATGTGGAAATTGTCTCCCTGTGTGCACTGAGTCCCTGCAGTGCCTGATGCTGTGGGCTGTGGACTGCAGAGCTGGGGCCCTGGAGCCTGTCCCTTGGCAGGTCAGGTCGTGTGTGGGTGAGTGGTGCCGACCCATGGGGCTCAGGATGCTTAGGTGGGGACAGGACAAAGCCCCGTGAGAACCAGTGTTGGGGAGCCTGGGCTGCCACTCAGCTCCCAGCCAGGCTGGTTCTGAGATTTGCACATGGAGAGCCCCTAGGGTGGTAGAATGAGCTGCATCCTGAGAGGGTGGCAGGGAACGGCACACAGGCCTGTCACCCGGGGCTCAGATGCTGGCCATGTGGCCGTGGAACAGTCCCTCTTGCGACTTTCACATCTAAGTCGGGAGCTGGGTGTGGACTGGGGAAGGGGTGTGGGGTGGGGTTTTGGCTGCTGTGATGGAGGATAGAGCTGGATGAGGAGATGGACGGGGCTCATTACCAGGTGGGGGTCACAAGGGAGCCACCTAGGGAGCGAGCTGTGGCCTCTGGTCTTCAGGAAGACGAGGGAAAGTGCTTGGGGTGAAGGCTGGCTGGGGATGACGTGTGACATGCCAGGCACACTTTTGTATGCTCATCATCATGCGGTTTCACCAGAGTAGCGAGGTAGGGTGTAGGGAGAGTTCTACCACCATGTTTTGGTGACTTGGCAAATTCATAACTTTGGAGAAAATTTTGAGCTTCCCTGGTGAGAAGAGAGAAAATAAGAACCTAAAAACATGTCTGGCCACAGGTTTTGTGGTTTACCAGAAACACAAGCTGAGCTGTGGCCATCTGGGCCTCCAGGGCTGTGCAGCTTTGCTCCTTGGGGTCTTGTGTCCCTGTCAGCTGGCAGCTGGCATGCTCCTGGTCAGGCACAGGGCTCTTGCTGACCATGGACACTTTCTTTTAATTTTTGGTATTGGGGACTGAACTCAGGGGCACTCGACCACTGAGCCACACCCCCAGCCCTATTTTGTGTTTTATGTAGAGACAGGGTCTCACTGAGTCGCTTAGCCCCTCGCCGTTGCTGAGGCTGGCTTTGAACTCGCGATTCTCCTGTCTCAGCCTCCCAAAGTGCTGGGATTACAGGTGTGTGCCACCGCGCCCGGCTTGTCTAGATATTTTGAAACCGTCGCTGCAGTCATCTTGCTGCGGGGAAGGACAGGTTCGCATCTGCAACATAGTGTCTGTTAACCAACCTCCCACCGCCCAGCCCCTAACATTCAGGGGGTGTTTAAAAGTCAGTCTGATGCCCCCTCTCCTGGTTGAGCCCTGAATGATAGCGTTATTTATTGGGGCTTGCGTGTGGACAGTGCCCCTTGGGGTCTACTTGGCATGGCTGTGCCCTGGAGCGGGGACTCCTCCGGAGCAGCCCCTCTGCCTCCGAGATGAGGGCAGCCTCGTGCCACTGGACACTGAGCCAGGCCGGAGGTTTCTCTTCTTGGCTCTTCTGCTGCCGAGAAACTTGAGCTGAAGCGTTTAGATCGGATGGCACATGAGTGACGGCTGCATGCTGGGCTGGGCGAGCCTGTTGCCACCTGCCTCTGCCAGCTGCGCTGGCCCTGCTCCAGGGAGGCCTCCGCTGGAGGCGTGCTCTTCGTGGGCATGTTAGCAGTGAAGCCGGGCAGGGCAGGCCCCCCGCGGACAGCCTTAGTCAAAAAGAGGACAACGACAGACACTGGCAAGGACACGGAGGCCTCTGTGCTTTGCGGGGGCTGTGAAGTGGAGCGCCTCTGGCAGTTCCTCCAGGTCGGCGTCGCCGCGTGAGCCAGCAACTCCAGGGCTCGGCGTCTACCTTGGGAAGGTGAAAAGATGGGCTGGAGCAGATGCGGGCTCACCACACTCACAGCAGCTAAGAGGAGGCCAGGGCCCAGATGTCCCCGCATGAGCGAGGACCTATTCACACGGTGAAATGCCATTGGCCACAGCAAGGGGTGAAGTGTGGACCCAGCCCTGGCTGCGTGGCAGGAAAGCAGGAGGCTGGGTGAAAGGTGGGAAAGGCCACGTGCCGGGGTTCTTCCTGGGGAACCATCCAGAATGGGGAGCCACAGGGGCAAGGCCAGGGTGGCCTGGGCTGGAGAGTGGGCCAGAGAGGCGTGCCCAGGGCTGATGAGCCTGTTGGGTGACCGGCAGCACCGTTAGTGGCCTAAGTGCCACTGGCTCGTTCTCCTTAACGTGGTTAGTGTTACCTGTCCTCCGTGAAAGGACAGGTAGACCCGCATGCACGTGGACATCACATCTTGCTGGGCGCCGTCGTGCTCCCTGCCTGCTGGCATGGCCTCCCCCTTGGCCCAGCCTCCTGGGAGGTTGCTTCCTGTGGCACTGACTCAGTTTACCAAGTTGCCCTTACTGGCGAAGGCGTTTGTCTCGGCAGTCTCACCAGTGCAGTTCCCGGAAAGCCAGGGCGGGGATAAAGGTCCCAGGACTTCCCCTTTCAAGAGACATTTTCATCTCTAACTGTGCTTTTGTTATGGATCCCTCCCCCCACCTGATTTCTTCTAGTAGTGAAGCCTGTGACCATGAACCAGGGTCACCTGCCCTTGGGTGTCATCTCTGTTATTGCCCCTCTGATACCTTGAGTGGAAGAGTCCTGATAGGCAAGGCCAGTGCCAGGTGCCCTCTGCGACTGGCGCCCCTTGCTTTGGCTGACCTAGTGAATGCTCCCCACTGTCCTTGGGCAGGGCTGGTGTCAATCATTCATTTCTACCACACGGAAGCCACATTACGAGGTCCAGGGCATTGCAGCTGCATTTTTCAGCAGAACTGGCATTTACTGGCTGGACCCCAGTAAATGTCGTCCCCTCTGCGATGGTTATGCTTTGACTTTCTCCTCACTTGTCTCTGTCCTTCTGCAGAGGACCCACTGTGTCCAGGGAGAGATGGGGAACAGCAGGAGCCGTGCCGAGCAGAAGTGCCGCTCCCAGTTCCTTCCCGAGGAGCAGGCGGAGGTGGATGCGCTGTTTGACGCTCTGTCATCCCAGGGGGACAGCTCTGAGGCCTCGCCCAGGTCCTTCTCACTGCAGGCGCTGAAGGCAAGAGCAGCCAGCGCCTTGTGCTGAGTTGGGCGCAGGGGTCTGTGCACCATGGCCCTGGGCCAGAGGGGAGCACTAAGGAGCAGCTGTCTGTGACAAGCTGCATGGTGTCCCTGGGGGCCACCAGCCATTGGCCACATCCGAAGAGCCCCTCTTCTTTTCTGAAGTCAATATAGTCGTATTGGTGTGGAAGCAAGGAACTAGGAGCAGATGGGGACTGCCCCAGGGTGTGGGGCATTTCTAGCTTGAGCTGATGTGGGGCATGGGGAGCAACGGGGGCCGTTGCCTCCTGCCCCTGGAGCCGAGTGTCCTGGCCACCTCCCTGACACAGGGCGGCAGGCATGGGGCAGGGCTGCCTCAGTGCCTCGAACGCCCCTGTGCCCCTGGGTTCTGTCAGCGCCTGGATTGCTCCTCACACTGCACTGAAGCTTCATGTTCGAGGGTTTCCTCCAAGAGGTAAAACTGGCCGTTTCCATGGGCCCCTCAGCTTGAGTTCAAGTGCCCAGACTGGGCAGGACACTGGCCAAGACAACATCAGTGCATCTCCCCAGGAGGTGGGGAGGGCAGGTCTGTGAAGGCTTTCCAGCAGCTTCCAGAGGAACAGAGTGGCTGCTAGTGGGGCACTGGGCCCACCCACAGTTTGCAGATGAGGAAGGTGGCCAGGGGGACTTTTGGGGCTCCAGCTGCATGGCACAGGCCCACGTGTGTGCCGGTGTATCTCCTCTAGACCAGGAGGCACAGTGGGCCTGGGCACACACAGCTGGACCAGCCAGGCCAGGACCTGACTGCAGTAGACGGCCGAGTCTGTGAGCCCTCGGAGTTGACCTGAGACCTTGGCCACTGAGTACCATTGTCCTGGGGAGGGCTAATAGTCACTTTGCAACAGAACTCTGAAAGTGGACAGAAACAGGAGCTCTTTGTAAGAGCAACTCACAAGAGCTGCAGAGTCCTTATGCTGAGGCGAACGGCATGTGCGGCCTGGACAGCCCAGCGCTCAGACCTGCTCTCGGAAGCTTGTGGTTTTGTTTATGACTTGTGTTCTTTTCTACTTATCTGTCATCCCCGGCCAAATCACATTTGATGCTGGAGCCCAAAGAAAAACAGTATTTGCATAATGTCATTATTAAGATAATGATTAAGAAATTTAAAAGACTAGTAAAAATATTTAAAAATGCATTTTGAGCACAAAGACGTGGGGTAGTAGCAGCTAGCCAAGGCACTCGGAAATCCCTATTGTGGAGGCCAAATTAGCTCTGCACAGACGCGCTGCATAGGTGAATAAGCTCAGATGTGGCAGCTGTAAGACTAACCAACATGATATTCTAAGAGGATGACAGGCAGGTGACAGCAGAGGCAGGAAAGATGGCCAGCCTGGGAAGACGAGAGTGGGGCAGGTAGGATGGGAGCGGAGTGGAGGAGTCTGGTGGTTCAGATGAGCTGTGAGCTGGGCACTGTCAGAGCAGGTCCCTGGGGGAGGACATGTAGCTGCTGGGAGCATCACTGTCCCAGACCCCGGGTTTTTTCCCTGTGACACTACCAAGTTAAATTTGTGCCCTTTCCATCCCTTTCTCGCACTTGTCCCCAGTAGAACCACATTGGGGAAGCTCTTCCCCCAGAGATGGTCACCAGACTGTATGACGGTATGCAGAGAGTCAACCAGACCAGGAAGGCACATGGGCCCAGCAAGGGCGTCTCTCAGGAGCAGTTCACGGTGTCGATGTCCTACCTGCTGAAAGGCAGCTCTGAGGAGAAGAGTCTCATGATTCTAAAGATGATTTCTGCCAACGAAGATCCTGTGAAAGCCAGAGAACTCCAGAAGGTAGGACGCAAGGCCGTGGTGCCTCCTGAGCAGTCTTGGCCTTGGACGGGGGACCTAGGACAGTAACCTTGCTGAGATATTCCCTTTCGGGGAACCCTAGATCACATAACAGTTTGGCCAGGTCGGAACTCTCAGACAAAGGCTGTGGCAGGGCTTGTAGGTCAGCCACGTGTATTACCAGAAGGCAGAGGGCAGGACTTATGTAAGCTGGTGACTTCCCCACACTGCAGTCCATCCTGTGGAGTGTTGGAGAGAACTGGCCTGCCCCACAGTGATGTGGCTGGGGTCTAGGTCTTGGTGGACAATTGTTAATGGTGGAATTGTGGTCTTCAAGTTTACAGAGGATCTGGTTGGCTCTGTGGAGCACGTGCTGGCCCATAGGCAGGAGCTGAGGGGCTGGACCCGGAAGAAGGCCCCCGGAGCCCCCAGCAGTGTGCAGGCGCTGGCTGCTCAACTGCTGTCTGAGATGAAGCTTCCAGGCAAGTGCCCGAGCATCCTCAGCAGTGCCGGCCTTGGTGGTAGAGTGGGGCTGTCTCCAGGGCTGTGGCCTTGCAGCGAGGCTGTCCAGGTGGGGTGGGGGTGGGGGAGCCCTTGGGCGTGTTCTGAGTGTCACAGAATTTCTGTATAATCCTAGTGATCCTGTTGCTGATGTGACCAATTTGAATCTTTTTTTTTAAATATTTTTTTAGTTATAGGTGGACACAGTATCTTTATTTTATTTATTTATTTTTATGTGGTGCTGAGGATCAAACCCAGTGACTCACGAATGCGAGACAAGCACTCTGCCACTGAGCTGCAGCCCCAGCCCCCAATTTGAACCTTGCCCCTTTTTTCTCCTTGGGCAGTCTAGATAAATGTTTCTCAATTTTTTTTTGAGGAACTCCTCAAAGAACAAGCTTTTGTTTCTATTGATTTTTTTTGCCTGCTGTTTTTCTCCTATTCCACATATTTTTTCCCTAGTCTGTTATTTCCTTCCTCCTGTTTGTGTTAGGTTTAATTTCATCTTGTTTTCCTAATTTCTTGAGGTACAGGTGGAGATGATGGATTTGAGATCTTTCTTTACTGTGGGCAGTGGCAGCATAGGCAGCTATGAATTTCCCTCTAAACACGGCTTTGGCTGCATCCCATGAGTTTTGGGTTTTGTTTTCATTCATCTTAGTGTTTTCTAATGTCCCTTATGATTTCTTATTTGGTCTATTGGCTACTTAGAAGTGTTATTTAATTTTTCCTTGCTGTGAATTCCTCAAATTGCCTTTGGTTACTAATTTTCAACCACATTCCTTCATGATTGGGGAACATACATTGTATGATTTATTGAGACATCTTTTCTGGCCTAGAATTTGGTCAAGTTGGGTTAATGTCCATTATATACTTAAGAAGCATCTATTCTGCTATTGGGTGAGAAACAGTATATATTTAAATTTACTTGGGATTTGGCATTTAAAAAAACTTCATGGTGAATCTCTTTACAAAGTAGACTTACTTTATTAATATGTTACTCTTTTATTATAATGTTAGATTTTAAAATGCAATTTTTTTTTTTTTAAATATTTTTTTAGTTGTAGATGGACACAATGTCTTTATTTTATTGCTTTGTACGTGGTGCTGAGGATCGAACCCAGGGCCTCACGCATGCAAGGCAAGCGCTCTACCACTGAGCTACAATCCCAGCCCAAAATGCAATTTAAAAACAAGTCATATTTCAAACATTTAGGCAAGGTATTTGGAATATGGAAAGAACAAAATATATACATATCAGTATCTTATGGGCGAACTATTCATTATTTTAAAGTCAGTAGTTTTTAAAAGAAGAATCATAAAAAGAGTAAATGTAAGTTGTCTTTTAGGTAGAAAAAGTTAAATCAAACAATTAAAATTATCCTTGAGATTTCATGTAATAAACAGGTAATGAGAAATACATTTGAAGACTAGTTTGATTAGAAATGATAGGAATTTGAAGCATTATACAAGTTGGGAAGAGGATGATTAAGTAGTTGAGTTTCTGCATTTCCTGGTAAGGAAAATGGGCAGGAGTTAGAGGAAAATCATTTGAGATTAGATCCCAAGTTTCTATGGGTTGGGAGTTAAAATAGATGCGTACTGAGATTTCACATGTGCTGGTGAGTTTAACCTACACAGGCTGCCCTGGCCCCGGTGGTGGCCACGCAGGGGTGTTCTGGTATTGCGTCCATTGTGCCCACAGGGAAACAGAGGCTGATTCAGTGCCAGGTGGGTCCTGTGACATCACCCTGTCACCTCATGCTATACATGAGAGATGGACAATAGCATCAGCTCTTCTGGGATCAACTAGAGGGTCCCTGTGAGTGACTAGCCATCACCCTGCCCTTCCCTGCCTGGATAGCAGCGCCCTTCCACGGTCCTTCACCTGACCCATGGGGCCAAAGCCCTTGCAGGCCCCAGTTGCCGAGGCACTGGGGACAGGGCCTCCGTCCCCAGGGCCTCCTTGTGTGGGCCTGGGTATGTTGTGGGCCTCTGAGGTGCAGCTTGGTGGGAAGGAGAAGATAGAGGGTGTCAAACTCAAATTGTTGAGATCAGCACTGAAGAAATAAAGTAGGCCCCATGTGAAATTCCAAAATTTTATAGTAGCCACATTTAAAATAATAGGAAGAAACAAGTGAAGTTAATTTTAATACATCCTGAATATCATTTTGACAAGTAATCAATGTAAAAAACAATCATTGAGCTAATTTTCAGTCTTTTGTACCAAGGTTTGGAATTGGGTGAGTCTTGTGCTTAGCTCATCTCTGTTCAGGTGAGCCACCTCCCGTGTCTCCAGTCACACTTGGTCCCCAGCTCCTGGCTCAGTCTGCGCAGCTATAGACTTTATAAGGTGCTGTGCTGGCCCAGTGACACTGATTTCCCCCTCCTAGATGGCAACAGGCTTCTGGGGCCTCACTGGTTGGACTGTGCCTGTGACCAAGCCACGGTCGAGGACTGGGTGTTCAGGGTCCCCCACGTGGCCATGTTCCTGAGAGTGGTCATCCACCAAGGCTTCCTCGTCCTGCATTCGTCCCTTGATCTGGCCACGCTGGTGCCCATGTGTCAGGTGGGCCACGGGAGGGAGTTTGAGAGCACCCTGGATGTCCTTGCGGTCATCTACATCAACTCCCACCTGGCCCCGGAGCAGCGGCACCGCTGGCGCCTGCTCTTCTCCTCCCAGCTCCACGGGCAGAGCTTCTCGCAGCTGTGTGGGCACATCACACACCGGGGGCCCTGCCTGACTCTCCTCGAGGACCAGGATGGACACGTGTTCGGTGGGTTTGCCTCCTGCTCCTGGGAGCTCAAGCCTCAGTTCCAAGGTGAGCCCCGGAGCCCGCAGTCCTCAGGGCAGCGCAGCCTGGGGAGCGCTGCGTGGCCGTTGCCGCCCTGGAGGCTGCTGGGCAGTGGCAGCATGGTGGTGCTGACAGGCTTCCTCCTGGCTTCTCTGGGTATCCTAGTCACGAGGGCGTGACAAGCTGTGACACCCCTAGGGAGCTTTGTGGTGCCGCAGACCTCCTCTGGTCCTGGTCAGGGGTCAAGGAAGCAGGAGGGCACCCCGGCTAGCTTTCAGGGCTGAAGGCCAGTGTCACCACCTGTGCCAGGTCTAGAGGTCGTGGGAGAGGCTGGGCTGAAGATGCCTGGGAGGGACCTGCAGGGGCGTCTTCTGAGAGGGCGGTCGGTCCAGGGAGCAGAAGCCTCTCCTCCCTTCTGCGCCTTTGGGCTGCAGCTTTGCCTCCCAGTTTTGTGACTTGGTAGGAAGTTGGAAGCTGCGTGCCTGGTGCCAAAGGCCGAGCCAGTTCTTCCCCTTCCCGGGGAGAACTCTGCTGAGAGCACCACACTCGCCCTGGCAGAGGGCTGCTCTCTGGCTCACGGGCCACCCCCCTCAGCAAGTGTGAGGTCGTGTGTCCTGGCAAAGCCCGCACCTCGCCTCCCATCTGTGAGCAGAGCTCCTGGAGGCCTGGCACGTGTGTGTGCATGTGTGTGTGTGGACCCTGTGCAAGGGGCGGGGGCGGGATGCCATCCCCAGGGAGCTTTGTCAGAGGCCAGTGGCCGTGTCCCTGGGACTTTGGGGAGAGGACCAGTGGGTGAAGGGTTGGTGCCTCTGCCTCCCAGATCCAGTTGTTCTCAGAATTTGATTTATTTCTGGGTTCCAAAATGTTCCAGATCTTTCATCTAGTCCTGGGACTAGTGGGAACTCTCCCATATCATGTTCCCATATGCCGCTGTCCTTGCACATGGGCTTTTCTGGAAACAGCGGCCTCCCCGCCTTGGCATCCGGGCTGGGGTGTCCCCCCCACTGGTGACTGCGGCTTAGGAGCTGGGCTGGGCTGCCTTGCTGCCACTCTGGCTCTGCTTTAGGACATGAGCAGGCTCAGAGCCAGGACCACAGATGACCTTCAAGTCTACCCTGCTGGGCTCGGGGGTTCACACAGGCCCACTGTCCTTCTGGCATAGTGGGTGTGGGGAGCCTGGCGCCCTTCAGGGTGGCCTGTGGTGGAGACGTGGAAAATTACATGGACCAGGCTTCAAATGCGACCTCATTTCGCCTGGAACGTGGGAGGAAGCTCTAGCCGAGGGCAGCCTAGGCTTATGGTGGCCCGGCCCTGGGCTTTGGTCACCTTCAGGGCTGTGTCCACTTGTGCACCTCCAGCTCTGAGAGGGAAGTGGCTGGGAAGGACTTGTTTTTAGGGGTGTATTCTGTGGTGTGGTTGAAAAGGCTCTAGTCTTGGGTCTAGCAGACAGGCCTGGTCCTTGTCCAGCCCTTGGGGAGGTATTCGTGTCTCTGGGCCTCAGTTCCCAGAAGCTGGTGACAGTCACATGCCAGCTGTGTTCACGGCATGGCTGGGTGCTCAATGGTTAGAATCAGAAAGGAAGCTTCCCTGGGGGCTCCACTCCATCAGGGAGAGTGACCCGGGCCTTCCCCGCAGCCAGGAGACCACTGTTTCTATTTGGCTTCCTGCTGCCCCCCAGCTGGACTGGGGAGGGCCCATCGCAGCCGTGGGCCCACACCATGGCCCTGTCACCTCTCCTAGCAGGGCACAGTAAGGGTGGGTCAAACAACAGCTTGAGGACCACAAAGCAAAGCGATGCTCCTCCAAAGCCCAGCGCCCAGGAGGCGGCAGGGAGAGGCGCGGCCGGGACCCAGCGGCTCCTGGTGTCCGAGGCCTTCTGACTTCGGGCTGCTGAACATGGGCACCAACCGGGGCCTCAGTCCGGGTAGGCCCTCTGTGTGTGGTTCCAGGTGACTTTCTAGACTGACCACTTCTTTCCCCCACCTGGATACCCACAGGAGCTCAGGGGGACTGACGGGCTCCTGCTGTGCCCCAGGCTCGTCCCTGTGTGGGGTCCTTCCTCCGTAAGTGGCTGCAGCCCCGCCACCTCTGTATGGCACGTCCTTCCCAACCTTGCAGCCTACTGATGTGCTGCCTGAGGGCTACCCTGACCACAGAAGCCCCTACGGGTCTGTCTGGATTGGAGGTCAGGGCATTGTTTGTTGGCACTTTGCCTGTTTTAGGATGTCTTCATCCCCATGGTCCCCCTGGGCCTTGGACGTCCCCTGTGTTGTCCCCAACTCCAGGCTGCCATGCGCCTGTTCCTCCCTAAGCCTTGGCAGCTGGTTTTGATAGTCGCAGGCATTTCAGGGACCAGTGTCCAGTATAGTCCTTGGGCCCAGCACTTGGATGTGGCAGGCAGATCTCTGGGGTCCCTTGCCACAGCCTCCTGTGGGCGAGGCAGGAGCTTCATCCTGTCCCAATGCTGAGTGCTGGTGGCGGGCAGGAGTCTCTAGATTGAGGACCTGGTCACTTGCAAGGTTTCAACCAGTGCTGCTTTTTAATCAACCAGTCAGTCAATTTATTTATTTATTGGTATCAAGGATTGGACCCAGGGGTGTCTAACCACTGGGCAACATCCCCAGCCCTTTTTTATGTTTTATGTAGAGACAGGGTCTGACTTGCTTAGGATCTTGCTAAGTTGCTGAGGCTGGCTTTGAACTCATGATCCTCCTGCCTCCGCCTCCCAAGCCGCTGGGATTATAGGCGTGCGCCACTGAGTCCAACCAGTGCTTCTTTAAACAGCCTGTGTGCTCACACCTGTGCCCTTGGATGTCAGTTGCCTCCCGCTGTCCCTCCCCTTCCCAGAGGTGCTGCCTGTGAGGTACTCTGTCTGCAGCTTTCCTCTCTCCAGGATGGTGGTCTCTTAGGTGGGGGGCGGCCCCACGCCCGTCACGCATGCACTCCAGTGGGCTGTGCAGCATCCTGCAGTGCTCCCTGTCCCCTGCCCCTAAGTTCTGCGGAGGCCTGTGTGTCCCGACTCTGTGTCCCTGCCTGGGACTGTTCAAGGACTCTCTGTCCCTGAACTGATCCTGGCAAACAGTGGGCAGAGTCCTCCTGGGATCCCCTGGCGGGAGCTGGGACAAAACCTCAGAGCAGAAGTCACAATCCTATTCAGGGCCAGTCCAATCCCTGGACCCCAGCCCAGCCCCCTGGGTCCCCAGGCAGCCACAAGCTTATCCTGTGTAGGGTCTGGGCGCACCATCTGGTCCTCTAGAGGCCACCTGCTGGGTGTGTGGCAGTCTCGGGGCACTCGAGGGTATTGGGAGGGTTTTCCCTGTGCCTTCTGAGCTGAGCCATTGGTGTCTGCTGCTCTTGGAGCCCAGCTCAGACAGTGACCGGTTTGCTTTGCTCTGTCACTGCCAGGGGATGGCAGGTGTTTCCTGTTCTCCGTCTCCCCCAGCATGGCCGTGTACCAGCACACGGGCTACAACGACCACTTCATGTACTTGAACTGCAGACAGCAGACCATCCCGAATGGACTGGTGAGAGCTCGGCGCAGCGTGGGGTGGGTCTCTCCTGATGCTGTGCAGATACGTTGCCTCCGCCAGGCACGAGTGCCCGGCGCATTTGGTTCTCGCATGTGCCGAGTCCATTTGTCTGTCTGCCTCAGGGCTGGGAACAGACCCTCAGGCTGGGGTCTCCCTCAGGGAACACGGTGACCTCTGCTGGCTTCCCAATGGTGTGTGCAAATGGTGAACTCAGCCTCTTCACCTGCTCCCCTGGTGGCCCACGTGGATGGCAGGCCCATCACTAGGCACCCCTGCCCTCCTGCCTCACACCTGGCACACAGCCAGGCTGAGGGACTCCAGATTGGGGTCCTGGGCAATTGGGTTGGCTGGTGACTCATGAAATAGCAATGTGGAGCTCAAACTGGGGTGGCCATGGCTCCTGGCTGGTCCTTGCTTCGGTGTGGGGATCAGCTGCAGGAAGAAGCGGAAGAGGGTGGGGTTGAGGGTGGGCTCAGGCAGGCCACAGGTCAGATGGGCTCCGTGCAGATGCTTGGCTTGGATAAGAGGCGTGTCCCCACTGGTCTCTCTTCTCTGCTTGCAGAGCCCAGAGCTGAGGAGGCTGTCCCCTTGGTCCCCCAAGTCATCTGGAGAGGGACTGAGGTTCCTTTCCATGCTGCTGCCATGGGCGGTGAGGGAGCATGGCCAGGCTATCAGGGTTTAAGCCCCACACACCTTGGGCTTCAGTTCCCAGGGACTGCCAGTCATGGTCCTCAAGGGCCAAAGCCACTAAGAGTGCAGCAGACTTGTGCTTGGGTCTCCTCTTGCCCCTATTAAGAATGAGGGCTGCTACCCATCCTAGGCCCACCTGGGACCAGGTAAGGGACTCCATGGAGGTGGCGTCAGGTTGAAATGCAGGCACTGGCACCGTGTAGTGGACGGGCAGTGTTCAGGTGCCCACTGTGGGTCTGCCCCTTTGTCTGCCCCACGGTCTCCTGTGCTGAGTGAGCGACACCCCTGAGCCGTTTCCTGCCTGGCGGGGTGAGGAGCCAAGGACCCAGGTGTGCATTACGTCTGCCCTTGTTTGAGCAGTCTGGGCTCTGGGCTGAGGGCTGTGTGTTCCTATCTGTGGTCTTTTGTGCCTCAGCACAGCCTCATGAGAGGGCTGTGGCGTGGGCCTCTGGAGGCGTAGGTGACTGCTCCAGGATGGACTGGGGCACCCCAACAGCAGCCGTTTATATACTTTACAGTCTAGAAAAAAGACAGCTGCATTGGCTCCCCTCCCTCCACGCTGGGCTGTTTCTAGAGGGGGGCAGTTCCTGCCCTAGGAGTCACTGATGCCCACAGGGGCTTCCTTTGCAGGGCATGGGAGGACAGCACGGGTACTTCGGGCTTTGGGTAGATGCTGACTTCGGGAAGGGACACAGCAAGGCCAAGCCCACGTGCACCACGTACAACAGCCCGCAGCTGTCTGCACAGGAGAACTTCCAGTTTGACAGGATGGAGGTGTGGGCCGTGGGAGACCCCTCCGAGCCGCAGCTGGTGAGTGCAGGCCCTTGAACATGGGCTTTTCTCCGTTTTCTTGCTTGGCCCCTCTGTTCCTCCATGTGGAGGTAGTTTGTCCTGCTTGGTTTCTGGGGATGCTGCAGGTGCACAGCACAGTTGGCTTTTGGCCCTGTCCTAGGAAGCAAGGTCCTGCCTGAGGTATGTCCCTGGGTGGCCCTTTGTCTTCCCTGCCTGTTGGTAAGACCAGGAGGCCTGGGTTCCTTGTGGCTCCCTAGCTTTCCCTGGTTGGGCCCTCTGCACCCCCACAGCACCCATGGCTCCAGAGACTGCAGCACCCAGGGTGAGGGCTCAGGGCTTCCTGCAGCAGCGGTGGACAGGGGCAGGAAACCACTACTTGGTCCCCATTCTTGGGAGCTGCTCACCTCTCTGCACATCATGAATACCCTCTCCCCTGCTCCCCAAGGTCCAGGGCAAAAAGAGCATCCTTGATGTTGATCCAGAGGCCAAGCTCCTGCTGGAAGTCAGTGGGCAGGCTGGCCACAGTGAAGGGATCCGGGAGGCTCAGACCACCACCCATGAGGAGGACGCCTAGGCAGCGGGGCTTCCAGAGCCTGGACACAGACATCCCTGATAGAGTGCCCTCGGCCTTCCCCGATGCAGCGTGAGCTTCCGACCTCCCTCCCACTCAGGTGCAACTCGGTGGAGCCACGCAGTTCACATCCAGGTAGCCCTGGGCAGGCTTTACCAGGACACCCCGTGCCAAGAAGATCCCTTGCTGCCACAGATCGATTGAGAGGTCACCTCCCAGAAATCTTAAGTGTCAAATTAACAACTCAATCTTAAAGTTGGTTAATTTCTCATCAATGAAATCCACAGACACAGACATTTGGAACTGTACTGGAATCAGCAGTTATTGGGGATATAACTTCTTGTCCTGCAGGAAGGAGTTTCACTGGGGCCCCTTGGCCTCTGCTCAGGCCACCCAATTAGTGCCTTGATGGTCCATTTTGACTCGTAATGGATGCACGTTTGGACGAGAGTCTTAGTGCTTTGTGGGAACAGCGCCCTCTGGCATGCAATGCGTGTTTATATAGAGAGACACAGCCTGCAGCGGCAGGGTCGCTGGAGGGTACAGTGAGGCCCCGCAGCGGTTGTGTGTGTCAGGGTTCTGCATCTGGCTTCTTGGCTCTTTTAACTGGACCTGCATAGTGAGCAAATGGGATAAGCAGGGGATTCACAGAGGTGCAAGGTAGCAGCTCTGTTGCTAACCCAAATGTGGGGTCCTGAGTCTGGAGCTTGCTTGAGAGGTGCAAGCAGCCCAGCCCATAAGTCAGTGGCGAGTGACATGCAGGGCTGCAGAGGTTCGAGGCTGCAGGTGCTGTCCCAGCCCGCGGCATCACTCCTGGCCCGGGTTCTCCCCGGGCATGATGGGCAGGTGCAGACTCGCCTTGAGCTCCAGTGATCCCCAAATGCTGAGGTTACTTGGGTGGGCTGTGCCTCCACGCACAGTTGCTGTCTCCCCTCTGACCGGTTGAAGAGCCCTGCGGGGGCAGCGGGTGCTGCTGAGGACCTTCTACCTAGCAGGTCCGTGGACTCTGAGCGTCTGAGACCGTCCCTTGTGTCTTTGGCAGACCTACTGGAACTTTGTTACGTATTTGCCTGGATTAAAAGCCGTACTGAACTGAGCTGTCTGCCTTTCACGGACTCTTGGTTTCCTTGCACTGAGCCCTGCCCTGGCTGAGGCGGGGGGCGGGGCTCGTCAGTCACCCCGAAGTCCCTCAGTGCACAGAGGGTGCAGCTTGGCCCACAGGGCATTGCTCCCCACCGGTCCTCCTCCTAAGAAGCCAGTTCTCAGTGGCTTGTCGGGGCCCTATGGGGTCTTCCTGATAGGACAGCAGGTGCCATCCCCACCACAGATCCCAAGAGCTAGGTTCCCAGGGGTCACCTTGTTTTGGCAGTTAGATACCTCCCCAAGTCTACATGGACGTGCCCTGATGCCCCCGTTGCTACTGTCAGGGGGCTGCCATACTGCGCACCTGCTGGCTTCTTGACCTTATGCCCTTCCTCCCTGGTGACAGTTCCGAGTGCAGCACCCCTGCACCAACAAGGGAGGGCACCTGGAAGCCTGGGGTGCAGCAGCCTCTCGAGGGAGTGAGGGGCAGCCTCTTCGTGCTCACACAACTTCGTTTCCAGCTTCTCAGCACACAAGGCGGGGGTCACGGGCCTAGCCACGCCAGGGTCTGAGAAACTCGTCATCTTGTTTTAACAGATGAGGAGTGTTAGGGTTTGGATGTGAGGTGTCCCCCAAAAGCTCACGTGAGACCGTGGAGGAACGTTTAGAGGTGAAATGCTCAGATGATCCCGAGAGCTGTATCAGTCCCCTGGGTGGATTAGTGATCCCAGTGGATTGCTGGGTGGTAACCGGAGGCAGGTCAGGCCTGGAGGGAGGAAGCAGGTCACGGGGGTGGGTACCCGTGCCCTTCTGCCATGGTGCTCTGCCTCAGGCCCAGACCTATGGAGTCAGCGGACCACGGACTGAACCTCAAACTGTGAGCCAAAGTAAGTTTTCCTCCTCAACGTTCATGTCAGTTCTTTTGGTCACAGCGATGACAGGCCAGCACAAATCAGAACAAGAGCTCAGGTTGGTAAGGGCTGGAGGAACAAGCACGGCCCAGAAAGTGCTAGAAGAAAGAGGTAAAACAATTTATTATTTTTATTAAAAAGCTGCATGTGTACAAAGTTACATGTGTACTCCGAGGGACATGTCTCAGCAGTGAGTCTTCTGGCCTGCAGAACCTCTGAAGGTCCTCCTACGGAGCCACACCTGAGCAGAACTGTCACCCGTCCCTCATCCTCATGTCTCTGACAGGCTTGCTGTGTGTCCCCATCTTCTCCAGCTGTAGTCCTTGGCCGCTCCTGCTCCAGCAGCACAGAGCACTTTGCTAGGGCCGAAGTAGCAGCCCTAGGACGGTGCTTTGGTACGTCTTGGTGTGGCCATGCCTGCAGGGTACGCCCTCAGGAGCAGGAGTGCGGGGTGAAAGGTGAGTCCTTTCCCATTATTTACTTCAGACTCCTAACGCGCATAAGGTCTAGTTTTCGTTGCTTATAGGTGAAACCTGACATCTTAAAATTTCTCTGATGGGACTGTGAACAGCTTCATTTTCCAATAGCTACCTGTGACCTGGGCTTCTAGGACATAGGTCTTCTCCTTAGTGAGTTCAAGAGTGCTGTAGTGAACAAGGCTAAGGGCACCTGCCGCTCACAGCGAGTGACTCTGGGCCTGCCTGCCTACGGTTGTGATTTATGTCACATCGGGCAGCGTTTCCTTTGAGGCTTCTGGGGTGTGTCGTCTGCGTAGGAAATCTCTCTCCTCCTGAGCAAAACAGACTCTTCCTTCCACTCCCGTGGCTCCTGTTGTCCGTCTAAGGTCTTCAGTCCTCTCTGAGTGTATTTTAAAGCATGGCCTCAGCCGGGCGCGGTGGCTCAAGCCTGTAATCCCAGCACTTAGGGAGGCTGAGACAGGAGAATTGCGAGTTCAAAGCCAGCCTCAGCAACAGCGAGGCGCTAAGCAACTCAGTGAGACCCTGTCTCTACATAAAACACAAAATAGGGCTGGGGATGTGGCTCAGTGGTCGAGTGCCCCTGAGTTCAATCCCCAGTACCACAAAAAAAAAAAAAAAAAAAAAAAGCATGGCCTCCATCTCACCCCAAAGTGACGTCCCAACGCCTCACACAGGAAGTGGTACATCTCTTCCCTGCTGACTTGGAACGCCACGTTCTCGTCACCTGCATCTCTCATTCGTTTTAATAGCTGTACCTTCACGATGAGATACAGGGAAAGCCATTTCCCGCTTGCTGTCTTCTGGAAATTTCCAGTGTGTTTGCGTGCTTATTTTTCTCTGAGTTTTGGTGGCGCTATGACCACTTGTAAAAGCTGGTGGTAGTATTTTCGTGGTAGCTCTGCCCATGCTGATTCATGATTCTTGCTGGCATCTGGTAACACGGACGCTTGTGTCCAAGAACAGGAACCCTAGACCCGTTCGGTAAATTTTTGTGGTCATTTCTGGAGCTGCGAGTGGACATTTCTCCTGACAGACGGCCGTTTGAACACAGGAAAGCTCTTTTGTACACAGCTTCATCCCCATGTCCTCACTGAGCTCTTCCACCCAGGGACTGTCACCTGAGTCCTGGAGGTGCCTCCAGTGTGGGGTTCTGCTCCCGGTCTGATCAGGAGGCCTGATCAGGTGTACCTTGCTAGTGAATCCCCAGCAGCTGGTGCTGTTTTTGATAGTCTGTGGATTCTCTTGGAGTCTGAAACCGTCACCACTGTGCGGTTAGAACTAAGGACACTTCCCA
This sequence comes from Xerus rutilus, assembly GCA_028644305.1. Taxonomy (NCBI): domain Eukaryota; kingdom Metazoa; phylum Chordata; class Mammalia; order Rodentia; family Sciuridae; genus Xerus; species Xerus rutilus. The sequence goes on from CM053414.1 coordinate 3,551,420, forward strand.
CTCTCCCGGTTGCTGTCCCTTGTCCCGGCCTACCTGCACAGAAGTACTTCTAGGGCATTAAGAATAGTGATGCGGGGCTGGGGTTGTGGCTCAGTGGTACAGCGCTTGCCTTGCATGCGTGAGGCACTGGGTTCGACACTCAGCACCACATAAAAATATTGTGTCCATCTACAATTAAAAAATATTAAAAAAAGAATAGTGACGCATCCTCATCCTGACCTTCAGGGAGGTGCAGCCTGAGGTTAAGCTTGGTGCTGGCATCTGCCAGTTTGTCCCCCGTGGCCTTTCATGTAAGGGACGTCTCCGTGTGTGCGGGTTCTGGAGCGCTTGTCCATAGATGCAGAATTCTATGACAAGCTTTTCGGTTTCAGCATCCGTGGTTTTTCTTCCTTAGAATCATTAACAAGGAATGTGAAGCTAAGAGGTTTGCAGAGATGAACTGTCTGCTGCTGTCGCTCAGGTCGGGCCACGTCCAGTACCGTAGCCCGGAAGCGTGCTGCTCCGAGCTGCTTCCAACCAGACTCGTGCAGACCACGCTGCAGGGCTCTGCTTTGGTGCTGGGACTGGACCCAGAATAGTCAGGCCGTCCTCGCACGTTCTAAAAATACCCCACGCCGTTATTTGGTGAGCAGCTGCAGCCTCAGAGGATGAGGACAGGTAGTGTGGTCAACCCTGGCCACCTCTGGAGGGGCCCCCCGGTGTCACCAGTTGGGCTGCGTGGCCTCAAGATAGGGCACAAACAGGCAGAGACACAGTTGATAAAAACCAGGGTGATTTAATAAATAGTGCTGTTTCCACGTGGCTCTTCCACATGCGTCCCAGAGCCCGGGGGGAGTGGACATGGCCTCCAGAGAGCGCCACGGACTCCTGCAGCTCTCCCCAGAGGACAAACCATGCCTGCGGCTGCTGTCCTACAAGCCTCCCTCTGAAGTCCACGCTGTGCCGGGGCCACGGGCTCCGAATGCGGGGACGCCCTCGGGAGACGGCTGTCACACGGCCTCCTGGCGGGTCCTGGCTTTTCCGGCTTGGGAGCAGCATTTCTCACAGAGCTTGAGGAGCTCTGAGAAAACGAAGACGGAGGAGGCCAGTCCCGCCAGGGACAGCAGGTCTGCAGGAGGGCGGCGGGGGAGGGTCAGGCCGGGCTGCCCCGGTGGGGCCCCGGCCTCACGCACCTCCTTTCCCTCCCTCTGACAGGGACAGAGGAGCGGGGGCTGCCGCGCTGAGGACCTTCCACCCCTGGGCAGGTCCCAGGCCCCCTTCCAGGACTGAGGCACAACGGCTGTGCGGTGGGATTTGGTGAGCAGATCCTCTTCCCACGGAAGGGCCTCCATTATAACCTTGCTTGGGGTCCCTTCCCTTCTGCTTGCTCCTACAGGCACCCGCTGGTGACCCACGTGGATTCTGGGTTTCACATCACCAGGAGAGGTGACCATCTGTCGTCTTGCCCGAGGCCTCAAGTGCAGTCCCTGTGTAGCCTCAGACCTCACTGATCCTTGCGGGACCCTCCTGGGTGGGCTGAGCCACAGCCCCTGCTGCCTCAGCCTCCCCTGCCCTCTGCTCCTCGGTGGGGCTGGCCAGGGCATGCCTGGCCCAGGAGGGAGTAGGCACAAGCCCTCCAGTCACTGCTGCCCTCCTGCTGACCTCTGCACAACCCTTCCTTGCTGAGTTAGGGACTGTCCCCTCCCCTGCCAGCCTGGCTGAGGACAGGAGTCCTGGGTTCCACACCAGGTGCCAGAGGGACTCTGGAGAGCTGTGGTTACTACATCCTGTCTCTCTCTCTCTCTCTCTCTTTTAATATTTTAAAATGTTGGTAGACCTTTATTTTATTCATTTATTTATATGTGGTGCTGAGAATCAAACTCAGTGCCTCACACGTGCTAGGCAAGTGCTCTACCACTGAGCCACAACCCCAGCCCCATCACGTCCCTTTTAGCAAGAACTGTGGGGTGGCCCAGCTTCTTGTCTCCAGGAGCAGATGTCAAAGTCACAAGCTTTGGGGTCTGGGTCATGCTCTCCAGCTTGGGGGACATCATGGGCTGAGCTTAGACAGTCCCACCCTCCGTAGCCTGGGGCCTCACGTGCCTGGTCCTCCTCCTGCCCTGAGGTCCAGGATGCTGACCCCTTTACCCCGGGCCCTACTCCTGGTGCAGGGGCCGCTTGCTAAGTCCCCTCTGTGTTCTCTACGTCCCCTTCAGGTCTCCCCCCTGCCCAAGTCCTAGGCAGAGCAGCTGCCCACCTACCACGGCATGTAGGGCTTTGGCATCTTGGGGCGCACCACCCACAAGCCCACGGTCCCTTGCCTGGCAGCACCTCCATCCGTTAGGTGACCTCTCCTCAAGTCCCGCCACTCACCGAGAGCTCCCAGGTTCTCTGTCTGGAAGACCTTCTGCAGGGGCGGGACGTAGATCACGGCCAGCTGCCCCAGGAGGGACCCGAGGATTGAGTACAGGAACATGCGGTTCCTGAGGAAGCCGATCTCCAGTATCAGCTTGGTCTGTGGGGAGGAGTCTGCGTGTGGGTACATCACAGTAAGGGTGGCGCTGCCCCAGTGACACCTGCTCTGAGCTGCCCTGGGTCTGCTGGACAGACCAGGGCTCAGAGGGTGACCCCTGCAGGGAGGAAGCTGGTGGGCAGCTCTGCTGAGCCCCTGAGTCTCATCGGGAGGACAGGGAGCCAGCCCGTCACACCTGGGAGCGGCAGGTCAGGGCGTTGAAGAGATCGAAAAACACGAAGCATGTGAAGGTCATGGTGGTGGTGCGCGGGGTGCTGGCCCTGTCTTCTGGGATCTAGAACACACGCGCAGGCAGGTGGGTGGAGGTTGTGGGTCCTGCAGCTGCAGACAGAGCTGGTGCCACAGACCAGGCCCTGAGGCAGCTGCCTCCTCCCGCCCCACGCCCCGTGAGTGGAGCAGCAGACTCTCTCCTGACCACAGGCTGATGCGCGGCCACCCCAGGATCTGGCTCCTGGGTGAGTCACAGGCCCTCCAGCAGGGGAGGGGATAGGCCACCTCCAGGGGGCAGCCATTCCAGGGAGGCAGAACAGCTAGCTAACCCGCACGGCAGAAAGCCATTTCCTCCAAGGAAGGACAGCTGGCCCCAAAGGAAACCATGGGCTTTGAGACCCTGAGGCTGGACACTGAGAACCCTCCCCAGCTCTGCCGGGCGGCGCTGCGGGCGCAAGTTTCTGGGCATCTCTCGCCTCAACTTCCCCCTCCTGCATGGAACCCTCCCTGGCCCTCCTGAGCTCCCACCCCCCAGAGTGTTTTAAACTGAATGGGGACGGGCATGGTGGCACACGCCTGTAACCCTGGTGACTCGGGAGGCCGAGGTGGGAGAATCCAAGTTCAAGGCCGGATGGATTCTGGGCCTCATTGTCCAGCTTTGCCACTGTAGGACTTGGCCAGGGTCCTGCCCCTGCAGGCCATGACGAGTGCCCCATGGTTAGACACCATGGAAGACAAGACAGCTTCCTGGTGACAACCAAAACGGTGGAGGCTGTGTCCACTCAAGGAGGAAGCCCATATCTGTTCTCGGCCACCACCAGTGCACGTCCAGCCCGCTGTCTGGCTGGGCTCCCGCCCGCTGGTGTGCCCTCCGGGCAGGCGGCTGCTCCTCTCCCCTCCTGGGCTACCATCATCGCTTCCCTGGGCCGCGTGCTCCCATTCCCTCTGGGGGCCCCAAGCTCCCCTCTCCCCTGACCCTGCGTGACCATCCAGCACCAGCGCCTGCGTGTGGGGCATGCAACTCACCTCTTTCCAGAAGATGAACAGGGTCCCGCAGATGATGGTGGCGGCAGACATGAGTGTCTTCAGGAGGAGGGCTCGGCTCAGGATTGTGTCCCTGACGCTCCGCGGGGGCTGCCTCAGCATGTCCCTGTCCACGGGCTCCACCCCCAAGCTGTTCCCAGGACAAGCGACACTCAGACACACACCAGAGACGGAGGAGGACCTCGGCACAGGCCCTGGGCTCAGGCTGCCTGGCCTTGCTGGAGTGCTCTCCAGGATCGCCCAGCCTTCCAGACGCCCCCACCCCGGCCACCTCTGACTGTCCTGGAGATGGCAAGGGAAGCCACTGGGGGCGACAGATGTCACTGCCTTTCTACCACAAGGTGATGGCAGCCCCTCTGGTCTTCCCAGGCCTTGGGCAAGTCCCCATACTGGGGGTGGGGGGGTGCTGAGTCGCTCTGGAGGGGCTGAGAGAAGGGAGGCCCAGGCTCTGCGTGCCACAGGGCCCCTCAGTCACCAGAGACTCGTCGTCTGCAACCTGGCCGGCAGGATGGAGGCTCGCCCAGCCACAGAGGGGCAGGCACTTGCGGAAGAGGCCACTCTGCGGACCTGGGGCTGAACGGCCCTGCTACCCTCGGGCTGTGCTGCTGCTGGTCGGGGGAAGGACGGGCCTACCTTGGAATCAACCCTGGCCTGCTGCTCAGCTGTCCACCGAAAACCCGCCCTTCCCTAGCGCCCTGCAGCAAGACCAAGGCTCTCCTCTGGTGCCCTCCTGCACACAGCCAGTGACACACAGCCCTGTGGGGTGCCCACCCCAGGCCAGCAGCCGTTGTGGCCCAGAACAAAACCAAACCCCGCCTCTGGAACTCCGTCACATCCCAGCCCTGCCCGGCTCCTTCCTCCTCAGAGCGTGGCGGTTCCCTGGGCTCCTCGGGTGGAGGCACTGGGCCTTCACTCCTGCTGCAGGCCTGGGGGGCACGGCCCCCTGCTGTCCGCTCACCTCTGTGCGGGTGGCCCATCCATGATGATGTTGACCCATAGGATCTGCATGGCATTGAGGGGGTTGGGCAGGTTGAACACAGTGGACAGTGTGATGAGGCTCAGGGCCGAGATGCTCCTGCAGGCACAGGAGCAGACGCAGCCCATGAGCGGCCACCTGACAGGCAGGCGCCCAAGGACAGTGGGCCCGCCGGCCTCCACTCACGTGCTCAGCTGGAATCGGACGAAGTTCTTGATGTTGTAGAAGATCCCTTTGCCTTCCTCCATGGCGCTCCTGCCAGCGGAGGACGGTGTGGGCACAGCGGCCACGGGAGGGCCTGGCCCCACGCAGTGCTGGTCGGCCCTGGGGTGGCCGGGAGCTGGCACTCTGGGGACCCCTCAGGTGTGGCCCTCACAGTGCCCACCAGCCTCTAGGGACCTTCTGCGCACCCTTTAGCCTCCTGTTTGCGTGGTATACTCAACGCCTCCGAGATGACCGTGGACCACTATCTGGAGCTGAGCCTGGGCCCACTCCTCGGCTAAGACCCTGCAGTGCTTAAAGATCACAGCACCTTGCCACCGAGACAGGAAACCAGTGGACCCTGAGCTGTTACACTGGAGGTGGCACAAGAGGACTTTCCTGAATCTTCTGAAGGCTCTGCCCAAGGTCAAACCCCATTTTTATTAAATGGTGCTGCCACTGCCCCAGGACCCTGCTTAGAGAGGCGTCTGGGGACACCTGCCACAGGGCCGAGTCTTGGGAGAAAGCTCTCGGGGCCTCCTTAGATTCCCTCCTCAGGAGAATCCCTGGCCCGCCCCGTCTCTCCACTGCAGCAGGTCCGGGGAGCTGGTCACCCAGGCTTTTGGCCACTAATAATCGGCCTAGCAAGCAGCTCACATGATGGCGGAGAAGTCATCGTCCACCAGGACCATGGTGGCGGCCTCTTTGCTGACGTCAGTCCCTGTCTGCCCCATGGCAATCCCAATGTCTGCAGACTTCAGGGCCACCGCGTCGTTCACACCGTCCCCCGTCATGGCCACAATCGCCCCTGACTCCTGCAGAGCCTTTGGGAACAGCAGGCGCGGGAGGCTGTGGCCCCAGGCCGTCCCCCAGAACCCTTCTCCTGTGCTCCGCCCCAGGGGCTGTGCGGAGGCCACAGAGCCCCTGGCTGGGGGACACCAGAGCAAACCCAGCCTTTCCCCCTTCTAAGTGCTTTCTCTCAGGTCCTCTGTCACAGCAGTGGACACTAACAGGTGAGGAGCACGTGCCCTAAATCCATGACGTGCCCAGCATGCTTTGTGGTTTTTGAGGAATAAGTAGAGATGACACAAGTGACACAAAAAAATACCCCAAACCAAGCCCAAAATCACATGGAGGGAGAGAATCATCCAAGAGCTCCGGAGCGCGTCCTCGAGTGCCCTGCAGGAGGCCAAGCCCCCGGCCCTGCCTGCTCCATGCAGTCATAGAGTGACACTTTTCCCTGGGCACTTGCTGATGACATCAATAATGCCCCCATCTCACAGACGAAACCAGGACGTGGGGTTAAACTGGCAAGCATCGTGCGGAGGGGCAGCGGCTGTCAGGGCAGCCCCTGCTTCCCTCCTCCCTCTGTGGGACCCCTTCCCAATCCCGTTTCCAGGGCACGTGGCCAACGGCCCCCAGTCCATTTCCATCTCCTGGAAGGACCCCCAGGTGGTCTTGTGCCTGCCCTGCAGAGGTGCTTTCCCCAGAGTCCCAGGCCACCAAATGTGGTCACGTGGTGGCATTCTGCACAGTGGCCTGGGCACTGGTACTTCCAGCTGCCTGGACCTAGAGCAGACTCACAGCTGAGGACGTGGCCGCCCACCCTGGACTATCACTGAAGGGACCAGCGAGCGCTGGGGGCCACCTGTCCAGACGCCCGCGTCAGCTCGCCCACGTACCTTTATGATCTTGAGCTTGTGCTGTGGGCTGGTCCTGAAGAACACGGACACCTGCACGCAGCAGAGTGAGCAGCAGTCACGGGTGGATCCATTGCGAGGCCGCAGACGCCCCGCCCAGCCGCGCCCCGGGGACAGCCCACCTGCCCGACGCAGGCCGCCAGTGCTCTCTGCTCCATGCCCGCCACCTCCTCCCCGGACATGGCCCTCGGCTTCCCGTTGCTCAGGCCGATGCTTCTTCCTTCAGGGAGAATCAGCGCTGAGGGGACCACACAGTGCCCAAGACTGTGGACCCTCCAGCCTGTCATTCCTGTCCCTGATGTCATTCCCTACCTTGAGGGCAGGGACAATAAAACCACAATGGACGCCATGTGCTGAGCACCTGCTGTGTGACTGATTTCAATTCCACCTCCAGAACTGGCAGGTAGCAGGCCTTATTCTCCCCACTTTAAAGAGGAGGAAACAGGTGAGTTCCTCAAGGTCGCACAGCCAGTAAGGGGTAAGACTGGACCTGATATGCTTCTGATTCAAAAGCTTGTGATCTTTTCACAGCATTAGACTGCCTGGAGACAGAGTGGGGGAAAGCCAACGTGTGACCCTACTCACAACAGTAGTAATTAGAATGGGGGAAGAGGATGACTGTTAGCCTGATGAAGAGACTGAGGGTCAGAGTGGTTCAGTGATTTGCCAAGGGTACACAGCTAGTGGCAGAAGCCAGCTGTACATTGTGCATGACGCTGCCTGTGAGGTGAAGTGAGATCCCTGCACAGACATGGTGGATCACAACATGGTTGGTCCTCAGCTTACATGAGGACCATTTACCAGCATTTACTTTCCCCTTTTGGAAAATCTGCCAATATTTTGCAAACAGATACACCTTGGAAGGTGGGGCAGTAACGCGCTGGTCAGTGAATCTCACAATCTTTTTTTTTGGATTGAGCCACATCCCTAGCTGGGTTTTTTTGTTTTTTGGTGGTGCTGGGGATTGAACCCAGGGCCTTGTACATGAGAGGCAGGCACTGTGCCAACTGAGCTACACCCCCAGCCCCCCAGCCCTTTTTATTTTGAGACGGGTCTCTAAGTTGCTGAGGGTCTTGCTATGTTGCCCAGGCTGGCCTCAAACTTATGATCCTCTTGCCTCAGCCTCCCAAATTGCTAGGATTATAGGCATGGGCCATTACGCCCAGTTTTTTTTCAAAGTGCTGGGGATTGGGCCCAGGGTCTCAGGTGCACTGGACGAGCACTCACCCTGAGCATTATCCTCGTCCTTCAGACTTTGCTCAGCAAAGTCTAAAAGAGCAAGGTGTGGCCGCTCCTGGCCAGGTTCACTGAGGACTAAGGGAGGCTGTGGCCCTGTGTGAAACCACCCAAGTCCTTTCTACCCCCTTTTCCCTTACCTATCGCCAAGGCCGTCTCCAGGGCGTCTCCTGTTATCATTTTCACAGACACACCGGATTCTGAGAGCACCTGAATGGCTTCCTTCACGCCAGCCCGCGGGGGGTCAATGATGCCCACGAGACCCAGGAACATCAGCCTGCCCAGCTCAGGCCCAGATGCCAAGGCCAGCACTGCGCAGAAACCAGACCCCAGGAGGAGTCATCAGGGGCCGCGGGGATGGCCCTTTGACCTAGCCAGCTCTGCGTGGGTCCAGATCCTGTCTGCCAGGGGCTTGGGTGCCAAGTGCTGGGCTCCACGGAGAGGCAGAAGCCTCCAGGGGTCTCGGGCCTGCACAGGTGTATTTGTGCAGGGGTGTGCCCGGCACAAGGCAAGTGGCAGAAAATGACTTCTGTGCACTCGTGGCCTAGAATCCAGACCCCACCAGCAAGTGTGGCCACCCGAGAGCCGTGCAAGGGTCCCAGGGCCCTGCCCAGCCTGGCTTCAGAGCCCGGATGGCAGCACTGACCTGGCCACAGTTCCCAGTGGTGCCCTACGGACATGGCAGCTCCACCCCATGCCGGTCAGAGGCTGGCCACGATTCACAACCACTGTCCCCAAAGGGGACACCAAGGCGACAGGAACCAAGAGGGCAAGCCCAGCACGTCTCCTCTCCCCATGGAATGCATGTGAGACCAGTGACACATGACACAAAGGGAAACGGGACTTTCATCCTCAGCCTCTGGGGCAGAGAACTACAGGCAGCTGTGAGATGATGTGTCACCTGGGTCCTGAAGAGCCCTGGGCTCCCTTCCGGAGGTGCCAGGAAAAGCAACGCTGGCGTGTCCCTCACCTGTGCAGCAAGAGGGGCCCCCTCTGCCAGCGCACAGCCTGCCTGCCACTCTGGCGGATGGCCTGGTGACCAACCACGGGCCCCGAGCCTCCCACGTCAACACCATGTGCAAGCTGAAAGCCCCTGCCTGGCCCGGCACTGACCCCGCAGACCCAGCGACCCCATCCTCTTCTCTTCCTGCAGGTAGAACGCCCGCTGCTGGGGCGTCAGGGGCAGGGGGATGCCCCCGTTGTTGTACGTGGTGCAGGAGCGAATCACCTCCTCCAAGGCCCCCTTCATGAAGTAAATGTCTTCCCCATCCTGGAAGAGACACAAGGACCGTGCTGTCAGTGGGCGCTTTCGTACAGAGGGACTGCCACCTTATTGTGCCCAAGGGTCCAGACGCAGGGACGTTCTCAGTGGAGCTGCCACAGAAGATCGTTGCTGATGGCTGACACGGGACCTACTGCGGGTTTTGGAATCCACGTGCTGGAGGGCTGCGTGGCCCACAAACAGAGCAGGGGCAGCTGCACTGGTCCCTGTCCATGCCACAGCGCCCTGCAATATCGCCGGCAAAGCACCCAGGGCGCGGCTGGCGCTGAGGACAGTCGCCTCCCCGGGGCACAGCCCCCAGGGTGTACTCCCGCTGTGCCTGGCTCAGGAGGGCGAACCCCAGAGAACAGCGACCCCTGCTGATGAAGATCTGCCTCTCACACGCAGGGGCCCCACCGTGTCCCCAGCACCAGCACAGTGCCCGCCTGGCTCACAGTAAATACAGTGAGTGGCTGCACATTAACTGGTGTGGAGAGTCCCTGAGACGTGGCACGAGCAAGATTTCATGAGACAAAGATGAGGTGCGAGACACGGGACAGCACGAGCCTGCTCTGAAAGCTGACGTGCTGACGGTGCGTTAGAACCTGGAACAGTCCCCGCACTGTGGCTGAGCAGGACGCCACCTCGGGTGGGCGGTGGGTCCGGAGAGAGGGGCAGAAGTGGAAGGGGCTCTCATTCACTTTGTTGCATTTCCATGTTCCATGTTTTCTCATTAGAATTTGTTACCATTGAATTTTTCTGGAGGGAGGATTAGAAGGCAGAGGCTGAGACAGGAGGATCGTGAGTTCAAAGCCAGCCTCAGCGACTCAGTGAGACCCTGTCTCTAAATAAAATACAAAATAGGGCTCAGTTGTTGAGTGCCCTTGAGTTCAATCCCTGGTACCCCCTCTCCCCAAATTAGAAGGCATAAAGGAACCCGCACATGGCCCCTTGGGAGCACCCAAGACCTGCAGGTGCATCCCCGTGGGCAAGTGTCAGGCACATGCTGGCTGAGCCACCCAGAGCCAGCGGGGAGGAGGGCGGAGGGAAAGGGGCCACAGACTTTCTTTTCTTTAAAAAGCTCTTTTCTGTGAAGACAACCTGAAAAGCCACAGGAAATCTACAATGGCAAAAATAAAAAAACAAAGGAAAGCCCAGCTGTGACCCCACCAGGGAGCCTTGCAGTCCGGGCGAGCACCCTGGTTGCTGCCTGCCGCCCGCACAGGCACATGGGGTGCGCATGCCTGTGCATGCGTGAGCCCGCCGTTCAGCTCGGGGGTGAGAGCAGGTGTCTCTGTGGCCGCTCCAGTCAGCACAGGGCAGCCACATCCCCAGGGAACACCGGTCCCTGGTCTCATGCCTGGGTTGTGACTCAGGAGGCCAGGATGGAGCCTGCGACTCTGCATTTCTAACAAGTTCCCGGGTGGGGCTGATGCTGACGGGCACTGTGGGACCCACTGCTGCACACAAGGAGCAGAGGCCCCAAGCGAGTCAGTGCTGTGGCTGCCACCGATGTCCCCTTGACGCCTGCACGTGGCCTTATTTTGGAGCAGGGGAAGCGAGCACAGGATCAGAAGCCCCAGCTCACCTCGTTCTTCGGGCTGCACCTCACCGCCATCCACTTCTGCTCTGAGCTGAAGGGGATCTCCTTTTTTCTTATGTACGAATCTTTAATGTCACTTAAGTCCATCTATGATCACAAAATGGGACATTTCAGGGTGTTGTCCTAAGTTGGTCTCAATGCAAAGCTTGGTCCATTTCAGTCACTCATTCAAACCATCTCAGGAGGAGACATCAAGCACTGAGCTCCCAGGGCAGGCCATTTGTTCTCAAATGTCCCACCCAGAGAGAAGCATCTCTTTTCTCTCGTCCCAGGACAGAACCCATGGCCTTTGCCTGGGTTTCCACCAGACACCTACTCAGAAGCAAAACCTGCAGGGTCTCTGCCAGGATTTAAAAGGTAGAGTGACTTCCCTGAAAGGATCTCTGTGTCAGTGAGGTGGCCCTGCTGCCGCAGCCCACCAGGCCAGGCCTGTCACCTACGTGCTCTCTGGTGGCTTTCGGGTCAGTTACTCAGAACACATACCTGCACTTCCCCAAACACATACTAGTCCCGGCCATGCACGGGACTCACAACGGAACGGGGTGGGGTTTCGAAAAGGGACTTCCATGAAGACCCCTGCAGGGTATGGTATAGGTTGAGTCCTAATAGGTGGAGTCCTAATCCCGGACCCTGTGGATGTGACCTTACTTGGAAGCGGGGTCTGCAGCTGTCAAGGTCAGACCAGGTTATTATGGTGGTCCCCCAAGAGTCCCAGATGTAAGGAGAAGGACCCAAGGGAGGTCATGTGTGACATGGGTCAGAGCCTGGGTGGTGCAGCTCTAGCCAGGGGATGTCTGGGCTCTGACACAGCAGGGTTGGGCAGGAACAGACCCTGTTCCACCCCGATTTCCACCTCTGGTCCCAGCTGTGATTCCACAGGTTTCTGCAGCTTCAAGCCACTAGTTCATGGCACTTTGTTCTGGCCACCATGGCAAAGTCATCCAGGGGTGGTGAGGGCCTGGCCCTGGAGCCACTGGGCCAGCTGAGGCCACACAGAGCTCAGTCCCATGTCTGTCCATGAAGGCACATTCCAGAAGGCTGGCAGGGGCAGAGGGGACTCGAGCCAGGTTGTGGTCCCAGCTGGATGGTCAAGCTGGGCCACGAGGGGCTGTGGGTGGGCTGGGCCAGCAGCACTTAGGGAAAGGCTCCCCATGCCCCCTGATGTGTTCCAGTGGAACTGTCTTCTGGGTGCGGAAGGAAAACAGGAAGGACAGTACCTCAGTGTCCTTGAGTGGGGAGGGGCGCTTCTCTGGCCTGTCCAGGGACTCATTAAGGGCCACCAACTCCCCCTCCCCACCCCACTGCACCAGCTTCCAGGAGGTGGACGTGGGGAGGCAGAGGGTTCCTGCTGGAGGGAGGGACAGGTGAACAGGCAGGCACAGGACAGTGAAGTGAGCCAGGGCACCTGGACAGTAGAGGTGCCCACGGAGGGGACACGGAGGTGGACCTGGAGATGTCAGAGAGCCAGCAGGAGGAAGGACAGAAAGGGGCTGCTGAACAGGAGGGAGCGAAGGCAGCGTCTGGATGGGCGGGAGGCAGCAGGGCTCAGACCTTGCTGAGTGAGCACCCTGAGCAGGCTTTTACCCTGACCTTGACCTTGACCCTGACCTCCATCAGAGACAAAGCTCCCGGCTACACAGAGGGGATGATGGACAGGTAGGGCTGAGGAGTTGGGGGCCCCCACATCCATGGGCCTGGCTGGCCCTGGAGGACAGGGTTCCGGCAGGGGCCACCTGCGCCTTCCCTTGGCCCTGCCCTTGCCTGCCTCTCCTGCCCTCCTTCCCTGCTCTCCTCCTCCTCCTCCAGTTTTGCTGCTGTTTCTGCTGGTTGGTCCCTAAGCACAAGGCACAGCTGCCCACCCACTGACTCATCTGGAGCTCTGCCCACCCCCCACCTGTGCAACCCTGGGAGCAGGCACTGGGCACCATGCGGTGAGCATTCTGCAAAGCCACAGAGGCTCACGGAGGAAACTATTGTCAATCAAATGCACGTAAAGGAGCCAGACCCTCTTGGTGGGGCCTGAGAGCAGAACAGTGATGGGCACTTGGATGAGTCCTGTCCCTCTGTCTCCCCAACACCCACAGGAGTCGGAACCTTCGGAGCCCCGGCAGAGGGCTGGAGACATGCAGAACTTTCCAGAGCCTCACAGCACTCCGAGCCCACCTTCTCCATGGTCAGCACTAGTACTGAGCTGCCTCCAGGCCGGGCCAGAGCTGGTTCTCCGGTCTAACCCAGCTCCTGGGACAGAACTCCACGCCCGCCGGGCCCTACCTTCATGGCTAGCACGATCAAGGCACCCTCCGTGGGCTGGCCCATCATGGTGTTCTTCCTGATGACAGCGTTGTTGGCGACACAGCCTGCCTGAAAGGGGCATTTCCTGAATGTCTGCAGTTAGTGCCGGAGCAGCTCCCTGGGCCTGGCTTGCTCAGGATGGTGAAGAAGTTAGAGCCGGGCTGGGGACAAGCCATTCCTTCAAGCAAATCAGCATCCTGGCTCTTCAGAAGAGATAGTACTTTGGCCTAGGGGAGTGTAGCTCCTCGAAGCCTGGGTTTGGGGTGAGAGGGAGGCAGGTGGGCGGGGCCGAGCATGGGGAGTGACCGGTGAGGGTGAGGCAGCGCTGCTGTGGCTGGAGACTGACACTAAACCCACGGAGCTACCCCTGAAGGAGTGAATTCTGGGCTGTACCCAATTAAGACACATCTAAAAAACCAAAAATAGAAACAGCAAGAGCCGGGCCACTCCTGGCTCCCTCCTGTGCTGGCAGGGTGCTTCTGGCACTGACCCGGCTTCTCTGAGCCTGTTTCTCAATCTGCAAAACTGAGACATGGTCCTTGACATCAGGATGTGGCGCCCTAAGGAGAGCAGGTGAGTGCTCACTGAGCCTCGTGAAGGAGGCAGCCAGGACTCTGTGGAGGGCGCCGCCATGCGGAGGGGAAGGGGTCTACAGAAAGGACGGCTGGGCGGAGGGCCACAGTCACGTGCATGGCTTGTGCATTCCCAGGGTCCACCCGACACCCTGGGCAAGGGGTGCTGCAGAGCCCCCAGCGGGTGGTCCTGAGACTCTTCCTCCCCTGTCTGTTTCCAACAGTGACAGGCTAACCCTGGGTGTGGCCCCGCCAGTGCCGAGAGCGGGTCGGTCCAGTGCTGTTGCCCTCATGAGAACCACACTGGCTGCCCGTGCTCACCTCCACCAGCTTCCCCACGGAGATGCTGGAAAATTCCTTAATGACTTCCTTGGACGGTAGAAGACACACAGTTCCTTTGCCATCGTACCCGACTCCGCTGACCTGCCAGAGCACAGCAGAAGCACGCATGCCACCAAGTCACACCAGGCTCCCTGCACAGCCCACCGTCTCTCCCAGAGTCCACACAGAGACAGCAGCCTGCACAGGAGGAGCCCCATGGGATGCCTGCCACTCAGGGGTGGAACGTGAGCTGCCGCAGGGGTCGGGGGCACGTGCTGCAGGCTGTGAAGCCATTGCCCAGTGTCCAGCAGAAGCATGGACGAGCACTCTGATCTAGAACAGTGGAAAGTGCTTTCACACTGAGCCAGAGAGGAAACCCTGAGCCTGTGCTGCCCACCCCACCTTTGCCAAGGCAGTGCAGCTGCCAGGGGCGGGAAGGCAGCCACCCCGGGGCACGTCTGCACAGAGAGATGTGGCTGTGTGCCAGTGAAACTCAATTGGCTAAAGTGGCCACTGGCCCATGGGCCCTAATTTGCTGCCTTTTTGCTCTGGAAAAAGCACTAGGCACACAGCTGCGGTTCCCAGGTGCCCAGCCCACAGCAGCAAGGAGCAGGCCGAATGGGACCAGGCCCAGAGAGAGGTGGCGGCATCTTCTCACTTTTACATTTGTAACGAGGGGCTGGGCCGAGAGGTTGCTCAGCTGTGGAGACACTGCCTAGCATGCCCGAGGCCCTGGGTCCCCTCCTCGTACTGCAAAACACGTACATAAATTTCATAAGGTGATCATTAGAAAACAACTAAGAAATAAAGACGGCCACCTTGAATCAGTCTGGGGCTCAGGACAACCCCAGGGTACTTCTCCCTTACCGTGCTCTAGAAGCAGCTGTGTGTCTTTTCCAGGAAGGAGAGGCCACAGGGTACACCATGGCCTCCAGCCCCGTAAATCCCTGGTGGACTCACCTCGGCGTGGAGCCCATCTGATGTGACAAGCTGGGTCACCGTCATTTCATTGGCTGTCAGGGTCCCTGTCTTATCAGAACAGATGACGCTGCAGCAGCCTGGTACCATAAAACATTGGTTCAGAGAGAAAAGGAGTCACTGCCACCAACCCCAAGCCCATGAACACAGAGGTCCGACAGTCACCGCCACCCAAAGCTCTGCTCGGTTGATCCACAGGGAACCTTTCAGCAGAGCCCTCACCCAGCGTCTCCACGACGGGCAGTTTCCTCACAATGACCCTCTTTTTGGCCATCCGGAGCACTCCCAGGACCAGCGTCACCATGACAACGATGGGCAGGCCCTCTGGAATGGCCGCCACAGCCAGGCTGGATGGAATAGTCCAAAGGGCCACACTTAACACGTACTCAAGGACTGTGTGTGTCCCCCTGGGGTTGGCCATGCTTTCATCTAGTGAGGCTTGTCCCATTCCAGCCTCCATTGGCAATCCTGTGGTGTGCCCGCCTTCCTCTACAGCATCTGTTGCCTGTGCTCTCACCTCTAGACCCTGCTGGCAGGAAGTGACCTCTCCTATCAGGTAGCCACAGCTTAGTAGGAATCAGCGTCTAGTGCTGTCTTTTAGTGCTTTTGCATTTAAATTATTCTCACTTATTAGAGGGACAAAAGTCTTTGGGCCCTTAGAAAGAATTTCTAGAATTAGCAATAAGTGGGAAGTGGCATTTGGTTTGGAGGTCCCCCCTGGGTCACTCAAGTTTCATTTTTCATTATTCTAGGGACTTAGATACTTCCTGTAAGAAATCTAGAGAAGGAAATCAAGTCAGGAGACACCAGGACATGCTGTGCACTGAGTTGATCTGCTATCGGTGAATGCTTTCTTCAGCTCTTTTTGGACTATGTGACCCACCCTCCCAGAGCAGCAAGGGCCTCATTTTTAAATACCAGCAATAAATTCCAATAATAAAAAAAAAGAGAAACAGTACAAATGAAGCACCCTTCCTGCCTGCCACACCCAGGTGGCCTGCTCTCCCCGCTGTACCATGAGGACACCGAGCAGAGGCGCCCTGCCAAGTGCTCAAGGAGTGCACGTGAGCACGGTGGGGCTCGGCCTGGCCGGGTCGCTCACTCAACTCGACCACACACGGCCACCTGGGCACCACTGTCTGGTGCACACCAAGAAAGCCAAGGGCACGGCCGAGGAATGGCTGGCACGGTGCTTCTCATCACATGGCCTGTAAGAAGGGTCTGATCTCAGAGGCTAAAGGTGGAATATGCATCTTGGAATCAAATAAATATAGTATACGAAGGCAGCCCTTCACCCAGACAATGGGCCATTCAGGATCCCATTATATAAATCAGGATTACTGCCTGTGGCTAAGGGGCTGTGCCGGTTTCCATGGTGACGGCGAGAAGGCTTCCTTGGTTTGTGGCACAAGTTGGCAAGGCCAGCTAAGCAAACATTTGCAGAGAGTTATGACGGGGACTTCCCCGGGAGGCATGGGAAGGGCACTCTGCATGGCCCTGGACGTGTCCACAGTAATAAAAAATTAATCCACAAACTAGTAAAGATTAGAATGGGCCTGGAAAAGCACCTTCCTTAATCATCTTGAATGTCATTCAGGGCACAAGGAATTAGGAGACAGTTTTTAGAAGTATAATTCTCTCCTTTTACCCATTTTGGAAAATCCCCTCTGTGGTTGCTACCTTCTGGTTGATGTTTGAGGTGACTTTAATCTGCAACTAAAAACTGGAAAGCATTACTTTTTTTTTTTTTTTTCCTTTTGGCAGTGCTAGGAATTGAACCCCGGGCTCCCTGTGCCGGGCAAGGGCTGTACCACTAGGCTACAGCCCCACCCCTCCCGCTTTTTCTTCTGAGGCCAGGTCTTGCTAAATTACTCAGGCTGGCCCTGAACTTGTGATCCTCCTGCCTTGGCCTCCCAAATCACTGGATGACAGGCGTGGTCCCCACACCCAGCTGAAAGTCACACTTTCAACAGCACAGGTAAAGGCAGCGGATTTCTCTCAAGTGCGAGCTCACTGTGGATGGGGAGACGAGGGGTTAAACAAGTTAAAAGGAGCCTTAGGACGAGGGGCCAGCAATGACCAACAGCACTGGGGGTGGGTGGACATGGAAACCTTTTTTGTGGGCTCACAGAACTTTGCCAGTCGGTAAGGTCAGGACAGGATGCCTTCTTCTTTCAGGGAGGTTTCTAAGCACTTGGGCGTCTGAGGCTCAGCCTTCTCCAGGAGCCTTTGAGGCTCAGACCTTCCCCTCCTGTGCCTGCCTCTGAAGTCTGGTCTCCTGAGCACACTGTTTGGGTGTCTTGACCCCCTGCTCTTGCCCCTGCACTGAGGGAAGTTTCTGATCCCAGTCCCATGGCTCAGTGGTCTCCTGACTGCCATGTCACCCCCCTGGGAGGTCGCAGGAGTCTCAGGACCCATCCCCACTGGAGTCAGGGGCTGGAGGTCTGCTGGACAAGCCCTCCCAGAAGCCCTCATGGCCTTGTGGTCAAATTTGAGACCCCAGTGCCCCTCTGTCTCCTCAGACTCCATGATCCACAGTGCAGCTCGCCCAGCTCCCTAGGGTTCCTTCTTCCTGCTGGGACCCACCTCTCCGTCTCCTCCAGCCTCTATACCAAGGGCAGCCAATACTCTTGTCCCTCTGCCCACAGAACAGTAGAGATGCCCGGCATGTCATGAGGAGGAGGGTTCCCAGGGCACGGTTGGGACAGCAAAGAAGAAGGGCCGTGAGCTGCCTAACCACAGCCGTCACCTGGGGATGCCGCGGGGCCGGATGCCAAGCTCCATCCTCCCCACCCAGCCTCCTCATGTGCCTTTCCTGGCCTGACTTGCCTTTCCTGTTCTTCCTTAACTGGCTCCTTCTCAACCCTGTACCTTTGACTGCCTAGAAATCATCCCTGGCCACCTTTCTGGGTCACGTCCCCTCCTGCCCCCCTTTCAATTCCCCTCTCGGCTGCGGTTCCCTCCTGCTGGCGTGGCCTCACGATAGACTGCAATTGTGGTCAATGCGCACTTACATCGCACCCACTGACTTTCCTCACTAGCCCGGCACCACGAGGGCAGAGGCTGAGGCTGGGTCAGCCCTTGGGCAGTGTACGTGGAGAGCCGACAGAGGCTCGGCAAGTGTTTGTGGGGCCAACTAATGAGCTGCTGGCTGCCAAGGGCAGGGCTGGGCAGTGGTGGGCGGGAGGGCTCCCTCCCTGCCCGGGCGCAGCGTGGAGCGTGGCTTTGGGCCTGGCTGCAGAGGTTCCGGTCATTCTTCCACTCCTGGATTCTGTAACCACGAGCAAGGTGAACCCCAAGCCCGCTCCCCACTGTGCCGCGAGACGGCGAGCCCCTGAGTGGCAGTGCAAGCACCGCAGGGCTGGGCGCCTCTCCTGCTTCTCTCCTGTCACAGCACCGGTCGACCCAGGACCCGACCCCTTTGGCTTCTTGAAGGTCCTAGACATGACCCTCCCGGCAGCCTCTCTCCCGGCACCAGGAAGCTCCACCTCCACATGAGGGTCCCCTGGGCCCTGGCTCATGCCTCCCTGACCTCCTCCCCCAGCCCAAACCCCCTTTGCATCCTATCTGCTGTTCCGGTGACACATCCAGGTCCTAACTCCTGACATGGCCAGTGTGACCTTATTTGGAAACGAGGTCCTTGCAGGTGTAATCAAGACGAGGCCACAGGGTGCCCACCTTAGTCCAGTGTGACTGGCCCCTCCTGGCCAGTGGCAGAGGCAGAATCCTCACTGAGGCAGGCTGGCCCAGGGTCCCGCTCTTAGCCCACAAGCACAGGGGGACAAGAAGGGGCTCAACCGCCCACTCTCATTCATGTTGCCGCAGTTGCCAAAAGCCCCCCCTGCCAGGCGAGTGGGGGTCCTGGGCGTGTCTCCCTCAGCTCCAGCTCCCCACCTCACTGCCGCCGAGAGCCTTACCTAACCCCGATGGTGAACATGCTGAGCAGCGGTTTGCCTTGCAGCCAGCCGAGGAGCAGGAGCAGACCTGGGGGACACAGCAGCGCCTGTGTGCACTCGGGGCCGCAGCCCAGCCTGTGCCCAGGTGCTCACGGGGGAAGACAGCGACACCCTCAGGATTCCAGCACTCGCTCTTTCCTTTTAAGGAAGGCATTTTATGCCTCAAAAACCTGGCTTTACTTTTCCAGGAAAGGTCCCAGCCACGTTCTAGGTGAACAATGGGCTCATGTCAGGCTGCTTGCCGTGCTCAGCTCTCATGTCACCGTGCTCAGCTCTCATGTCACCGTGCTCACCTCTCATGTCATCGTATAATTGACATATTATTCCAAAAGTTTCCCAACATGTATGCACATGCCGCCAGGAAGCCCCCAGGTGCTCAATGTGGCAAATAATAGCTAGTCCTGGGGTGGGCAGATGGGACACTGCTTTTTTTGTGGAGGCTCTGGGATGGAATCTGGGGCCGCTGCACATTCGCCAAGGGCTCTACCACCAGCCACACCCCGGCCCTGGCTGCCATGTCCAAATTATTTTATCCTGTGCACTCCTGGTTGAATTTTCCATTTTCTCCATTGGCATTTACTAAACAACACTAAACCCCAGGCCCTGCACAGGCACTGGGGACATGGGGGTCATTGCAGACAGATCCTTGGGTGGAAATAGCCTGATCCAGGCTGGGACCTGTAAAAGATGTTCGGGTAATGGGGAAAACACGGGGCTGCCAGGTATGGCCTGTGTCCCTATCTGTGACATGGGGACTGTGAGCATGCTTCCCTAGAGGAGTTGCGTGGGGCCCTGGGTTGGATCCCTGGCACTGCAAAATAAACAAACATTCCCAAGAGTGCTCAACACAGCCCCAGGCACGCTGGCCCTGCCCTGAACTGTCATCTTCATCCCCAGAAGCAGCCAGGAGGAACAGCGGGGGCGTTGGTGATGTCCTCAGAGGACTTGCTAAAGGACATAGGCTTTTTGTCTGCAGTGAACTGAAACCCAGATGTGTCATGCTGGGAGGTAGTGGGGCGGGGGCACAAGACGTGATTAGCTGTGCAACTCAGTCCTCAAGGGAAGTCTTAGCTGCAGCTCAAATGCACTGGCATGGAACAGATTGGAGGGGCAAGGCGAGAGCCAGAGCCGCCAAGCACCTACTGCCCTGTGGGCCTCCCTGGTCCAGGACACGGGCACTTACTCCCAGGGGCCCTGAGAAGCCAATGGAAACATCTCCCCCAAATCCACACTTAGTAACGACGTTGGTGGCTTGGAGATGGCCGGGCTCAGAGTATTTACACCAGGGGAGCTGGCAGCGCTGCCTACCCTGTGAGCATTTTCCAGCTTCCCTGCATCTCCTTGGTGGGGATGTGGCCACTGAGCTAAGCTCCAGCTTAACACGGAGTATGGGTTACGCAGGGCAGTGACTCGTAAGGCCTTGACCTTGGAGGGCTAATTTTTCAAACATATTTAGTCTTGTGGAAAGACCTGTCCATATCATCTACTTTGACAATCTGCCTTGAAGCACATTTACTGGGTATTTGTTCTTGGGGTGCCTGAGTGGGAGAGGCCGGAACTCGTCCCCCTGGTAAGCCCCGATAGGCAGGGGCAGGTGTCAAAACATTTTTGGGGGGCTGGGGTTGTGGCTCAGTGGTAGAGCACTTGCCTAGCATGTGTGAGGCACTGGGTTCGATTCTCAGCACCACATATAAACAAATAAAGTCCATTGACAACTAAAAAAAAAAATTAACAACAACAACAAAAAACATTTGTGGAATGGGAGTGGGGGAATGGGCTTTGCCTGTCACCTGGTCTCTAATGCAACTCATCTGTGCCATTGTAGCCAGGACAGCCATGCAGCCCAAGAAGGGGCAGGCTCACACCCCAGCACAGCCTCCTGATACCCTGACATTTGAACCTCATACAATCTCCGTACTATGAAATACTACTCTTCTGTTGAGTTAAAAAAAAGCATTTAGAAGTTTTAGAGACATTTTCTGCTTGCTGGACATACAAAAACAGGCAGCAGACCAAGTTGGCCTGGGAGCCATCATTTCCAACCCCTGCTCTAGAACGCAAGAGAGGCCTTGGGACAGCCAGGGCCCCCAGGCATTCTATTCTGCCAGAAATGTCTGGCCCTTGTGTAGCCCCAAATTGTTGCCCTGGGTGGCCAGGTACTCAAAAAGCCTGCAGCTAGGAGGGGCCTGCAGCTGGGAGGGGCCTACAGCTGGGAGGGGCCTGCAGCTAGGAGGGGCCTGCAGTAGGAGGGGCCTGCAGCTGGGAGGGGCCTGCAGCTAGGAGGGGCCTGCAGTAGGAGGGGCCTGCAGTAGGAGGGGCCTGCAGTAGGAGGGGCCTGCAGCTGGGAGGGGCCTGCAGTAGGAGGGGCCTGCAGCTGGGAGGGATAGCTGCTTCTCCCAAAACCTTTCTCTGGCTCTTGGTTTTGGCCAGCCTCTCCAGCACCTCCCCTGTCTCCTGCACATGTGGGGGTGCTTTATCCATCTGCGCCCTCATCAATCAAATAAACAAACACTGATTGAGAATCTAGTATGAGCCAGGTGCTGGTCCTGAAGGCTGGGAATTAAGGACAGACTCAAGGCCAGCACTGGAAAGAGTGGGAAGGAGGTGAAGGGACCAGCACAGCCCCATAGGATGTCAGGGCTGAAGGCCTCAATTCAGGTCTGAAATGCCACATTGATGCTGTTTGGTGTGTGGTCAAAAGCTAGGCAATACCGGCCCAGGTGCAGCCTGCTCGGAGGCGCAGAACTATGGCTGGGTTCATGGCTGAACTACATTTCTCAGCCTCCCTTGCAGCTAGGGAGGTCTCCTGACTGTTCTGGCCAAGAGAAATGGGCAAAGGCCATGACTCCTCCACCTGCTGGATGTTTTAAAACCTTCCCCGAGGAGCCCATAGTTCTGTTTCCCCACCTGCTGCCAGAGAGGAACAGCAGCCTCCAATGACGGAGAGGGAGGCAGAGCAACAATATGGTGGGGGCCTGGGCTGGAGCAGCATTTGGAGGGGAGCTACCCAGGAACATGCCCCTGGACTGCTGGCTCTGAAGCCACCATAGCACAGGGCTGCCTGTCAGTCACTCGGATGCAAAACCTCTTGCTGTTGTTGGAGCGTCTCTGACCACAACCTCAAGGCTTATGCATCTGAACAGCAAGATCCTCGAGGGACACCCAGGGGCCTGCCCTAGCACAACTCCCCCAGTCTCCTGGGCCCAGCAGGAAACCACCAGGCTCACCAATGATGCCAAAGGAGAAGAGCGTCAGTTGCTTTCCCAGCTTGTCCATGCTTTTCTGCAAAGGAGTTTTAGGTGTCTGAAAGGGAGAGGGCGACGGGCTTAGTAGACACGACCCCACAGCGTGCCCCGGGCTTCTTTCAAAACAGATTCGTCTTGCTGTCCTACAGCTCGCTCTGAGTGTCAGTCACACAGAGCACACCCAGAGCATCCATTGGCCTCTGCCCTTAGGTCTGTGCCCATCAATGTCTGAAAGTTCTATCATGATGAACACCCTAATTAATGTTTTAAAATGAAAATAAATTAAAAAGTATACTCACACCACACCCGCCTCCTTCTGCTGCTGGGCAGAGCCATATTGCATGCACCCAGGGCAATCTCAAACCCCAAGTCCCGGTCTACAGCTCAGAGCCCCGTCCCCTTACCTCTTCGGCCTGCATCATCCTAAACACTTCCCCGAACTGAGACTTCTCCCCTGTTCCGATCACGATCCCCTGTGTTCAGGAGAGGGTAGGGGAGAGTGGTGTAAAGGGAGGCAGGGAGGCTGGGCGCTGGGAGGCCCAGGAGCCCGGGGCTTACCTGGCCCTTCCCACACTGCACCAGGGTGCCCATGAAGACAATGTTGCTCAGCGAGCTCAGGTCTCCCCCACTGTCCAAGGGGCTGTCCGTCTTGCTGCATGGCTCGGCCTCCCCAGTAAAACTGGATTCATCCACCAGGAGGTCTGTGACCTAGGAGGCAGGGGAGACACCACAGCGCTCCCCTCTGGCCCTGCCCATTGGTGTTAGAGGCCCAGTGGTGTCCAGCACCTTAATAGATGTCCAATGGCAAAGGGCTCCAGCTCAGGGCATGAGCATCAGACTCCTAGGTTCCCAGCCCCCAGGAGAGAGAAGAGCTTTGGATTTACAGCCCCTCTTGGGAAACAGAGCCCCTCACCATCTTTAAAGCTACTGGAAATTCCCACATAACTGGAGAACACCAAGGCATTGGATTTTCCAGAATAACTTCTCAAAGCACCTGGGCCTCCTCCCAGACCCAGCATGTCACCCGCAACCGAGTTTCCATAAGGCCATGGTTCCCTGTAGTCCTGCACGGTGACCGAGTGCTCTGGTTTGGATATGGCTTCGGATCCCCCGAGGGTTGAAATGCAATCCCTGGGGTGAGGTACTAAGCAGGTGGAAACTTGATCTACCTGGTGTTCAGAGGTGGCCTCTGGAGGGACAAGAACTAGGTAGGGTCAGCAGGGTGCAGTCCCCTGACCAACTCCTGGTGGCTTTCCAGAGAGAGGGTGAGAGCAGAAGAGACGCACGCACACCCCCTCCTCCTGCCATCTGACGCCCGGCTGCCTGGGGACTCTGCTAGTAGGATGGCCACCACCAGATGCAGCCCTCGGCCCTGACCTCCAGAACCATGAGCCAACATGAACCCCTTTCCTGGAGAGCTGCCCAGCCTCGGGGAGCTCACTGTGGTTGCGCTGAGCCAGGTTTCCAGGCACACTTGGAGGTCAGCCACAGCAGGAGCGCCTGCAGGGGCAGCATGACACCCGCACCCTCAGGAAGGAGGAGGAGGCGTGGCCTGCAGAGCACCTGCCCCCTAGGCGGGGGCTTCCTGAGGCACAGACCTCAGCGCTCACAGCCACCGGGAGGTGCCACTGGCTCCTCCATCAACACCTGGAGACACCGAGGCACAGAGAGACGAGTGTCTTCCTCCAGTTTCCACAGAGATCTGAGCGGAGCCTGCTCCAGACTCACACTCTTCACGATCTCCCACGATGGCCTTTGGTCACCAAGCAGCGTGCCCCACTCCAGAGGCTTTGGTGGCCAGACCTTTGTAGGACACAGCTGAGAACAAACAAGGGGCCCAGGATGGGCTGTATCCCTGGGACCTTGTCATTTAGACACAACACAGAGAGGGACACCATCTCCCACAAGCTCACACAGAACACCCGTCAGCTCCTCCAACAGGGGCCTGAGGGTTCTAAGCCAAAACTAAATGCAACAACCAATGTTAAGAAACATGTGCACTACCTGGATGTCAGTCCCCAAGGAGGACAGGGCCACTCCTGCCTGGGCATGCCCATCTCCTCCCTGGACAGACCTACTGAGTATATCCATACGCCCAGCCTCCCTGCCCCAGCCCACTCTTGGGACAGTAAGGAATGAGGGGAAGTCACAACATTCCTGGGACAATCTTTGAAGGTGACTTGACCAGTCCTCAACATTGCCAAGGTCATGAAAAACAAGCAACGCCAGGAATGTCACAGACAAGAGGAGCTTAAGGAGACGTGGCCACTGCGTGTCATGTGGCTGCTGAAGCTGAGAAAGGCTGCAGGGACACTAGGGGCTCTGAGAACAGCGTGGACTTTGTAGGTGATGGATCCAGGTGGATCTGTCCGTGGTAACAAACACACCTGAGCAAGGTCACAGGTGGTCAGTAGAGGGGCGGGTGCATGTGACCCCCTCATCCAGCGTCTCCATTTCTTGGTAAATCTAAAATGTTTCTAAAGTCTTTCTTTCTCTCTCTCCTTCCTTCCTTCCTTCCTTCCTTCCTTCCTTCCTTCCTTCCTTCCTTCCTTCCTTCCTTCCTTCCTTCCTCCCTCCCTCCCTCCCTTCCTTCCTTCCTTCCTTCCTTCCTTCTGAGGAAAGGGAGAGAAGAGACCAAGGCGACTCCCCAGAGTGGGCTAGGCTGAGGCCAGGGTGAGGGCGCACAGGAGAGGCAGATGTGCTGAGGCTTGGCCTGGACGCCTTGGGCTGGGAGGGATTATCTGCCCCCACCCCAGGAGGAGGTGGGCTCACAGTTCCTCAGAGATCAGTGATCTCTGGGGTGAAGCCAGGGTGTGCAAGGGATGCCCCTTAGGGAGGTGGCGGCCAAGGCTGGGAGGAGGGATGAAGGTGAGCAGGCTGGTCCACAGGTGAGGAGGGGGTCAGGGCAGGAAGGGCCCCCTGTGGCGACCCCTGCATGGAGCCGGCAGCATCCCACAGGCCTGGGTCAGGCCCAGGTGCAGAACTCAGGCTGCCTCTGCCTGGCTCAGCCGAGCCACCTCCTTGCCTTCGAGGACGTCCCCCTGCTGCTGTCCAGGAAGCCCTGGTGTCCTGGCGGGCGGGCCTCTGCAGCGTGGGGAATCCTGAGCTCCAGTTCCTCCCAGCTGCCCAGAGGCGCTTAAGGAGATGAGAGGATTTTTACACGGTGGCCAACACACACCCAGGTGCACATACACACAGTCACATGTCACTAAACCACATCTTCAGGTGACTCCATCATTTGCCCACGTGAATCGTGGGTTGAGGGCCCAGAGCTCACACGGCCTGCTCCACTAGGACTGCTGGGGCATCGCAGCTGGCAGCCATCTGTGCAGCCTGTTGTGGACGGGACCGTGGCCAGGTAGCGAGGGCTGGAGGGGGCTCTGGACCAAGAGGAGCAGCTGGCAGGGTGGGGCCAGTGGAGCGTCTGGGGGCACAATCTCAGGGCAGGGGCCAGGGCATCAGGAAGGACCAGAGCAGGCCAAAAACCAGGCCAGGGGCTCAGGCCCTCACAGGGCAGTTGCCACCCTGGTGGGCCTGGTGTGAGGTGGGGACGGCGGAGCCTGTGTCCTGTTGAGGCTGCACCAGGGCCGACCCGGCAGACATGACTCCTGCTGTGTGGCTGGAGCACTGACAGCTCCCTCTCAGTTCTGTTTTAATTTCAGAAGGGCACGGAAAGCGAGCATGTGCCTCGCTTCCTGCTGAGCCACCAGGGCTTCCGTTCTGACGGGGGAAGAGAGGACCGTGCCTCCTCTCCCCGTGGGCTGTGCCAAAGGCTTTGGTCATTTGAAGAGCTTCCCACGCCTGCCTGGGCTGAGACGCATGTCTAGGAAAGCCTCCTGGACCACGGAGCTTGGCAGCTGATCAAACCATTCCCCTGCAAAAACAGAGCAAGCGATCGTCCCGTGGAGTTGCAGAACGCCAATGGGGAACCAGAAGCACTGGCGTCGCCTTGACTTGTCAACACGCGGGGAAAACCTTAATTCCCCACCAGCAGGGTGGGGGGAGCCCGCTGAAGTTAGCGGGTGCCACTCAGAACACAAAACGCTGCTTCAAAGATCTGGGATCATGAAACTGAGCTTAGCTGCTGACGTCCCACGTCAGGCCACCGCAAGTCTCATCCTCACAGTGACTCTGTGAATGGGAGACAAAGAAGAAACTGAGGCTCAGAGAGGCAAATCTTTCCAAGTCACACACTGGGAGATGCAGGGTCAGGGTGCCAACCCAGGGTCTCTGGCCTCCTGTGCCCTTGCCAGGAGCTGTTGGGCACCCTGTATCCATGAGCCCCCTGTGAGTATCATCACCCCCTTTAATTGAGGAGGAAACAGAGGCACAGAGACCTTAAGTGACTTTATCAACGTCACACAGCTTGGATTACAGAAGGGTTCAAGCCCAGGCACAAACTCAGGCCTACGGCATCAACCACCTTTCTATGGGGCCTCTCCCTGTCCCACAGTGGCACATGAGATGGACAAGAGTCCTCCTTATTGGCTGCCCAGTGTCCAGACCCCATCCCCTGCCTGGAGGGAGCCCACCTCACGCCAGGCCCACCTGCCACAGGTGTGTCCACGAGGAGGTGCCGCAGCCCTGCCTGGGCTTTGCTGGCACAGGTGTTGGCTTCCTCCCCTTTCCACCCCTCTCCAGCCCTTCCAGTGCTGCCGAGGGTCCCGATGTGCCCTGTGAGCACCTCAGCCCCCAGCCCTTCACTACAGCCGGGAGCTCTCGCGCTCTTGGAGGGATTCACAGAACAGACCCCTCCCATCGCAGCGGCCACGGGCCTCACCCTCCCTCCAGCATGCGAGGACCTGAGAGAGCTCCAGCGCGGCTCTGCAAGGCTGCGGCCCTGGGACCTGCCTGGCTCCCTCTCCCTTCTGGTCCCCAGGCAGTCCAACACCGCCACCCTGAGTCGTCTTCCCTCACCACCCTCCCTGGCTTAGTGTGCCACACGGCCTGCTCCAGCTAGAAAACCACCTCACCAGCCTCGTCCCTGGGGGACCCATTCCGAGTCCCCCATGCACATCTGAACCACAGGCAGCACCAGACCACACAGGTGCCAGGTTCCACCCTGACATACAAACTCTGGTGACGTTGACGCATGACCTAGGCGAGGAAGAGGTTAGCGGTGGTAACTAGCCGTGAGAGGGACAGTGACAAACACACACTGCCACAGAGCTCTGAGGACGCAAAGGAGACAGTGACTTAGATTTTCCGACCAGGGCTGACGGAGGGCCACGGAGGCCCTGGGGTGAGGCCGCAGACGGCGAGGGGTACTGTACTTAACACGAGAAGCAGCACTTGGTGAATCGTGGGTTGAGGGCCCAGAGCTTACCGCCAGCTTGGTGGCTACCTCGGCCTGGTCAGGGTGAGGGCCTGGGCAAGCTGGAGGCAGGGGTGTCCCACCGTGGGCCTGGCGCTCACCTCAGTGAGGCGGATGTCTGCGGGGATCCGGTCTCCGACTGAGAGGGACACGATGTCTCCAGGAACCAGGTCTCGTGCGAGCAGGTGCTGGAGCTTCCCCTCCCTGATGCTGCGTTGGGCGGGAGAGACAGAGGCCACATGTGGACACTGGCTTTTATGCCCTCTGATTGGGGCAGCAATGGCAGAGACACTGGTCTGCCAGTTATGGAGAAGGCCCTGGGTCTTCACGGTCTTGTTATTCTTTAATCTTGGAGATGCCAAAAGCCTTTGAGGACCCTGGGCCTCGTCTGAGAAATGAGGCAACGGCTGTTTACTCGGAGCAAGGCCAGGCCGCTAGCTTTCTGGAAGCTTCTGCAGGGCAGGTCAGCAGTTCTAAGACCTCCTCGTGAGCTGCAGTGAGCCAACCCTGTGCTTAGAGAACACACCACTTGGGGGGGACAGAGCCTGGCTCAGAGGCTGAGGGACAGCCTGGGCGGAGCCGGGGGGCACCCTAAATGCCCAACATCCAGGACAGCCTTTCCCAGGGCAGGGCCATCTGCCAGGGGACACTGACTGTTGTACCACATGGGCTCCCCTGGAATTCCACCCGCCTCGACCCGTCTGTCCAGTGGCCTCCTGCTTCCCCTCTGCCCCTCACCTGGCAGCCAGGGAGCTTGGGAAACACAGGTGTCAGGCGCTGCTCCCCCTGCTCCAAACCCTCCAAGCCTCTCCCAGGACCTGGGCATCAAACCCCAAGTCCTGCCAACTACCTCCCAGCTTAGGTCACCACCTGCCATTCCTGCTCCTGATTCCATCCAGTCCTTGAACACACTCCGCAGCTCCTGGTCTCAAGGGCTTGGCAGGCTTTGAACGATGGGGTGGACATTCCCATGTCCTTGTGCACAGAGCTAGATCTTGTTCAGGATCCACCCTACTCCTACAGCCGTGAGTCTGGGAACAGGTGCTGCCTGGCTAAGATCAGCACGGTGGTCCCATCTCCCCCTGGAACAGCTTAGACACGGACACTCATGCAACCCTGGTCTCTGGGGCTCATCAGAAGGGGTTTCTCACTCTGTACACACACACACACACACATACACACACACACACACACACACACAGAGCCTCTTCTGTGGGACCTTGGCATGTTTGGCTATGAAGCCTGGAGCTGTGGCAGCCTTCTTGGGACCATGAGGGGAGCCATGCAGAGAACAAAGCTAAAGATGGCAGAGCAAAGGGGTGAAAAGACCAGGCTCTTGGTGCCAAATGAATTAACTAATAAGTACCTCCACTGTCTCCTGCCTTAGATCCCTTGTGAGACAATTCAATTTCCTTGTGGTTTGTCCAAATGAGTTTCCTGTTCCTCACAGTCACGAGCAGCTTGGG
The DNA here is from genome assembly GCA_028644305.1 of Xerus rutilus. Taxonomy (NCBI): domain Eukaryota; kingdom Metazoa; phylum Chordata; class Mammalia; order Rodentia; family Sciuridae; genus Xerus; species Xerus rutilus. The sequence continues at coordinate 3,580,307 of CM053414.1, forward strand.
AAGACCTGCCTGTTGTTCCTGCCACCCTCTGTCGGGTTTCAACTAAATGTCAGCTCCTCCATAAATGTCAGGGCAGGGCAGCTGGTGACAGCTATTCAGAGTCGTCCCCCTCCCTCCTCGGTCATCATGACATCTCTCATGAGCTCCCAAGGCCGGGGCTTCCTACTCTATCCACTGGGTCACTTCAGTGCAGTCTCCCCTGGCACACAGTAGGTGCTCAATAAATATGTGGTGACTGCACAGGGGATGGAGGCAACCCTGGAAGGTCTGCCTGGCAGTGCCCCTCGGGCCAGCACAGTGGGTCTGGGGACTCGGCGCGTCTTCAGTGCTCCCCGGCTGCTGCCTCTGCTGCTCTTGAAAAGGAAATTCTTTTAGAAGCGGCTTCTGGGGACATCAGTAATGAACTGCTCCCATGAAAGGCCAAGACTTGGCACTTGAACCCTCAGCTTGGATCATCAGACCGCACACATCATTCACACCTCCACTTGCTCACGCGGCCCTGGTGCACGTCTGGACTTCTGACAGCCCGGCTGGTCTGACGAGCAGACCCTGGGCCTGCGCCGTCCCCAGCAGCGCTTCCAGGGTGGCTCACGGTCCCTCAGGCCCCCACGCTGCGGTTCCCCCTCCTCGGCCTGTGTCTCCCGCTCACACTCCAGGAGTGCTGGTCCCTGGGAGGTGGCTATGCCCCACTGGAGTGTCCAGCCAGCCGCCTGGGTGCTGCTTGGGTGGCGCTCATGCCCGAAGGTGGGCTGAGGTTCTGCCCCCGAGTCTGCCCTTCAGACCAGCAGGGAGCTGCCGCCCGCGGGGGTCCTCCCACAGTGAGTGCTCGGGTCCGCGTGGACTCCGTCACTTCGTTTCAAGCAACAGCACATCCAGGACAGCCGCAGCCTCGGGGAGACGTGGGCCTCGTGCGATCGCCGCACGTGTACAGAGAGGAACACGAGCTGCTGGCCAACCAAGAGCCAGACTCAGAAGACGCCTCTGCCTCCCCTGCCGCGAGCCCCTTTCCAGCCATAAAAGCAGGGCGCTGGCAGGTGCCCCCAGCCTGCGCCGTCCACGACAGCCCACTGGGCCCCGCGCTTGTGTCACTGAAATCAAGTGAGACTAAGAATCCAGTTCCTCCACCGCCCAGCTGCACCTGAAGTCTCCACAGGCACATGCTTTGGGGACGCTGTGCCGTACAGGTTGTAGGACCTTTCTGGAAGCTTACATAGCACCCTGCTGCACTAAGCCCGTGAGGGTCTTCTTCCTTTTGAACAGCTTTGTTAAGAGCTGAGCAAATGCCTGGTGCTCACTCCCAGCCCACCCCCGGTCCTGCTGGCCAGGCATGCCGAGCCCTGGGTCTGAACCTCTTCTAAGTCACCCTTTGAGAACCCGGTGACTCCTTCCTCCCCTCCCCTGGGAGAAAGTCCACAGTACTTCCCAGGTGCTACCCAAAGCCACTCCTGCCCCTAAACCCCCAGCCTGCGTACCCTGTACATACACTGATGACAGAATTGAGGCCCAGAGAGGTTGAATGACATGCCCAAGGACACACAGCCACCAGCTGTCAAGACGGAGACCAGATCTCATAACTCCTAGTAGGATGCGGTTCTCCCGACGGAAAACACAAAGGATACAACTTCTGCTGAGCACCTGCCAAGCTCCCCAGCCCACGGGCTCCTCTGATGAGCCTAAAGGTCCCAGGGAAGCCCAGACTTACCAGTTACATTCCGGAGGAACCAGCTTGGTCAGCTCTTCCAGAGATTTCTCTGATCTATACTCCTGGTAGGAATCACATCGGACGTGCTGCTTTAAGTGGGGAACTCCAAGAGCACCCCCTGCCCAGGCTACCCTGCCAGGGGCTGGCACATACACACCTGGATGAAGGCCACGGTGACCACAATGAGCACAGCCTGGGAGGAGGAAATGGACATGAGTGAGGCCAGGAGGCCAAGAGGCCGGGGGAGGCCAGTGCCTTCCAGACACACTTCCTTTCCTTTCATGAATTAAACACACTGTGTGGAAATTTAGGGATCTGACAAGGTCCCCTGCTACCCCCTCCACCAAGGAGCAGAAAAATCCCACCAGATCCCACTTCTTGGGGGACCCATATGGGGGTCCCCATCCAGACTTCTCTGCATAGACACACTTGAAACGCGACATCGTGTGACATGGGAATCTTCTTCTATATGCCGCCATTTTCCCTCAACATGTGGAAGACTCGGTTCCACACCAGCAGAGGGGGTCCAGCTGCAGCCGTCCACACTGAAGCTGGGCTGCGGGGTGGGGCGGGTCTGCTTTTGATTTTAAAAGAACTTGCACAAATAGAAATTGGGGTGACAGCCACCAAAGGACACAGTGTGTCCAAGGACACACGCAGACCCCAGGGACAAGGCAGGCCGGAGGTCACCAGGGCGGGAGGAAGGAGGCAGGAAATGACTGCTTATAGGTAGGGGCCTCCCTTTGGGCTGAGGACAGTATCTTGGAATTTGACAGAGGCGGCGGTTGCACGATGAGGCGAGTGGACTCCGATCCACGGAGGCCGTTTACGTGGCCCAAGGTTTATGTGAATTTCACCTGAATAAAATATTCTAAAAGGCGCACCTTTTTTTAAAAAGGTGGTTATCTCTGGGTGATGGATCAAGGGCAACCACTCCTGGTAAGGTAAACACGAGCAGCCCAGGAGCGGCCCTCCACAAGGGCGCACGGGGACGGAGTTCACAGCCACCGTCCTCCCAGCCAAGAGCTCCAGCGACCTTGTATCCACCGAGAGGACTCGCCAGGCCCATGTCTCGGCTCTGGGGTAGACAAGGCGCGCACTGGCTTTCTCTCTGCTCTACTTTTGTTGTTGGCACACAGCCAAGTCTTTTCCCCTTGTGAATAGAGACGGGCCCCCCCGGGCAGCCCGTCCAGGAGCTGGGCGCCCGCACACTCACCGCGGCAATGCTGACCGCGTCCTCATACTCCTTGGTGAGGACGCTCACCAGGGCAGATCCCAGCAGCAGCAGGATCAGGGGGTTCTTAAACTGGAAGACAGAGGTGGACAGGCGGCTCTTGCTGTGGGAGACCAGCTGGGCTTCTCGCCCGCAGGACACCTGACTCGGGCCCTTAGGCGAGGCCAGGCTTCCGGGTCAACCCTTCCCTGACCGAGAGCTGGAGGAGGGGCCACTCAAGGCCTGGTTCTCCCTGCCTGAAAGTCCACCACTGAGGGCCCTCCTGACACTGTCCCCTTCCAGACGCGGGCCCCGCCTTTGAGCCTTGGTCCTGCCTTCCACAGCTGCACGTGCTGCAGGTCCGACTGGGGCAGGATGTGGGCCTGGCCTACCCTGGTCTGGGTCCTCTATTGTCACACAGACCCCCAGTCCGAGACATCACAAGCACCCAGGCTGGGACACCAATCCGTTCCTTCAGAACAGGTGCTCTGAAAAATTCCCCAAAACACTTCCACTTATTGTTTATGTCTCTGCCCCTTCATTTCACGGAGGGTCATGTTACAGAGAAGTGAGAGGAAGCACACGCCCGTCACACAGCTACAGGACCAAAAGGAGCCCAGCCAAGGTCAGGACCAGGAGGGGAGTTCAGCTGTCAGCAAGCAGGTCGCGGTTGTTTAAAGCAGGCTATGTGCTGCACTCTGGGCTTCCCAACAGCCAAGGCACAAAGGGAAATGTGATCACATGTGTCCCTCCTGCTGCTCAGGAGAAGCGCTTCAGCGTCACGCCTAATCACCCTCAGCCCCGAGTCCCCAAGTTCTTCTCCTCGGCATGAGGGACAGAGCTCTTTGGAGGTAGCTCACCAGTGGCCCCAAGTTGGCCATCCAAACTGCTATGACTCTTCAAGAATGAGCAGCATGGAGACACGTCCAGCTCCTAGCTGGAGTCTCCCAGTGGCCTCCACTGACTGCTACAAGTCATTTCCCCAGGACTCAGTCTATATCCATCCTGAGGTCTCTTGTCTTCTCAGGACCTAGAATGGGTCTGACCATGTGGCATGCTGGGCCAGGTCTCAGGAATTTGAGAGCCTCCAGCACAACCCCACCAGGAACCTCCCACAGCCCCTGACTTTGCCAAGCCTCGGCTCACTCCTGGCTGTTGAGATACATGAGGGCACAGTGGCCTGGCCCGGGGCCAGCACCTAGCACTGCTCAATAAATGGTGGCCGCCAGGAGAGCCTGGCTGACTGAAAGGTCACCACTGGCTGAATGCAGGACAGGGGCCACCTAAGTTCCAGAAAATGGCCCTAGATCAGGGCCTTGATCCAGAGGGAAGTTTGTCCATTCCTCCTCGCCAGAGCTGGGGGTCTTCACACTTTCAGAAAGATCTACACCTCAAAGCCAGGGTGCCTGTGAACCCAGCACCCAGCTCTGACCACAGGGACTGGGACCAGTAGACAGGACAGCAGAGGAACTGCCCACCAGAACCCGAGACCTGCACCACAGTGTCCAAGACAGACCTCAGTGGACAAAGCTACAGCCTTCCTCATGAGGGTGATGTCCTCCGTGAGCATATAAACCACTCACTTGCTCTGAAGACCTGTGAGAGCAAGTTAAGGGACACGCCACCCAAGGGTAGTGGGTGGACTTTATCAGACCCCAACTCTAGCAAACCAACCGCAGAGCACCATGTTCCAGGCATGTGGGGAAACCGGCTAAGGACGCAGGTACCCTTGAGCATCCCTGCGTGGAAATTAAGCAACCCAAGGCTCTGAAAGAAACTGACTGGCCTGGGACCCATGTCTAGGAGAACCAGCCTGATTCCAGCCAACGCTGCGCTCAGCCAGGGCCAGGAGGGAGCCACGGGGGTGGGGAGAGGAGCACTTGATGGGTGCCAGACCTGCTTCCTAGACAAACCGCACAACTATCAGTATTTATCACTCTCATTTTCTCACCAGGAGAAGCTGAGGCCCACAGGAGAGGGATCGAATAACTTGTTCAAAGCCACCTGACCGGAGACCGGGATTTGACCTGGGCTATCCGATTCTAACTAATCATTATTTTTTGCAGTGCTAGAAATGGAACCCAGGAAAACACCCCACCCCTGAGCTACATGGCCAGCCCTTGGGGCCCTCCAATTCTAAGCTTCCTACCCTGCGGCCCTGTGTCTTGGGTTCATAAGGACAGAGGTGCTCACGGTAACCCATGAGAGCAGAAGCCCGCCTCGTGAGGTGGTGAGTCCTGTCGCTAGAGGCAGACACCTGGCACACAGCAGGAGCTGGACAGAGAAGACAGAAGTGAGCCCAGGACCCCGGAGTCCCCAGCCACCCAGAGCCCTGTGCCCCTGCAGGAGACCACAGAGGCCGGCCTGAGCCCCCAGGGTATGCAGACAAGCAAGTCCTCCCTGTGAAAAATCTGAGATGTCACCTTGGAAGGGCGCTGGCTGGCCATGGAGGCAGCCCCTGGTGGGAGGGAGAGGCTCAGAGTGGGTGTTGACAGGGAAAGATGGGAAAGAGGACCACGGGGGAAATGGGGAGGGAGCGGGGGCCTTGTAGCCAAGGCAGCCCTGGCTGCGGAGGAGAGGGACCGCGCACAGACATCTGAGCCTTGTCTCCCTCTTCCCAACACTGGGTTCCAGGAAGCCCGAGGGCTGGCCAGTCACCTGCCTACCTAGGAACCTATTTTGGTGCCAAGATGCTTCCATGAAGCAGACCCGCAGGGCCCTCAGAGTGGCCCACGAGCAGCGGGGACCACAGGACATGGGGATGAAGGAGGCTGCAAGGACTGCGGCTGGTGCTGGAACTGCCAATCCTGAGCCGACTACAGCATGCAGCCAGTGGGAAGACCACTGAGCCTGGGCAGCCCAGGGGCCAGTGAATGGGCAGCGGATGCAACCAGGCAACCCGGTCCCTGAGGCTTCGGGGAAGCTGCCTGTTGGCGGGCCTTCTGACTAGTGCTGGGTGGCGGGTGCTGACTTCCAGACTGGAACCTACAGCCGCTTCTGCTGTCTTGTCCTGCTTCCTGCTGGCCTTGGCGGCACCACGCTACAGCTAAAACGCAGGGTTCTGGAGGCAGGGGCTGGCTGTACCTGTCAGCGTCGCCCATTACTTCTCTGTGGGACTTTAGGGTCAGGTGGCCAGATAAAATACGGGCACGCAGTTAGACGCGAATCTCAGATGAACCAGGACCAGTTAAAAAGTATAATTATGTCTAGTGAGTACTTGGTAGACTTACAGACCAAACCTGCCTCTTGTTTTATCTCCATGAAACTCAAGCTGAACACGGCATCTCGTATTTTTATTTTCTAATTCTGGCAACCCTACACACCCTGGGGAAATATTCCAGTGTTTCTATACTTAATTCTCTCCCTCTACAAAAAAGGAGGAGGAGGACCAAATGGGTGCTGGCACACAGTAGGTGCCCTGAGAGTGACATCAATGTCGTTCACGATCACAGCGCTGGGTTGCTGGTCACCTACTCACGGCGCCTTCTGCCAGCTCAGGGCAGCCTGAGAAGGGGTGTGAGATTGCTTATCTTGTACAGCACCCACCCCAGCCCCGGCAGGACCCGCCCAAGACACCCTCAGTCAATATTTACGGAGGGCTTGGAGGCCCCGCCCGCCCTGGTGTGGGCACCTGTGGACCTACCTGGTCCAGGTACTTCTTCCACATAGGCTCGGTGTTGTCAGCCACAAACTCGTTCCAGCCGTGGACCAGCCTGCGCTGCGTCACCGCGAACTCCGACAGTCCGGCGTGCAAATCCACCTGGAAAGAGCCGGCCCAGCACCAGCTCACCGAGGGCCCCGCCAGGACCCAGGAGCCCCAGCAGCCGACCCCACTGGAAAGCCAGCCACTTCCACAGTGGACGAGGATCCCGGCAGGTGGGGCGGAGTGGGAAGGGAAATGCACAGAGTTTTTCAGTTAGACCACATGATTCCCTCTAGGAGGACAGCAGGAAGCTGGCCCTGGGCTCCGACGGCAGCAGACGAGACTGCTGAGTGTATGAAATTCCAGACGCCAGAGACATGTTTTTTCTTTTTTTAAAAAAAATTTTTAAAATAAGCCTTGGGAATGTCAATGGAAAACAATCCGACATTTCCTCAAACAATGAAGCAGAGAATTAGCTACGGTCCAGCAACTCTGCTGCCAGCTTCACACCCCCAAAGAACCGGAAGTGGGCCTCAGGGAGGCCTGGACACCGCGCTCCACACGGCCAGGTTCTCAACAGCCAGGACGAGGAAGTGACCCCCGTGCCCACGTGCGGTGTGACTGATGAGCAGATTTGGGGGGCACATGCAGTGAAGGGACATTGAGCTTTATAAGAAAGGGAATTCTGACTTGTGCTCTGTGGTTGGACCTTGAGGGCGTCGGTTAACAGAAGCGCACCAGTGTTAAGAGAGTGCGGTAGGACTCGGCGTAGGTCAGGTTCAGAGGCAGAAGGGGATGGTGGCTGCTGGGGCTGGGAGTGGGGCTGGCAAGTGATAGGGACCGTTTCCACCTCACAAGATGAGACCAGTTCTGAGATGGACACTGACCACCACAGAACAGAGTGGGGGCTTAACACTAAGACACATGCTTGCAGGTGGTGCCAATGGGGAACGTCAGGCTGTGTGTCTCACCACCACCAGAATACGAAAACAGACTGTGGGGACCGCCCTGGGGACAGTAACTTGCTGAAAGGATCGTCTTGTGCGTTCACGGTGCCAGGCGCTACCTGTGAACTCTTCGCTTGAACCAACAGAAGTAATTAAGGGTCACTAATAACAGGGCAGTGGTGTTGTCTGGCTGGTGGCAAAGGTTTCCTTGTTTTAAAAGGTCAACAAGGAAGCTGTATGTGGTGGAGAGGCAACAGGGAAGCTGAACTGACTTCTCGATTCCTCTGAATAGGGAAAGAAAAGCAAGCAGGTTTTCTAGGTGGGAAAATCTAGGCAAGGAAGAAAATAGTTCCACCTCTGCAAATACTGACGGGTAGGACTTGAGATAGACTTTTGGATTCTTGGGAAAAGAGTGGCCCGAAACAGGGACTTCCGACTTCCTTGAAATTGTGACAGGTGGCCTTTAAATATTGAACCTGGGTGCTCCACCACTGAGCTACACCCTCATCTTTTTTTATTTTTGTACTGAGACAAGGTCTCACTAACTTGCCCAGGCTGGCTTTGGACTTGGGATCCTCCTGTTTTGGTCTCCTGAGCTGCTGGGATGACAGGCATGCCCACCCTGCTCAGGTTTGCTCAGCTTTCTAAGAAAATGAGAGAAATAAAGCCAGCCCTGCCCACGGCCTCCAAAGGGACATTCCTGGGGGTTGCTTTGTCTTGTAGGACTGAGAATTCAAATGCACCTGAGAAACCTGTGAGAATTGGGTTTAAGTAACTGGCAATTCCAGGGACTATAAAAGATGAAGGATGGGAATCCAGAGGTGGAAGGTAGGCACTGAGACCACACACCTGGGTCCACCCTGGGCTGGGCGGCTTTCCAGCCCTGTGGCCCCGACTGTGTCTCCAGGCCCTCTCCTATGCTCTGTGTGGAAGGATGCTGGGCCTCCAGTGAGGGCCCAGAGAGGGTTAGCTCGAGTGGCAGTAGCCCCAGTGACACCCTACCTGGAAGCCACACTTTCCAACAATGATAACTAAACTGGACTACAAACAAGAAATTTAGGGACTCTAGGGGCCTCTGTGTTGCTTTGTCTCCATCTAAAAACCTTATCACAACCAAGGCAAATTCGATTCTTACATGAAATGCTCTGGCCAAATCCTCTTTGTGGCATTTGCACGCTTCCTTGGGTGGCAGAGCTGTGACCATCCTCTCTTTCTCAGAGGCTTTCAGCTCACATTGTCCATCAATCTGTGGAAAGAGCAGGGTTATGCGCTAGCGAATGGAAGCTTTGCACTAATGCATCTTTTTAAAGCATAGCAAACCCATGAGAAATGCGTGTCCTCCGTGAACAGCTCGACTCTCACACACACGGGTCACACGTAACCAGCCTCCTCCAGAGGACAGTACTGGCCTGGAAGCACCTTTATGCTACTCCCCACCTGAAGGGCAACCACCCTCACCCTGTCCATCAGCACAGGCTGGTTTTGCTGGGGTGTGAACCCTATTGAAGGTGCCATATGGTGGACACACTCTTCCATGCCCGATCTTCCACTTAATGTCATTAGTGAAGGTGGTGCCTGATGTTGCTGGTGGCAATGGCTTGCTCATTTCCAAGGGTGCTTAGTGTCGGACCTAGCAAACAGACCACGAGGTCTTTATCCATTCCTCTGTCGATGGACAGCTGTGCTGTTTCCAGTCATGGGCTATTACTGGTGCACCTGTTTTTAGCAAACTTATTTAACAGAACAGAACTCTCAAGGCCTCAGAGCAGAGTGGTAATTTACATATTTAGAACTGGGACCTTGAGTCAATGGGATTCTCAGTCACATATACACCATGTTGTAGAGAGTGCCTCCTGCTGATGGTAGGTGGTATCACAGCCTGGTTCTATGAGACACTTTTTTTTTTTTTTTTTTTTTGGTACTAGGGATTAAACTCAGGGGCACTCGACCACTGAGCCACATCCCCAGCCCTATTTTGTGTTTTATGTAGAGACAGGGTCTCACTAAGTTGCCTAGCACCTCACTGTTGCTGAGGCTGGCTTTGAACTCATGATTCTCCTGCCTCAGTCTCCCTAAGTGCTGGGATTACAAGCGTGAGCCACTGTGCCCGGCTCTATGAGACACTTTTTAAATAACCCAAGTGAAGAGCTGGGTTCACAGCCATTCTCTGGGAGTCTGAGTACTCTGTGTGGGGAGCCACAGGCCTGGGAAAAAGCCACAGGGAACACCCGGAGGCTCTGGGTGGCTATGATAGCACAGAGCAACCTCAGAATCAGGACGGGGTGGGTGTTTCTGCAACACTTCCTAGTATTTAGCCACCCAGGACATGATAGTCATCTTTTCCTCTTCCAGCAGGTTATTGCAAACTGGGAAGGAGGAAAGGTGGAGGGGTATTGACCAATTTCTTCCCGTAGCTGGAACAGAGGCTGCAAGCTCCTCTTTCCCCCTTTCCAGCCGCCTCCTCCCAACCCCAAACCAGGAAGCCCAGCAGGGGTTACCCAGCTTACTCAACAGGTTCCTGGTCTACCATGGGCCTCCCCGTATCAGCTGTGTGTGTCCTTGCACATGAAGGGAAAAGTGAGTCACATGCTGAGATGACTCCCCCACTCTCAAGACCTGGCTCCGCTGGACCAACTAGTGCTTGGTTCTTGCTCCCACCGCCCCAGAGGCAATCCTGGGCCCAGCCCCAGCCATTCTTGGTCTTTCCAGTTCTTTCTGGCCATGACCATACCCTGTTCACGTCTCATGCAGCATCGAGAGGGACACTGGACGTCACACACGTGTGTGCACACCCCCACATGCTTGGGAACACAGGAGACTCCACTCTTGGGATAAACCCATCCTCTTCAACGCAGCTGCGGCAGGCACCACCTCACCTGCGCTCATCACACAGTCACCTCCCCCCCACCTGGCCCCTCCCTCAGCTCCAGGCAACCACGGCTCTATTTTCTGACGGTGAGGATTTAACTATCTGCACATTTCATATAAATGGAACCATACCCGACGTGGCCTTCTGGTCTCTGTTTCCTTCTTGACACTCAAGTATTATTTGTTTGCAGCAAACAGACTCTGTGGGCAGCAGGGGCTGGTGGTATGGAGTACGGCCTTCCTAAGTCCCAGGGGACAATCTAGGATGTGGGCACTCCTCAGAGCAGCTTCACCAGCACGCACAGCTCAGGGCTCCCAAGGGAAGGATAAGGGCAAATGTGGCCCCTGCTGACAGAGTCGGCTGAACAGGTGACCCAGAGCCAGTGTGTGGGGCCTCCCGGCAAACAGCCACCGTGGACACAGCCGGGCAGCCTCCCTAGCCCACTCAGGGGATTTGATTTCCCTTGGACACTGACAGACCCCAGTGAGCTGGTGCAGACGGCTGCCGCAGGGAAGCATTTCTAAATCCCCATGCATGCTTCCTCCTCTGCAGAGGGGTCACCACAGCACAGGTGGCTATGGGGCGAGGGATAATAGACAGGACATCTAAGCCCAGTGCCTGGCACCCAGGAGCACCAAACAAGGCTTAGCGGTGAGGGTGACGAGGATGGCAAGAGACAAGGACAATAAGGGTCCTGGTGATCAGAGAACACTGGCGTGCTGACCAGGGCCAGCAGGCTCAGCAGACCAAAACACAGCAGGACCCCCAGCAGGCCCTGGGGACAGATGGATGGTCAGTGCTTTTTGACTTTTTGGCATAAGGTGTGCCAAATACCACACAGGACATGTGTATACTCAAAAGCTAGTTGTCATTTATCTGAAACTCGGATGTGACCACGTGTTCTGTGTCAGTCAAGAAGCTCAGAGATGCTCATCACCATGATGGCAGAATCCAGGGACCTCGGAGAGAAAGAGGGCCAGGGTGAGCTCCTGGAGGAGTGGCAAGGGGCCTTCTGGCCTGGGGAGGAACAGGGTGTAGATGCCGAGAAGCACAGACAGGGCCTGGGGACTCAGTCCCTCGGTTGGCGAGAGTGCTGGGCCCTGGGTTCCAGAGGGAGAGCTGAGGCAGAGAGGAGGCCAGGCGCCTGGGTGCCACATGGCGCTGGCCCTTCAAGAATTGCATAACATGCAGCTGTCAGACTCATGAATGGGGAGGGGGCAGCGCAGGGTTGTGGTGACCAGGAGCAATCAGTGGCTTCGCTGAGCAGCACACGGTGGAGGCCAGGGTGAGGACACCCTCCCGGTACACATGCTCCTCCCTTCCAGCCACACACCTGTGAATTGTCCAGCTTCACCTCAACCTGGTGGTCCTCGCGGTGTGGGCCTCAGGCCAGCGTCACCTGGGACCTTTCAGAAATGCCGATTTCTGGGCCCATCCCGCTCTGCTCCTCCAGGGGCTCCGGGGTGGGCTGGCAGCTTGCGTTTTAACGAATCATCTGGACATTCAGAGCGTTCCAAAGTTGCCGCAGGTTTCTTGTGAAGACACACCAGCCGTGGCCCACGCCAGACCCACCGAGAAGGAGCAGGAACTAGCCACAGGGTGTGGAAAATCCCCTAGGGCACTCCATGTGCATCCAGAGCTGAGTCCAGGACGCCTGGGCTGGAAGTCACACTCAGACCAACCCACAGGGTCCCTTCGAGGGCCTCCATCTTGGAGGAGAGAAAGGGCTGGGCAGCAGGCCAAGGACCAGAAGGAAGTGCCCAGGGCCCAGGAGCACCCTGGGGATCCAAGCAGGGCGGGGCCCCTCTGCTTCCTAGAGGCGGGGTGGGTGGGGTGAAGTTTCAAGCATCTGGTGCCCACAGTGCTTCTAGAAGCTGGGCAAATAAGAAAGGAGAAGGCCTGAGGCAGGGCTGGCCGGGAACAGCAGCTAACAGACTGGGCCATAAAACGCCACCCCACCCAGGCCTGCACAACACTAAGGATGTGGCATCGATGCCAGGCACACTTGGCCTCCTGGCTTACTCCTCCAGCAGCCCTGGAGGCAGATGCTTTTTTACCTGTCTTACAGGTGAAGAAATGCGTGAGGTGGTGGGTTCCACAGGGAGAACTCTAGTCGCTGCTCAGAAAACAGGAGGAAGCTCTTGGTGGGTTTTGTGTTGTGGAAATGGGAGAAACGGAAGGGGAAACTGCCTTCCTGGATCTTCCAAGAGGAGCCAAAGAGTGGGGGACAGGAGACAGACAGGAAACAGATAAGCTGAGCCTGAATCCTGAGCCCCTTCCACCCCAAAGCACACACACCGGACCCTGAGAACATGCCTGGCGTGATCAAAGGAGCTCTGTGACGAAATCGAGGACCTTGAGATGGGAGATGGTCCTGGATTGGGGACAATATCACCACGAGGTCCTTGTGAGAGGCGGGTCAGGGGAGAAGCTGCAGGAGGCAGGAGCCAGGTTCCCCCTGGATGCTCCAGAAGGACCCAGTCCTGCCCACGCCTCCATGTTAGCCTGGGGAACCCACGCTGGACCTCTGTCCTCCAGAACTGCAGGTAATACTTGGGTGCTGTTTTAAGCCATCAAAGTTTGTGGTGCTGTTACAACAGCAGTGGAATCCCTGTCTGCCCTGGAAGGAACCAACTCTCTGAGCCCCCAGACTCCAGTGCCTCCGCCCAGCACACTGTCCTCATGCCTGCTGCCTTCCTCAGAGGTGACCGCCACTGGGACTTCTGTTGATAGGGTTTGTTCTGTTGCCTTGGAAGTCCATGTAAGTGTCACACGCATGCTCTTCCAACTGGCTTCTCTTGCTGGACGTTGTCCTAGTGAGACCCACCCATGTGTTGTATTAAAGGCGAATTCCTTCTCTGTGCTGCTGCTCAGGGTGCCACGGGTCCACTGCACAGGTACACTGCAGTTTATCAAATGGTTTGTGCGTGGTTGGCATGTAGCTCATGTCCAGCTTGGGCTGTGATGGCCCACACGGTCTTGACCATTCCCAGGCGAACGTTCTGGTCCATACAAACTCTCAGACATACCCGGACACAGCACTGCTGGGTCACAGGCAGGCAGGGGTCCAGTTTCAGTGGACACTGCCATGCTGGTTTCCCAAGTGTTGGAACCATGACCCAGAGGTGGAGAGGAGAGGAGGAGCTGCGGGACACCACGCGTACCTGGCCTAGGCAGGGCAGCAGGTGAATGTCTAGGCTGGGTGCACCTCTCGCAGAGTCCACAGGACGCTGGGACTTGGGTTGTCTCTGGGCTCAGAGACTGGGTGGCCCCTGGACACTTCAACAGCTGAGAATCTTGTAAACAGATCTTGATTTCTAAATACGTTTCTTCCAGCAAAAAGCACCAAGGACCCTGGGAGCAGTGGCTGACTCCAGGACTGGGGCAGCAAAGGAACAGAGTAAACCCGGAATTTCCTCTTATCTCGAAAAGGATGAAGTGATATGTTCAAAGGGTGCTAGGGAAGAGTCGACAGGGCCCAGGAAGGGGCTCTGCTGGCCAAATCAAGGACAATCTGAGCATACTGAATAAATATTGACAGCCACAGACCTTGTTTAATCAAATAGGATGTGCGCTCCCGGTGATGTGAATGCCTGCCACGGGGGCTGCTTCTCATAGCAGAGCCAGAGCAAACAGAGACGTGGAACTAGGAGACCACTCGGCAACACGGTGACGGCGATGGCGTCAGCAAGCACCCTCCACGCATGCTGAGACCGGTGGTGGAAGGACAGACGAGGTCACCAGCGCACTCTCAGCCATCTCCCCTTGAAATGCTTATGGTGCAAAGGGGACACTCTAGCTCTGGAGAGAAGGACCTGGCAGACACTACCTCAGCCAAGGGCTAGGGGGCAACAGCATCCCAGCCTCCTGACACAGGCGGGAGCAGGACACAGCATGGCCCTACGGAGTGTCCTGCTGGAAGTGCGTAGCCGGAGCCGGACCATGAGGACAGATGGTCTGCAAAGTTGTGACCTCCAAGAGTGTCAAGGACATGAAAGACAGGAAAACCCAAGGGACCACTCCACTCCAGAGGAGAGCAGGAGACAGGCCCAGCACGGGCGCTGTGCCAGGCAGGGTCCTTCTGCTGTCCTTGAGCCACACTGGAGTGGAGTCTGCAGTGGTGGATGTTCAGGCTCTGCTGCGCCATGAGGCTTCATGTTAGAAACCCACGGGAAGCATCTGCCTGCAATCTGTGCCCAAAAGTGGGTGACGAGGAGGGGTGGTAAAGTGCCAAGAGGGTCTGGGCCAGGGGGTCCACGGGCTTGCACTGTGCCCTCCAGCAGGTTCTCGCCTAGATTCAGGGTCACCCTGCATTTATGGAGCACTACGGCCCAGACACAGCTGCTTCTCATCTGCACACATCTGCTCCTCAACCTGACAGACGTCCAGGTTGGCAGGTCTGTGCCCACCTTGTTGGATGGGCAAAGGGAGGCCCCAGAGCAGACGGCCTCCCCAAGGCCCTGGCAGGTGCTGGGTGAGGGTTAGGCCACAGGTCTCCATTCTCCAGCAGGAGGATGACGGCAGATGAGCAAGAAGCTGGCCGTCTAGGGCAGCGGGCCTCCTGGAGGAGGGAGCCTTGGAGTGAGGAGGTTCGTGTGAGCTTTGCTTGTTTTTTAAATCCTAAGGGTTGCGCCCAGGAGTGCTTTCCCCTGAGCTCCATCCCAGTCCTTTTTGCTTTTCTTTCTTTCTTTTTTTTAATGTGGAGCTTTCGTTGTTGTTCTAATTAGTTATACATGACAAAAAACAATGCGTTTTGTACTTTTCATTTTGATGCAGAGTCTTGCCACGCTGCCAATGCCGGCTTTGAACTTGTGGTCCTCCTGCCTCTGGAGTCACTGGGATTACAGGCGCTCCGCAGGAGCCCTCAGGCCCAAGGTTCCCAGGTGCTGCTGAGGGTCTGGTCCTAGCCATGCCTGGAGACCCCTGAACAGCAGACAGCGTAGGGAGGCCAGAGGAAGGCCACGTGGAAGTAGAGATGAGCAAACAGAACAGCATCCCCAAGCACCCGCCTCTTGGCATCACCCAAGTCCACGCACTAGGCGATGCGTGCACTGCAGGGCCCCGGCACCCAGAGCCCTGCTGTTGCCGTCACTGGGCAAAGAATCTTTGCACAAATGTGACCGAACATCACTTTCATCAAGCACCCATGAAGAGGGCTGATGAGGAACCTGGAGGCCCAAAGGGACCCCAGCTCTTCACAGATTCTCGCAAGGAACACGCCCCTGCCACATGAGGTCACGTGAATGCGGAGATCAGGTAGACTTGCCTCAATTCTCGGAGCCAGCCAGGGTGGAGCCGTCCATGCCCCAGGCCTGGAGCTCCTGGCTAGAGTGGACTCGGGTCAGTGTTCCCTCCCCACACCTGAGAGCCCCAAATCCAGTCTGGCTGGAGCCAAAGATGGAAAGATCCTGAGAAGCTCATGGAGTCATCCTGGAGCAACGACTGGACACCAGACCTGATAAGCAGGGTTGTAGCAGACGGTGGGATCGTGTCCGGGTCTCTTCCCCTCCACTCTCCAGAATCTGGAATCCCGCACTTCATCCTGTCTGGACTTGAGTCCATCCTGGGCCGAACTACGCAAGCTCTACCTGGCCTTTCTCCCTCCAGCTGGGCAACGAAGCCCATCGGAAGCCACCACAGTGTCGCTTCCCACCAAGCACTTGGGGCATGTCGGGGACTTCATAAACATGACCTCAAGAGGCTCAGCAACCAGCACAGAAAACCACACACTTCCCCACGGTGGTCACAGCTCCCCAAGAAAAGACACCCTTCCAGATATTTCCTACAAGGAACTTGTCCTGGGCTGTCATTATACCCCCACCCCGTTCCTGTGCAGAAACCCTAACCCCAGGACCCCAGGACATGCCTGTACTGCAGATAGGGCCGGACTGGAGTCATTAGAGGGAGCCTGGGCTGGCTCCAATGAACAGAAGAGAGCGGAAGTTGGGAAACTTCGCCCCCAAGGCTGGGTTACAATGTGCCGTGGTGTCTGTCTCCTCACGGATGTCCCTTGGCCTCTCAGTTTCCACCTTCCATGTCACAGGCAGTGCTGTGGGGAGACCCACGTGGCGAGGGAAGAGGCCTGCAAACGGCCATGGAGCGAGCTTGGAAGTGGCCTTCAGGAGAGACCACAGCCTCGCCAGCAACACCTGGGGCCAAGAGCCCTCAGCCAGGTGGCACCCAGATGGAGCCCCTGGTTCCAGTGGGATAACGCAAGTGGCAACCCGGAGGAGTAATCTGGTGTCCAGCTCTACAGAACGAAGGGAGCCACCCAGTACCACTGAAGGAATTCCAGTAGATCACCAGTCCCCTTAAGATAAGGTGGTTCTGTTTGTACTTCATCATTTTATTATAAACTTAATTTGATTTCATAGTTGAGTTAAAAGCATGTGGCTCTTTTTGTTGCAGTTTTTGCCTATTCTTATGAAAGCCACACTTCTATACATTTAAGACGATGCTGGGGCGTGCGAGCCATTTCTTTAAGATGTCCGTGTGTTTGAGAATCACAAATGATTCTGAGTGTGGACAAGGCCAGGCTGAGGATGTGTGTACTGGCCCCAGAACTGCACCTCTCCACTCTCTCCCTGGGCTGCTGCGATCTGATAAACACAACTGCGCTTGTGACTGTTTCTGTAACACGCTCCTAACGTCAGGCGCGTCTCTGGATAATGAGTGCCACGTTGACTTAAAGCCCTTTGAGGTCCCGATGCTCTGGGGATAAAACACAGATCCTTCCTAACCAGGATCTGGGGGTCACCTCTGCAGCCTCGGTCCCCCCCAGCTCACCTGCGGTGCCGTCTCCTCATGTCCCCACTTCTAGTCATCTTGAACATCACTTCTCCCTGCCAGCTCCCGCGTACCTGTCACTATGGCCAACTGTGACCTGTGGCTCAGTACCCATCTGCCCACCAGGATTATGCCCCGAGGGCAGAGAGTACGTGCATTTTCTCAGTACCCCATCCTGGGGCAAGTTGTCCTAATCTGGGTTGGGTGAGTGGGTGTCCAAGGTGCGTGTTCACCTGCTGGAATTCAGGCCTGGCTCTGGAGCGCCCAGGAGGATGAATGGGCTCGGCAGCCCGGAGGGCAGCGTAGGTGCCAGCCAAGCCTGCCTCGGGGAAGAGGGGAGCCCTGAGGGAGAGACTGCATCCCCAGAGTTGGCATGAGTCATCCCGGAAGCAGGAATTTCTGGTCCAATGTCATCCTTCCCTTAATGTCAGCTCAGCAGAAAAGAGCTTTTTCCACTCACAAAATCAAGGAGGCTCTTTTTTTTTTTTTTTTTTTGGTACTGGGGATTGAACTCAGGGGCACTCGACTCCTGAGCCACATCCTCAGCCCTATTTTGTGTTTTATGTAGAGACAGGGTCTCACTGAGTTGCTTAGCGCCTCGCCATTTCAAGGAGGCTCTTAAACACCTTTCTTCTCATCACCCTGAAATGTAGTTAAGAGTGAGCCCTCTCTGTTGTCAGGAGGACTGTGCTTACATTTGGCCTCTTGGTGCCTGTATCTTGGGATCTTCTCTGTCCTGGCCACCTGTCCCCTGTCCAGTCTTCCTGCTGTTAAATTTTCCTTGCAGCTAAGACCACCAGGTCAGAAATGAAACATCTCTTGGTTTCTCTGCTGACTGTCGGCCTTCCCAGTGGACTTGGTTCTGTGCATTCCTGTAGCCCAGTGCCTGGCAAAGCTGGCCCACCTGGGAGCCTCCGCGTCCTTACTGACCACACACCTGCAGGCAGAGGCCCTCAAGGAGCCCCAGTAAGTGCTCAGGGGTAGCTCCTGTTCCAGATGGGCTGACTCAGCCAAGTGGCTGGGAGGTGTAGGGGCAGCTCAGTGGCATCCAGGATGTGGTATGCGCTGGGTGCTCATAGTTACAATGACTATGATCACCTTGGCAAACAACACTTCTTTTCCAAACTTTCTTGAAAGAGAGCTCAGAGGACACAAGTGTGGGAGCTAAGGAGAAACTCTGACTTGGCAGGATGAGGGGCTCCCTCCCCCATTGCTCTCCTCATTCACCTTTATTGGGGTTTCCTGTGTTCACATGGGCTGAGCACCTTTGGAGACAGCACACCTGTCCCTCAGCTGGCCTTGCTGCTCCCCAGGCTCCCTGGGACTCCACACTGTGAATTATCCCATGACCCAAGACTCACTGGGTTCTTCAGGAGGCTGCTGAACCTGGGTCCACAGCCAGGTGAGAAACCTGTCTGACCTTGGAAGGCCCTTCTGGAAAGCTTCAAAGGAATGAAGTCCACCTGGCAGAGAGATCAAAATCTCCCCAGCATCTCCATTTGGGCTACACTGTCCCTGTCCCTGCATACCTAGGTATCCTATACAACCTGATCACAACCAACTATATCAAGAGTTCTTGCAAAATACCCAGCCAGATACCAAAACCAGAAGATGGAAAGGAAAAAAAAAAAAAAAAAGGCAAAGTAGGAAAGACAACTTGTGTTGGCAAACTGACTTCAAACTCCTTCAACAGAACGTTGCTAGTAAAGAAGTGATTTTGCTATGACACTATGTCCTATCAACACTAATCACAGGGGGAGTGACGGACCGAAGTCTGTAGTCCTTACTACCCTAACACCAGAACTCAACCGGCAATGCTGATGTGTAACATGCTCTTTGTGAATGAACAAATACTTAAGGATCATGCAACCAAACCTACTGACTATTGGCATTCTTTGGAAGAAAAAATTTAAAATTTTACAAGCAGATTTTATTTTTCAGCAGATTGTTTTTCATTAAAAATTCAATCTAACCTTGAGGTTCCCTTCACTGGTGAGAAGGCCACTGCAGGGTGTCTTTCTCCTGAGCAAGCTTGGGGACTTTCAGAAGCTTTAGTTTTGAATGGCCCGTTAAGCTCGGCCCTTGGATCTTGTAAGGTGTTCTGCTTGCTTGCAAAGGGAAGGGGTGGACCCCCGGTACCCAGCTCTGAGTCAGGTGGCAGGAAGGCTTTCTATGCCAGCTGGGCCATTTGGCCCCCTGAGAGGCTCTGGGGCCTAGGACTCTGCTGGTTTATCCGAGGGGCCCCTGGAGGCTCAAAGTCCACACACAAATTAAAGAAGATTTTTAAAAACGCACTCATGATATAGGAAGAGAAGCTGGGAGGTCGCAGTGCTGCACTTTAATTTCTACTACTATTGCTCAGCAACGGGGCAGTTTTGTTTGTGTTTTGTTTTGTTTTGAAGAGCGCTCTAATCCCGCCGCCCTCCAATTCCCGTAGCTTTGAAAAATCCACCCAGCAGACTGGGTCTGCTGATGGAGGAACTGAAATTCTCTGAAATCCCGGACACCTGGCTCAGGGTCCTGGCTCGGTCCCTGGCGAGCCCTGTGCCCTTCTCGGCCCGTTTCTCATCCGCAAAGTGGGCTGTGGCGTCAGGAGGGCTGCGCGCTGTGCTGCCGCGCCGACAGCGTCTCTCCAGAGCCCAGGAGGCGGCCCAGCGAGAGCCCGTGCCCAGCGCGCCCGTGGGGACAGGGCTCGGCGGGTGAGGGGTCAGGTCGCACGTCCCACACCGGGTCGCCCAGACTCACCAGGGTTTCCACCTCGTCCCTCTCCAGCGCCTGGTACTGGGGGCCCTGGCCCCAGAAGGCGAGTTTCTGCAGGAACTTGAAGCGTCTGGCGACCATGGTGAGCGGGCAGAGTCCCCACTTCCTCCCGTCGGGCCGGCGGCCGCCCCTGCCTGCGTCTCTGGCCCCGCGGCCGGCTGCGCGCCTGAGTCTCCCGGGCGGGCCAGGTTACCAGGTAGCTACCTACCTGCCCGCCCAGGTGAGGCTCCGCCCCTGGGCGGGGTTGCGCACAGGGCGGTGCTCGGCGTCCCTGGCCCCGCCCCGGGAGTTCTCGGGGGTCCCCTGATCTCTTGGGGACTGCAACAGCTGACCAGGGCCCAGGGAACAGCTGTGTGCCTCAGATCCTGGGCTGTTTCCCAAACTGGTCAGAGCACAAGAAACACCTGGAGTGAGAAAGCCCCCAGGGCAAAGGCTCATTTAAAATCCTGTTTGCCTACCCTCCCCACCCTGAGTCCCTTGTATGGGTTTTGGGTAAGACAGGGAGTCTATTGAGGAGCCAAGCTGGTCAACACTAACAGGGGGGCAGCAGGGTGGCCGTGGAGCTGAGTCAGACTCCTACTTGCTGCTGTGCAGTCTGGATGTGTCGCCTGGCCTCTCTGAGCCACTGGCCTCCTCTGTAGCTGAACTGGAGTGCAGGGCTGAGACCTCACCTCCAGGGCCCTGGGAGGGAATCCGGCAGCGGGAGAGTTGGAAGACCACTCCTGCCTTCGGCCAGCATGGCCCCTTGTGCTCATCTGCAGACGGTCTCTGGTGCCTGCTGATGGTGGGACCTTGGGAGGTCTCCTGGATTTTCTGAGCCATGGTTGACTGCTCTGTCAATGGCCACCAGGACAGTGCCTCCTTCCTGGTGGGTCCAGGGGGCAGTGTGGCAAGGGGGTGGGACAGGGCTCAGCATGGAGCATGTTCTCATCAGCATTGTCACAGGAGGCAGCTGGCTCACACGGCCCCGGCATGACAGTGGGTGTGCAGTGTAGACGGTTTCCAGCTGCCAAGTGACTTGGCTTCAGATGGGACTAGAATCCATAACTAGACCCACCACTGAGTAGAGGGTGGCTTTGGGCAAGGCCACTCCCAGCCCTCAGCTCCCTCTCTGTGGAGGGAGGTGCTCATGGGCCGTGGAGATGGCATGTGTGTTTGTCCTTGCGACTGAGCGGTCCCTTCTGAGCAAATATTTGCCAGCTACTTCAACTGCTCCTCAAGGGGTGGCCACCCAGCCCGGTTCCACCTGACGGGAAGTCCTGGTGGCTCTTGGTGTCTCTCCTGCATCTCCCCTTTACTTAAAAAGAGGTCCCCTGGGGCTGGGATTGTAGCTCAGCGGTAGAGCGATTGCCTCGCATGCATGAGGCCCTGGGTTCGATCCTCAGCACCACGTACAAAGCAATAAAATAAAGACATTGTGTCCATCTACAACTAAAAAAAATTAAAAAAAATAGAGGTCCCTGCATGGGGCCCCTGTCCCTCCCCTTCCCCACAGCTTCAGGAAAGGTGTGGGATCCTGGGAGAAGCAGAACCCTGTGGCGAGTCAGTCCAGATTGGAATCCAGTCTTGCTCCCTTCAGATGTGTGACCTTGGGCTGCTTCCTCACCTCTCTGCTCCTCAGTTTACTCATCCATAAAATGAGATGTCACCACCTACCTGTATGAATCAGGGTCCTAGCAGGAAAAAGCCCCCTAAAACAGCAATTTGGGGAGAGTTTGGGAAAAAGGTTCCCAAAGGTGGGCAGGGTGCAGGGAGAGCAGAAGAAAGTACATGGTGCCTCGAGGTCAGCGACAGGGAGAGCGGCTACCACGCAGGGCCTGGAGGGCATTCACCTGGAGAGAGCAGCTGTGTGGACGCAAGAACTTCCAGGGAGGGCATGGCTCTGACCCCAAAGCCAGTGGGCAAGGGAGCCAGGGATGCAGTCCCCTGGGCCAGGAGTGAAGGGTGGACAGAGCTTTGCAGGGGCCAAGAGGAGGCACCCAGAACCGACCTCATGGCCACCGTGCAGGTCAGGCTGACGCTTGCAGTGGGAGGGCCTGACCTGGTGAGTCCTCAGGAGTCTGTGGTTAACACAAAAGAACACAGGTGATCTCTCAGGATCTTTCCAACGAGCATCCCATGGTTTTAAGACAGTGCTGATCCAAGGGCAGAACACCTGTGGGCCAGGAACCTTGAGCTTTCCCAAGAGTGCTGACTAGGGAGCCTTCTCCAGGTGGCGTGGCACCCATGAGGAGCAGGCAGGACGCTGGCCTCTGCCTTCCCCTGGAAACTCCCATCTCTCAGATCCCATCACCATGATCCCTGTCCAACCGAGAGATGGCAGGGCTGGATGCACAGAGCAGGCTTGAGAATGCCTGGGGCATACAAGAGGGGAGTCTCTGGTGGGCGTTGGGACAGAGAACAAGCAAAAAAATCAGAGTGGACCCCAGAGAAAGCAGCTGTGACTGGAAGACCCTGGGTGGGCACCTGTAGGCTTAAGTGAGTTTCAAGATCAGTTTTGCCTGGTGATGGGTCAATATAGCCTGCCACACACCTGCTGTCTGTTCCTTTACTGAGCCTTTGACCTTTCCGCCCTTTCAGTAAGTATTTTGATGGCACTAGAAAAGCTGGTGTGTGGGTGGCACACGCCTGTCATCCCAGCGGCTCTGGAGGCTGAAGCAGAAGGATTGTGTTTTCAAGGCCAGCCTCAGCGACTTAGCGAGGACCTAGGCAACTCAGCGAGACCCTGTCTCTAAATAAAATACAAAAAATGGCTGGGGATGTGGCTCAGTGGAGGAGTGCCCCCAGGTTCCATCCCCGTACCAAAACAAAACAAAGGTACATTGTTGGTATTTCCTCTGTGACTTAGGTTCGTGTCCATTCACCCCGACTTTCTAGTCACATGGTCCGTGTCCTTGTTTAACCGAGACTTCTTGATCTGACACAAGAAGGCAAAGAGGGGTTGAGAACCTCCCTTTCCAGCCTCTTTGCTGACTCAGTTTTCCTCATGCCTGATGTTTTTCTTCGTTGCACTGAGCGGTTAGTGCCTCCCACTGGCTGCTCTTGTCCTGTTCACATGGTTTTTGAGGCTAATTGGGATGAGCAGGGGTATTCCAACAGCCCCTCCCCCAGCAGTTTCACCTGCCGTTTGCAATTGTCTTCAGGGTCCTTCTGAGCCTCTCACTTCCTTTAGAGTCCTTGGTCGTGGTCAACTTCAAGATTTTCTTCCTCTCAGAGTTTGGTTTTTTGGGTTTTTTTGCCTGGAGAATTCTAGAGCCCACGCTTGAAGAATCTCCTCAGGTACGACAGCTGCCTGGACTTCCTGAAGGTGGCAGCTGAGCGTGGCCCTGCCTGGCATACGGGCTGTGGATGAGAGCCCAGGGCGGGACCTGACCAGGCATCCGGTCTTTCTTGAAATGTCTGCTTCAGGCACCGTGGGCACCAGGCCCTGCCCATCAACTCCTGCTCACTCTCTCTGAAAGTAGTGTCACCTCACTCACTACCCACAAACTGTCTCCCAACAATGCACCCTGTCTCAGAGGCACCTGGAATTTATTTGGTAATAAACTTTGCTCACAAGTCTGGCACGGAATGTGACCCTTTCAGAGAGTACACTATACAAAAGTTTGTTCGAGATGCCTTTTCAAATGTTAGTTGGAGCTATGGCTTCTTGCACAGGCCCTCAGTGATCTGTTTGTTAAGAACTGTGTACTTGGGCTGGGGATGTGGCTCGGTGGTAGAGCACTTGCCTAGCACGTGTGAAGCACTGGGTTCAATCCTCAGCACTATGTAACAAATAAAATAAAGGTGTTCTGTCCATTTACAACTACAAAAGAACTTTAAAAAACAAAACAAAACTGTGTACTCAGGCAACAAGGCACTCACAGATGGACAGACCTGGACGCTGGAGGTAAAGCCATTTAATTCAACAGATGTTTTTTAAGGAGCAAGGCACACATGTGTCCCATCCTGACCCTTGGAAACGGAGTGCGATCTGGTCTTGAAGGGGGTCTTCATGGATATTCTGCTGAGAACCTCCAGAAGGCATGCTGGCTCAACTGGGTGACAGTTAACTCCAGTGACAGGAGAAAAGCCAGGTGAAGATGGAGGCAGGAGCTGGGATGATAGGCACTGGCCAAAGGACACCTGGGATGGTCAAGGCTGAGAAAGGCAGGAAGGAGTCTCCCCTGGAGCCTGCACAGGAAGCTGGCCCTGTGGCCCCTGGGTTGCAGACTCCTGGACTCTAGAACTGGGGAAGAGCAAATACCTGGCGTCCCGGCCACCCAGGCAGTGACCATGTACTGCAGCAGCCGGGAGGCTATTCCGGCAGGCAGGGCCACAAGGGGAGATAAACAGGGTGGCCGGAGAGGAAGGGAGGTACAAAGGTGGGGGAGGACTCCAAGCAGAGAGGGGCAACACCAGCCCCAGGCTAGGGGACCCCTGATGCAAACCAGCCCCGCATCTTCATCCAAGCTGAGGTCACACCCAGGGCCCTCCCAGGCTCCATACCCTCACACCTCCATTGTTACTCCTTCCAGACAGACTTGGGCCAGCACCTCCCAAAGCTGTGGCTTGCTGGGCTTCCTGGGGCTTCATTCCACCAGGAGGGGCAGGCTCAGACCTGTGGAACCTGACGACGCCAGGGACCAGTGACCCTGAAGCCGAGAGGTTGACATAGCAAGGATGTCTGGCCCTCCCGCTCCTCCCACAGTGTAGCAGACATCACCAGCCACTGGCCAGCTCGGGCACTTCCCCTGGGCTGGGCAGGCCTGAGGCTCCTCATCACCTTCAAGTAGCCACCATAATGGTTGGCACCTGGCACATGAATAAGTCTATTTACCAAAGGCTGTTCAGAGGAGGAAGGCATGACCTTGGGCAGGGGTGACTTATGGAACCTTCTAGAAGGTGGAGATGTAACTGAAGATCTCCCTGCGGAGTGAGGAGGCAGAAAAACCAGGACTCAGGTGGAGAGAGGACCCCACACTGCCCTTCTCTGAGATCTCTCTTCACACATCTTCCCCAGGCCAATGGCTGATTGGTAGGATTTTGTCCACTAAATAATTTGGCATTTGTTAAATATAAATGGCTCCTTTCTGGGGGAGCAGTTTTAGGTTTATAGAGAAATTAAACAGAAAATGCAGAGTTCCTGTGTGTTTCACCTTGAGTTTCTCCTCTCAGTGTGGCGTCCAGTCACAGTGATGGACATGGCCTACAGTGAAGTCCATTGTTCCCTCGGGTCCCCTGGGTGTCACACACTCGGTGGGTTTTGTTTGACACGCTGTGAAGATGTGCACTGAATCACAGTTTAGTAAAAGTGGTCACTTTTATGTTATGTATATTTTATCTTAATAAAAATATTTTGAAAGTAGCCTGGACGTGGGTGTCACCTTATAGAGAAGCCAGATGCCCCGTCCTGGCCCACAGGCTCCTCAAGCCCTCCTCCTGCTACAGCCCCTGTCTGACCTTGTCACACAAGTTGAGTTCAATCCTGCCGCCCTCCGGCGGGGCATGAGACCCCTCCACCTGGCACTCTCCCCCAGCTGTTCCTGGGGTCCCACCCTCCCTTCTCTCAGGCACGGCCATCAAGCCTTCCCTCAGCACCCCAACTGAAATGCACGCCCCGCCACCCTGCTGCTGTTGGCCTGACCACTGTGAGCAGCACTTGCCTCTGCCAGGACCCTGACCCAAGCCAGGATCAGAGGCACACAGTGGTCGAGGAACCTAGCCAAAATCAAGAGGAGGGGGCAAGTGTCCCAGCTTCTGCTGTCTTCCTAACCATCAGGTTACACTGCCTCAGAGGGGCTCCGTCTGTCCATCTGTCCACCACCTGTTTTGAGCATCCACTGCTGCAGGCACGGAAGGAGGCCACAGTGGGACTGAGCACGGGGCAGATGAGGGCCACTGGAGGTCTCACTCTTGGTCATTTAGGAGGCAGCCCCAGCTCATCACTGCCTGGAAGTGCCCGTGAAGCTCACCTGTGAGCTGTGTGTGCTGCACACGGGGTCAGATGATTAGACAGGAGTCTCCACCCTCCAAGAGCTCTGAAAACCACATGGCGTGGGTTCTGATGTCACCATGCAGGACCCTGTGGTGGCACAAAGGGACATGTCTGTCTACCTGGGAGGCCCAGGGAAGACTTCCAAAGCAGTCCAGCCTGGTTTGAGGATGGGGAGTGAGGTGCCACCCGGGTCCAGGAGGGTTGGTTGCTCAATATCCACGGCTGTTGTTTGGGCCACAATGAGGACAGGAAATCAGCAAGCTTCGTCTTGGCTGACTCTGGAGGCAACGCCCTTGGAGGTGGCCCTCTGCCCGTCCCCAGAAGAGGGCTTGTGTCACACCCGCCCATGGGAAAGGCTTTGGGGAGGGAGAGCCAGGCCCCAGCTAGATTCCTCTGTGTCGTCGGGACCTGGGTCACACCCCTCACCCTCCTGGCCTCAGCCATTCCCCTCTGGAGGGGTCAGTTATCACGGCTCGCTGGTGCTCATAGAGGCACCAGGAGCATCACTGGCCCCAGGGAGCCTGGGTGGATCCACAGGGCTTCTAAGTGGGCTTGGGTGGGTTGGGTGGTGCTTTGGGGATCCAGAGCCCTTGTAGATTTGTGTTTACTGATGGCAGAGGCTGGGCACCCTTCCTGACCCCCAGGAGGCATTGGGTGGTCAGCAGTGCTGACCATGGGGTCTCACTGCGGGCAACTTCCTGGGGTCCTACCAGCTTCAGGGGCTTCCACAGGTCTTTGGGATCAAGTTGGGCAGTGGGAAGAACACGGGGTGTGAGGGTGTCAGCAGCCAGAGGGCTGGAGTGGGTGCTTAGGGGCTAGGTGCACTCGGGCCATTTCCACCCCCACCCCTGCCTGCCTGAGTCCTTGACGCCGCTCACTCCCTGAGGGCCACTGCTCTCTAACTAGGTCAGGGGAATGGATGCCCACCCGCAAGGCTGCTAAGGATAGGAAGGACCCGGATTAAACGAGATGAGGGGAGACTCCCAGTTCAGCACCTACTCCTGACCTTGAATCTGAGCGCTTTTCCATGTGCAGATTCCGTCTCTCCAAGGATATCCTATTGTTTCTATATTTGATAATTTTTAAAGGTTTCATAAATTTGTTTAATTGCAAAATGCAGTTCTGCTTCTTTGGAGCCTGTCTGGCATTGTGAGACAGGATAACTTAAAAGATGAACTTTCCAGCTGGTCGTGGTGGCCCACACCTGTAATCCCAGCACTTTGGGAGGCTGAGGCAGGAGGATCGCGAGTTCAAAGCCAGCCTCAGCGAGGGCGAGGCGCTAAGCAACTCAGTGAGACCCTGTCTCTACATAAAACACAAAATAGGGCTGGGGATGTGGCTCAGTGGTCGAGTGTCCCTGAGTTCAATCCCCGGTACCAAAAAAAAAAAAAAGATAAACTTCCCTGGCTTGACACTCCTGCATGGGGCCATGGGCATCAGGCAGTAGCTGCAGGGTACCCTGCGGTCTACCCCAGGCAGTTCCCATTTAGTTTCACTGGCGGCGCCAGTTAGAAATGTCCCAGCTGCAAGCCACAGAAACCGACTCTGGGTATATTAAGTGGAAAGGGCAGAGAACCGAGAAGGGCAGAGGCCAGGGCAGGGAGCAGGAGGGCCCTGGCCCTTGAGGGGGCAGCTGATGAGCAGGGGGCCCCACAGGCATCCTCCCCCAGGGGAGGTAGGACGCTGACACCACCTGTCTGCCTGGCTACCCAGCCAGAACCACCAGTGCCATGTGTTCCCAGCACCGTGGGCAAGGCTAACAGCAAAGGCCATGGGTGTCTGCTGGAGCCAGCTGTTGGACAGTGGCCCTGTCCTCCACCGCTCACGCCCAGCATTGTCTTGCCTGGGGTCCCCTGAAGCTAATGCTGAGACACGGTTTGAAGAGAAGTGGTGTTGGCAGTGGGCGGTCCCCAACTTCCCTCACTCCCAGGTTGGGGTCTCCCTGACAGCTGGAAAGATGGTTGTCAGGCTGCTGGTAACCAGTGTGCCCTTCACGTCTCCATGACCTCCAGGCTTCCCGTCTTCTCTGCTCCCTGGTAGCTGCTGTAACTGATGATCACAAATTGGTTTAAAACAACACTAATTGATTCTTTTATAGTTGCAGCCTGAGCAGTGTCCCCGGGCTGCAGTCAAGGAGCGAGGTGAGGGCATGGCTGCTCCTCGGGAGGCCAGAGAGTCTGTCTGCTGGTCTTGCCCGGATTTTCCAGGCGCCTGTGTCCTGGGCTTCTCCGTCTTCAAAGCCAGGGCCAGGGGTCTCCACTCCCCTGTCCCACCTCTGACCCCACCTCTCCCTTGTAAGTGCCCATGTGACCACACTCGGCCCCCCAGTGGCCAGGGCTTCCCTCCAGCCCTTGACCTCCACTGCTCCTGCACAGCTCCTCCTGCTATGTAGGTAGAGATGCTTGCAGGTGCCAGGACTGGGACACGGACTTCCTGGGGGCCATCATTCCGCCTCACACAAAGCCCCTGAGGACTTTACTGCCTGGGGACTCCTTCCTTCATTGCCACTCTTGTCAGCAGTGGGCACAGGAAGGGCCGAAAACCGCGGAATTCCTGCCCTTTATTTACCAGTTTTCAGGACAGTGTCCCGACCCCTCCCAGCCTCTGAGGCAAATAACTCATGTTTTAAAAAAAAGTTCTGTGAACTCTAAGACAGGCTTCTGTCACGCCCCTGTTGTCCTGTGGAAGCTCGTGTTCTTGGGGCAGTGGGGTCTGGGGTTGGCTTCCAAGTCCTGGGCACATCCTCAGTCTGTGGCTGCCTTGCTGTTCATCTAAGAAAGGGCTCCCAGTCCACCACCCGTGGGTTGGGGAACTGAGGAGGCCTCCAAACTCTCTGATTATGTCTAGAAGAAATGAAAACAAAAGCAAACAACAGCAACACAGCTGTCCTGGGCCTAAGCGCTGGGTGGCTGCTGAGCCCTTGAGGCAGGAGGAGCCAGCAGGGTGGCTGTGTTGCTGGCCCTCTGCGATCCAGTGCCATAGGCATATGTTTTTAAAAATAAAACACCATGAAGCTCTGAAATGCACCTGTCTGGATGGTCCTCTGACTCCCTCAGTCGCTTACCTTGCGAGGCAGCTCGGCCCTCACAGTGTAAATCTGTGACCTTTCTTGGTCCTGGTGGACAGCCAGGGCACAGGCCCACCACGCGTGCAGGTAAAGGAGACAAGGCTCTATTACTCTGATCAGTTTCTCATGGAGATGAAGCTTGAGAGTCCAGCCAGGTCCTATTAAAACTCATGTGATTCTTGTCCCCAAACCTTGGGTACACTCAAGCCTCGGGTGACTGTGGTGTTTGCTCAGAAGTGAGCCCCAACTTCCTGCCCTCCTTCTCCCCCTTCTATTGCTCCTGCCTCATCTCCCCATGGGGCCCAGGAGAGGAGAACCTGCCAGGGCTCCCGGGGGACCACAGCCCTTCCAGCTCAGAGGTCCCCTCTTGTCTTCTCTCTTAGACTCTGGAGAACAAGTCCTCAGTGGCCTCTCCAGGGGCATCTAAAGGGCGTCATTCAGGGCAACCATGCTCATTCCTTGCTGTGTCCTCCAGGTTGCTGTCTAACAGCCTCCCCACCTTGGGGATTCCTGCTCACCCAGGCCCCAAGCTGAAGACACCTTAATCCTGCACTTCCAAACCTGCAGGGGCAGCCTCCACATCTCCCCATTCTCCCCCAGCCCCTGTCCTGCAGACTCCTGGTGACATGGCAGACCTCGTCCCCAGGGTCCCTGATGCACGCAGACCAGGCCTCCACTGTGCCCCTGCCATCCCTGTCTGAGTAGAAGAGCAAAACCTAGCACCTCATCAGGACGCCTGGGGCAGCCCCAGGGGCCAGTGGGCTGCTTCCACTCTTGACCGTTCTGCTCCTCACAGTGGCCTGGAGGCCGGTTGACTGTTTGCTTATTTTGTGGACTAGGAGGCGGGGGTCCCCTAGGCAGTGAGAGGAGCTGGGCTTCCCAAGCGGACAGTAGGCTTGCACCCGCAAGGTAGCAGCGCCTACCACCAGCCTCTCGGTATCCTCAGGGAAGGAGCCAGAACCTGCTTCGAGAGCAAATCTACTGGATGCCAGGACAGAGCCGTCTCCTGGGCCGCCTCTCTCCTCAGTGGCAGTTCTCTGCTGGGAGCCTGCGGCAGAATCCACGAGCGGGTGTGTTAGACGCAGACCCTGCTCCAGCTCTTGGTAGGTCTGGGATGGGCCTGACGCTCGGCATTTCCCCTGGGTGACGATGCTGCTGGTTCAGGGAACCTCACTTTGGGAAGCTCTGCTCTAGTGAACCTGCCACCAAGCAAGACTAGGACTAGACTGGGACCATCCTGGTCCTCCCAGGATACATGCCATGGTATCCTGAAGCGTTCCAACGTGGGCTTTCCAACCAGGGACCCTGCAGTGAGGACCTTCTGGTTACGTTAAAACTGACCAATCAATATCCCTTAGCTTTGAGAGCCATGTCCCCAAGCACTTAGAGGTGGCATAAGTGACACTGAAGATTTGCCTTAGAGCCTTGGCCTCTCGCCTAGCGAACTCTGAGGGTCGAGATGAAACGGGCACCATCTTC
Organism: Xerus rutilus; assembly: GCA_028644305.1. Lineage (NCBI taxonomy): Eukaryota > Metazoa > Chordata > Mammalia > Rodentia > Sciuridae > Xerus > Xerus rutilus. The sequence goes on from CM053414.1 coordinate 3,610,750, forward strand.
CATGCTGGGCTTGGAACTGAAAATGCCAACAGACCTTGTGAGTTCTGTGTCAGGAGTGGCTCTGGCTCCCCACTGGGCACCTGGGGTGGCAGTGGTGCCTCAGTGGACAGGCAGCATCCAGGTGGCTGAGGAGACTGGTGTTGCGTAGGCGGCGCTGGGCAGAGGGCTGAAAGGCCATGATGGCCACTTCCCTCTGCTCTCCCTAGCCTTACAGGCTGGCGGGGGCAGCTGCTCCGTTGCCCACCGGGCAGGATATGGCCTGTCCAACAAGTCCCTGTATTAAGTGTGGAACTTGCCAGAAGCCTGGCCCCTGGGAGCAGGAGGCTTTGGTGTGGAGCGCAGGTGGGCAGGCCATGAAGGCCTCCTGGTAGGCACAGGCAGGACGGCCACCCATAGCTTGGGCACTGCCTTCACCTGGGCCTGCTGACTTCTCTCTGTGGCCACTGGATCTGGGACAGGATTTCCCTGGAAGGTGGTTGGGTTCTGACAGATTCCATGGGGCTTTCAGCCTGCCAGACGGGCTAAGCCAAGTGTCTCAGTTGTCTTTAGTTGGCCCTGGGGTTTGCTTTGATTTTGGTTGTAAATAAGAGAAGCCCCTTGGTTCAGGCCTAAGACAAACTCAGAGGCAGCAGCTACTGGGGGCTGCGGAGTTTGCCTTGGACCTCAGGACAGGAGGTGGGGCACAGCCTAGCCTCCCGTCAATTGGATGGGCGCAAGGGCCACGGCTTCTCTCCTTCCCCCTCCCTCCTCTTCCTCCTTCCTCCTTACCTCTATTGGTATCCTTCTTCTCCTCTTCCCCTCTCTCTCCTCCTCTGCACCTAAAAGGTAGGACCCTCCCATCTCTAGGTGTCCCCCCTCTGCTCGCACAGGGCCCCAGGTGCAGGCCAGAGCGTCACAGGCCTGGCCCACCCTCTCCTTCCTCAGCAGAGCAATTCCTAGAACACCGGTGGAGGGGAAATCCATTTACAGAGCCTAGTCTCTGTCCCCTTTGACTTGGGGTGCTGCCAGTGTCCTGAAGTCAGAAGCTCAGCCCTCCCCATGCAGTCCCCTGTGCTCACTGTCAGCAGAGTGTTCAGGGACAGGCAGCTAATGAGCTATACAACACGTGCCCTCTCCAGGGAATCTATGAATTTTTTAAAAAGGAGTGAATTAACCCTGCTGTTAAAACTCAAACTTGTGACTTTAAATTTACTGGCTAGGAGATACTGTCCTGTGCTCAAAGGCAGACTCCTAAAAGACTGCCCAGCACTCAGTGACACAGCCACTTCCATGTGCTTGTCCTGTATCTGGATCTGTACCTCTAGCTGATTCCTTATTGTGGTGTATTTGTCAACTTCTCTCCTCTAGAAAGCAACCTTCACAGGACTGGGTCTGCAGCTCAGTGGTAGAGTGCTTGCCTGGCACGTGAGAGACCCAGGTTCGATCCTCGGCACGGAAGGTGAGTGGTGATCCTCAGCGGGGAAGGTGGGGCCCAGTGGCCCCGTGCCTCCCACTCCAGAAGGTAAGCTGAATGGTAGGGACACAGTGGGTGACTCTGACTCTGATGGCATAGGTCACAGCCTCTCAGAATCTGTCATCCCATAAGTCTCAAGATACTAGTGGGGGCATCTCTGGTGGCAGCTCCTGGTGCCTGCAGGAGGGGTACTTTGGGCACTTCCTCACCTGGGGGCCATGCATCTACTACCCCAAGGTACAGAGAAAGCCCTCCCTAGAGGTCATAAAGTGGGGTCTGTCCTGCACTGTGGCCTCCTAAAGGGAACCCACCTGCCTTCTCCTTAGATCAACGTACTGATCTCTGTGAGAATGGTCTAGAAAAAGACAGGGTGGGAGGTAATCCTGGCAGCTCTGTTGGAAAACCCCAGGAAGGAATGTGCCCATGTCAGCATGTCCAGGGCACGAAGGGGTCATTCAATTAAGTTTGCCCCTATGGGGAAGCTGCTCTTCAGGGCCCTTAGCAGAGGAAACCATTTGTCTGGGCCGGGGAGCAGCACCTGGCCCGCCCACTCTCCCAGCTTCCTGGTGCCTCTCTGCACTGTGGGCCAGGAGCACCCAGGCTCCATCCTGCAGCTGCACTGAGGCCCTGCCAGCAGGAGGCATGAAGTCCTCGCAGCCCATGACCAGGCCCACTGCCGTGGCTGAGGAACCATACCCAGGCCAACAGAGAAGCCACCCACCCTCCACCGCCTCCTCGATCCTAGAGAACTTGGGTGGCAAGAAAGGAAACTCCAGATGGGGATTTGGGGAAGAGAGGCTGGCCTCTCCTGCTCCTGGAAGAATGGGAGGATGGGAGGCAGGCCCACTGCCCCAGCGACCTGCCCGGCCAGGTCCTCGCTGCGCAGCCTGGGGTGGGTTGTTACCAGCTCAGCTTCTCCAGCCCACCTGTGAGCCAGGGAGAGAAACCTCCAGCCAGGAAGAGGTGACAGTGCCGTCAGCATCTCGTGGTGATGGCCACATGGGGTGTAAGGTCAACACGACAGACCTCAGAGGATCTGAGGGTGCTCGGGGATCACACTGATCAGCTCCTGCTCTGACCTGAGATGCCTTTGCACAACATGTGGCCATGGGGAGGGGAATGTGGGGGGCGTGCATGTCCCTGGACGTGTCTCAGCATGTCCTGTGCATTTATCATTATTGAAGTACCACCTCGTTGACTTCAGCGCCATGTCACCATTAAAGTGTGACATGTCATATGATTGACACTGACCCAAGCAGACACGAGAAAGGCCTCCCAGATTCTCGCAGAGCCTGTACCTGAGCCCCAGCAGCCCAGTGCTGAGCCCCCAACCACCTCTGCAACGGCTTCCAGCCGGTCTCCATTGTGGCCACGGCATCTCATCTAGCCCCAGGTGGGCGGCTCCAGGGACTCCTGTCTCAGTCTGAGGCCTCTTAACCCCACATTTAAAAGTGATGGAAACTGAGGCCCAGGGGGCTGAGGCCTTTGTCCAGGGCACACAGCTGGGGCCCCACAGGGCCACCAGGGGACTCAGCTCCAGAGTGGGCTCCCTGTCTGCAGAAAATGCAGACAACCAGGCCCTCTTTTGCAGGTTTTGGGAGGACCGAGAGTATCAGTGCTTGCGTGCCAGGTGAATGGTTAGGCAGTGAGACTGAGCCTGTTCCTGGGTACTGCCTACACCTTATCCCACATGGCCCCCACCCTGGCAACTCTGAAAGACAGCTGCTCTTATTATACCCATTTCACGGTGGGGAAACTGAGGCTGAGCAAGGATAAGTGCCTAGCCCAAGCCTGGACCTAGCAAAGCAATCCCTGTCTGCTGGTCTCTCCTCCCCATCTGTGGACAGCCCCTCTTCAGGAAGAGGGGACAGAGTTGGCCTCCTTGGATGCTAGGGCCCCTGCAGGACTGCTCACCACCCTGTGCCCTGCCTACCCAGGGCCTCAGAGGCTGGAAGGGGAGGCTCTGACATGGCTGGGACTCAGGCTCAGGCACTCACTGGCTTTGTGACTCGAGATTGAGGCGACACAGTTTCCTTGTGTGAGAGATGCATGCCTCCTGCCACCCACGCACTTCCTCCCCACAAAACCGCTGTTGTCCTGGAGGGTCTGCAGGCCTGGGTGGCACAAGGGAGGCCGAGGCCTCCACTTGGCTCTGAGCATTAGCGGGCTCATGAGGCTCAAGGATCCTTGTCTGGTTCTACACGTCAGACATAAGGGGGAGACAGTCAAGTGACTGGGGCAGAAGGCAGACGTCATGGGCATTTGTCACTCTGCCTGGGGGAGGTCCTGGCTTTCAGGTTGATGGGAACAAACAAGCTCCATTCGGGAAGGCCAAGTTTATATCGATTCCAGCTGTGGGTCACTTTGAGGAATCATGCACATGACCTCTGGGGTTGGCAAATGCCCCTGGGAGTTCTGATGGCAGCCAGGGCCACCAGGGCCAGGGCCAGAAGCCTACAGGCTGCCACACACCCTAGGAGAAGTCATGACGGCCAGCAGAGGCTCCCGGGCAGGCTGCTCCTCACAGACAGGTGCTGGGGTCCTTATAAAAACTCTGGCTCCCTGGCCCAACCCTCGCAGGCCAACTCCACAGAGTGGCGCTGGTCACCCATGTCGTCTGCAAGGTGAACAGGGGTTCCCTGTTCAACAGTTTCTAAATTTAGAGATGTCAACAGTGAGAGCAGATCACCAAAGAGCCCCGGGCCCTTCTGCAGGGCTGTGCACCCAGGGCCAGCCTGTGGGCTCAGGCGTCTTCAGGTCCTGAAGCCCAAGCTACCCGGGGCCCCTGGCCCCTTGCCCTCAGCCCACCACCTTCCCTCCTGCTCCACCTCCCTACGGCTGCAGCAGGCAGCCACGTGGCCCCCATGTTCCCAAACTCCAGGAGCAGAGCAGAGCTGTCACCTCATCCTGACAGCGCCCTGCCTGCCCCATGGCGGCCAAAACAGGGACAAAAGTTTACAAACCACCCAACACCCAGCACTGTGTTCTGGTGCCCTCGAGTCCCTTCCTGCTGGCCCAAACCGTTCAGGCTTCAGGACATCTGCTCTAAGGTCGTCAAGTGAATCCGCTTGAGCAGGAAGTTCATTTCTATTATATCAAGGGTGGATTTATTTGGAGAGCACTTGGGAGGGGTGTGTGCCTTCCAGAGTCGCACCTGGAAGAAACCTGCAGAAAGCACCATGAGGCTGAGCCCCGTCTCGTCTCGGGAAAGCGCTTTTGGCCTCCCACCGAGGGAGGCGCCTTCCCAGGCAGAGATCACGTGGCGCTGCGGGGGCCTGTGTCCAGGGTGGTGGCCAGGGGTGGTGACTCCCACAGAGTCATCGCTCCAGCCAGGGCCAAGCTGGGATGGGGACCAGGAGCTCTGGGGTTATGCTCTGCGGTGACCTCTGGGGATCAAACCACTGTCGAAGGCTTGGTCAGAAGTGGAGGCATGTTCTTGTGCCCGGACTGCAAAGGAAGCAGAGAAGGGAGGAACGTGAGCCGGGGTGAAGGCAGGAGGGGTCACAGGCCTGCCCTGTCCCTTCTTTGTTGGGCCAGCACGAGCACCAGAAAGACCCCAGTCTCCAGGAAGATCTGACTGTTAACTCCTGGGGAGTCTTAGGGGCATCTTCTGACTCGGTCCCTAATAGCCTCCTGAAATCATGCCCATTTTACAGATGGGGAAACGAGGGGAGTGGAGTCACTAGGTTAAGGTCACAGGGTAAAGGAGTGGGAATTTAAAGCCAGGCCCCCGGGACTCCCAAGCCCCTCCTTCCACAAACGTCCTCAACTGATCCTCAACACCAGACTCCCTAATGAAACGTCACAGGCGTGGCTGGCGTCGGACGCTCTAGCAATGGTTCTTGCCACCAGCAGATACCCTGATCCATCCCCATGTGCTCCAGATCTTGGAGGGCTCAGCCCTGAATATTCTGGAACCTGAAACCTGCTGTTTTCCTTTCAAGGACACCTGGGAGTCCCTGCCTCATGCACTGTGCACTGTCATCTGCCCTGTGTGGCTGTCGGCTTCCACAGGGCCTGGTGCAGGGAGGGGGTCGAGGTGAAGACCCTCTGGTGGCTGACCCCTGGAGGACCTGCGCCTGCTCCCACCTGGCAGCACCTGGGAACAGGGCTGTCACCTCACTGCCCCTCCTCCCAGCAGCCCCTTACATCACTCTGGCCCCACCCAGTGGCCTCCCCGGGTTCCTCAGAGCTGAGATCCTCCCCTTTGGGAGTTCTGTCCTGCGTCCCCCACCCCCCGCTGTTCTCCAGCCAGCTCTCTCCTGGCAGCACCTTCTTGTCCTCAATCTTGGCTCAATGTCACCCTTGACAAAGCTTCCCTGACCCCAATGGAGGCCGCTCCCTGCCCTGCTGGCTCCTCTGCCCCATGTCCGGCCACTCCCTCTGTCTATCCAGTGGCTCCACCTGTCAGCCTATTAAATCTCCTTCCAGGAAGTGACCTCGGGGGGTTTGCTCACCAAGCCATCCCAGTGCCACGCCTGGGACACAGCAGACAGCCAGGAACTGCTACTGAGTACCAGTGCCAGTGGGACAGTGGCACTCCATGGTACTGCTGGGCAGGAGTGGGCACTCAGGCCAAGCTAGGGGACGTCGCAGGCATTGTCAGCCCAGGACTGGAAGGAGAGTCACCACCCTGCTGGTCTCAGCTCATCCCTTGGGCCACAATAGATGCTTCCACTAGGGAAGGCTGGAGCTCTCCAGGGTCCCCGGAAACTGCGAGGGAATCTGAAACTCCACCAGCAGGTGGAGCCCTCTGCCCGCCCGCTGATGACCAAGGCCTGGCTCCCGGTGCTAGGTCACCCTCCCGCTGGTCCCCCTCACCTGCTGGCTGCTGCTCTATTGGAAGATCCTCTGCTGTCCCTTCCCAGGTTCTGCCACGTTCTTCGAGTCACCTTCTGCAAGAAGAAGTGTCCTGTCCTGCTGAAATGCCTGCCTCACCCACCTGTGGTGCCAAGCTACCTCCACCTGTCCTGCTGGCCTGGTGATCTGGCCCTGACCCCTTCCCAGCAGGGTCACTCAGTCCGCCTGCAGCCCCTCCCCTGGCTCAGCAGGCCCTGCCTCATCCCTGCCCATCCACCTGCTCATCACACACTCGGCCTCAGGACTGTCACACGACACCTTCCTCTGCCCGCTACTTCTTAGTCTTTAGGTGGAGCTCCCCTGTCCCCTCCTGAGGGAGGCTTCCTTGACAGCCTGGTCTCAGGCTGTCCAGTGTGTGACGTCAGGAGCCTCCATCACCATTGCATCAAGTGACCACTGGGCCCTGTTCATGTCTGGATTCCCTGCCTGGCAGTGGCTGCATGCTGCCAGCATCTGGGTCACGCTGGCAAACGCGGGCCCGACCTCCAGTACAGGAGGAGAAGCAGTGCTTGGTAACATGCTGGCCGCTCCTGATGAAGAGGCGGCTGGAGCACGTGGGCGGCGGAGGGCGGGTGGGCGATGGATAGATGGATAATCGGGTGGACACCTAGGTGGCTGAGGGATGGTGTCCGCCAGCTTCTCCAGTTCCTCAAATGAGGGTTCAGGGACAGTCCTAGGTTCTGGCATGTCCAGTCCCGGGCTCTGACCTTCAGCATGAGGCCACACAGGCCATGAGCCAAGGCCACTCACGGCCGCCATGCCCACCACCAGCCAACGCGGCTGCTTCTGTGTTTCTCAAACCTACTTCCATTTTGACCCCTGCAGCCCAGACTTGGGCTTTGTTCACCTAGTAAATGCTTGCTGTCCCTTTTCATGCCCTCTGCAAAGAAGGAGTGGTCTCTTCTCTCACCCGGATATTCTTTGTAAAATTTGTGTCTCAGGAATCGCCCATCTGCAAAACAAACGAGAAGGTCACACCTTCCTCCTGAGCCCACTCGGCCAGAGCAAGGGCACTTCCTTCCGTTTTTATTTTCCTCTGGGTGCACCAGGAGCTTTCCCGAGGTTCCATGGTGAGTGACGCCACAGCAACCGGACACAGACGCACGTGGGAAAATCTCCCCTCTTCATGAATTAAAGGGAATTGCGAGAGTGGAAGCCAGTGCCCCCTTCTCGCTGCATGTTTTTCTTTTGGAAAATATAGTTGTTTGTAAGAAAAATGATAATTCTTTTTAATATGTGATGAGCTTTTTGTTATTTTCAAATGACCAGTACGTGCATGTCTCCAGCGTCCGGGTGCTGGTTCCTGTATGACGCCTGCCCGCCAGGCCTGCCCGCCAGGCCAGCCCGCGCAGAGGAGCGCTCTGTCCCCACCCACCCACAAGGGACCAAGACTCCCGGGTAACCACTGCAAAGGACAGGGTGCTCAAGCTGAGTCTCCACGCCCTGCTCCTGTCACCCTGCCTGAGCCTCAGTTTCCTACCAAGAAGGCGCCACAGCTGTGCGTCCAGGTCACCGTGAGGACTCCAGGCAATGACTTCCCTGAACACACTCGCATGCAGGCCTCACGTGAGTCACCTTGACATGCTAGGAGACATTTTTCTCTTGTTTTGTGGGCACATAAAGACCATCTGGGACCGGCACTGGCATTTAGTGTGCCAGGCAATGACCCCACGGGGCAATCCACATCCATGGTGGACGTTTGGCAGCGGTGGCTTGTGCTGTTCTCAAGCTTCACTGCTAGCCTGCCAAGCATGGTGGGCGGCAGAGCATGTGGGGTCAAAAGCAGAGGCTCAGGACCTCAGAAATAGGCTCGGCCTTCTTTTGGCTGGCCTAGAGATGGCGATGGCAGCTGTAGTAATTATTTCACAGGGTGTTTATAAGGCTTGAATGAGAGCTTAGGACAGCACCTGGCACACAGTAGGTCCTTAGTGAGCATGCACTACTACTATCCTTGTCTTAGGAAGAGGAAGGCTTGAGGTCAGGAGCCTGCCAGACCATGCACACAGCTCACGCAGAGCAGAGCAGGAGTCCCAGGCCCATCTACCACAACAAAGCCCAGGACTGTGTGTGCGTGTGTGTGTGTGTGTGTGTGTGTGCGCGTGTGCTTGTGCCTGTGTTCAGGAGCAGGCCTCCTCCCACAGGAGTGAGTCCAGCCGACCAGGTGATGTGGAAGTGGCCCCTTGGCCTGGCCCTGGGGCTGTCCCCTAGGAATAACATTCACTGTTCATTACACTTGCTTTTGGAGACTAAGCAAGTCCAGCAACTTTGTAGCAGTAATCTCAACGCAGCAGCTGGGGCTCTGGTCCCAGTGCTCTTAAAGAGGAAGTCTGAAGTTCCAGTTGTAAACCATGCATTGGAAATGATTTCAGAAAAAGTCGCAGGCATAGCACCTGGGACCCTCCACTCAAATTTAGCCATGGTGGTAAAATCTTAGGCTTATGCTTTCTGGAAATGCTACAGAGAAACAAAATTTCAAATTGGGGCGGATGTTTTGGCACATCTGCACCCACTCCTGACTTGGCAAATGGGTCCCTGCGGTGATTATCACTGATCTTGCCTGGGGGTCTTATCCACAGTTGTCAGGGCCAAGCCATGCAGAAGTGGGACATGCGCCCTTGGCTGGTGGCCTCTAGGTATGACTGAGTTGCCCTTTGACTTTGGATCTCTGTGAAGTCCTGACTCCTGGCTGGCCGCGCCTCTCTTCCAACTCCACACAGAAGCAGGCCAACATCTCCGCCTCTGCCTGCACGAGGCACCATGCTCTGAGGCACAGGTGGTCAGAGCTCTGCTGTCCTGTCCATCTAGAGTATGCCCTTTGCCGACCTGATCGCTGTCTCGTTTCGAGAGGCAACCAAACACTAATGACAGTAAGCTGAACTGTCCCTCCGAGGTCCCCGGAGCTAAGAGTTCTCAGACAATTCCAACCCTGGGAGTCTAAAAGAGAGCTCTAGGTGGACAGGAAGCAGCCAGTGTTCACTGACCTAGTGCCCTGCTTGGCTCTGAGGGCTTCACGTGTACTCTCAGTGGGTCCCCACAACAGCGTGAAGTAGTTCCATTCTAGATGAGGAGACCGAGGCTCAGTCAGGGGAAGAAAGGGACCCAAAGGCCACCCAGCTGGGAAATGCAGAGCTGGGATCTGCAGCCAGCCTTCTGGGTCAAGAGCCACGTCACCTGTCATGGTGGCAGGCCATGAAAGGAGGAGCTGGACGGTCAGAGGTGGGGGGAGCTCTGGGCCGCTCAGGGTGCCAGGGTTGCGCCTGCACTGCGGGGCTCTAGGGAGAGCAGGAGCAAGGCACGGGGCACTCACCTGCTTGCCGCCGCTTCACGCACTGCCCACGGTTGGGAATGCCCTCTGCCACATCCCCGGGGCTCAGGATGTGGCACTCGTAGCCTGAGGGACATTGCAGTGGCTCCGCGCCGTCCTCGGTGGTGCTGCATGCCTCTGCTGTGGGGACACACCAGTGCCTCAGAGGCAGACCCGGGGCACACACCACACCCTGCCCAGCAAGGCTGCCCACGCCTGCACCTGTGTCCTGTGCCTCCCTCGCAGCAGCTGACACGCACACCTGGAAACAGGTGTGCACACGCGCACACAGGGATCAAACACAGATCCCGACACGCCCTCACATGCAGAGGAGGCATGTGTACACGTGTTCACGGGCACATCCGGAAACACAGCCTTACACCCAGCACACGTACACACACAACGCAACACACACACTCACACACGCGCTCACACCCACAAATCCTGCACCTGCAACGAACCCCTCATGATGTTGGGGCCTGAGAAGCAGCCGCGCCCTCTCCCTTGCCCTTCTCCACCCAGGAAGGAGGACCCGTTGTCAGGGAGAGTCAAGTCCCTCTTTCTGTCCTGGGGCTGTGGGACGGCTGAGTGACAGCTGGCACCCTCTGGCTGGGGTGAGGGATCTGGAGGGTGAGCACGGGCTGGGGGCCCATGCAGGGACAGACAGCCTGTGCTGTGGTTTCCTGCTGGCACCGCCTGGCTCTGGCTCTGCGTGGGGTCCCTGGGCTACCTTGCAGCGCCTCCTCGGGGCCATCCAGGAGCCAGCCATTGCCACCAAGCCATCGCGGTTTCGGCTGCACCAGCCAGTCTAAAACTGACAGAAGACAGGGTCAGGGGAGCCTCCCGCCTGCCTCTGGGGGAGGAGCCTCCCTTTCCTGAGCCCGGAGGCCCCAGCACACCTCAACCTCCTGTGAACACCCTGCGGGGCACAGGACGGGTTGCTCCTCATGTCCAACTCCAGCGGCACCAGCGTCAGGGCTGGGAAACCTTATTAGATGTTGTTCCTCATAGTTTTTATGACGAACAATCAGTGAGCTGCCCTTGCTGCTGGCCACTGAGTGGACGGGCGAGTGGATGAAGTAGGTGAGTGGCTTGTATGCACCCAGAGACTGCTGGAGGCGCTGGGGACACAGCAGGATGAGAAGCAGACCAGACTCGGCCCCGTGGGGCTGACCCTCGAGTGGGGGAACAGCCAGCAAACAAGCGAGGGGACGTGAGCAGGGAGGAGGGGCAGCTGGAGGAAGGACTGCCACCTCCAGAGGAAAGTCTCCCCGAGAGAGTGGTCTGGGCGAAGGGCTGAGGGAGGTAAGGAAGAGAAGCTGTGGGTGTCAGGGAGGAGGTTCTGGGTGGGACCCTGCACATGGGCCCAGGTGTCAGAGCAGGGGCCCCATGTCCCTGCACTCTGGGCCTGTGGCAATGTGCACCTCTCTTCAGTCAGACGACTGGACCCAAACTGCAGCTATGGTGCTGTGTGATCTTGAGCAAGTGACTCAGTTTCTCTGAGTTTCAGTGTCTTCAGTTGTAAATGACTGGCAGCCACCTCCACCCCATGCAGCTGCCTAAGAGGAAACGGAATGCGTGGGAGACGATTGCCAATGCCTGGTGCGTCGCGTCCTTTGTGCGCTGCTCAGAAGCACTTGGCCTGGCAGCAAGGCTGGTCCCTATTCGTGGGCACATTCCATAGGAAGGGACACCTCGGCGGGGAGTGCCGTATATGCTCTTCCACCAGGAGGGGGCGCCCTGCCGTCTTTCTCATAAGGCCTGGGTGGGAGCCTGCCGCCCCTGCCCAGAGGCAGACTCACGTAGCCACGCTTAGGAGTCCCTTGCCATTCCTGTGATCTCACCCCAAAGAACACAAGGGGGGTCATTCTTGCCTTCTGAGCCTCCCCGGCCCTGGGAGGGGCAGGCCCCCTCTTGAAGCCACCTTCCATAATTACTACCCTTGGGAACCTGGCAGTTCTGGGAGAGGAGCGTCCAAACAGGCCTTTCTGTCTAAAGGCTCCGCCTGGAGGGAGCTGTCCCCTCCCGCCTGTCCCAGCCACTTAGGGGCACACTTTCCTCACCCAGGAGATAGCTACCGTCTGCCCCCCATCTCAGCACCCCTGGCAGGCTCTCCTCCCTCCACGTCCATGACGTCTCCCCAGAAGGGATCTGAAACCTCTTCCCCAGGTGCACCCCAGGACTGCGCTCCCAAGAGAGGACGTCAAGTTCAACAAACATCTTGGTACGGTGGCGCAAGCCTGTAATCCCAGCACTTAGGGAGGCTGAGACAGGAGGATCGCGAGTTCAAAGCCAGCCTCAGCAACAGCGAGGTGCTAAGCAACTCAGTGAGACCCTGTCTCTACATGAAACACAAAATAGGGCTGGGGATGTGGCTCAGTGGTCCAGTGCCCCTGAGTTCAATCTCCAGTACCAAAAAAAAAAAAAAATCTTAGTGCTCCAGCCCTTGCACCATGTCCCCCACCCTTCAGGTCTCCCATGAGCTGCCAGTGCATGTCAGCCCTACTCCACCCCAGACTGAAGGAAGTGACCGGCCAGCCAGCAGATTTTTTTTTTTTTTTTTTTTTGCACTGAGGATTGAACTCAGGGGCACTCGACCACTGAGCCACATCCCCAGCCCTATTTTTTGTGTTTTCTGTAGAGACAGGGTCTCACTGAGTTGCTTAGCGCCTCGCCATTACTGAGGCTGGCTTTGAACTCGCGATTCTCCTGTCTCAGCCTCCCAAAGTGCTGGGATTACAGGTGTGCACCACCGCACCTGGATCAGCCAGCAGATTTGAACCCGCCTGGGCCCCTGCCTCCCTGGGCACCCCATTTGCACTGGTGAGCACCCACTCTCCTCCAGACACCTCCTGTCCTTCCAGGAGGTGGGGTCTTCCATGGCATGGGCCTCTGGGGCTGTCCCCGACGCAGGTCTCTAGGTCCACCTGCCCCTCCCGCCCAGCCTACCTGGCGGGGGCGGCACAGCCTCCAGGCAGGCGTAGGCGCAGCCGTTGTAGCAGCAGCGCCGGTGGCGCAGGCACTGGGAGTCAGCCTGGCAGGGCACAGCCTGGCAAGCGCCAGGGGGCAGTGTCCGCGGGGGTGGTGGGCAGTGGTCAGCACGGGGCTGTCGGGGGCCACCCGGGATGCCCGCCTCCTCCACCTGCAAGACAGAGGACGGTGGTCAGTAGCACCAAGCCAGTGCGTTGGAGCTGTGCGCTGGGCAGGTGTCAGGGGACCTCTCCGAGCCTGCGCTTCCTGGCGTGGAAAACTGACCCCAGCAGTACCAGTCTCTGAGGGTCGGTCTGGGGGTTAAAATGCGGTGTTTTCCTGTGACTGCCCCAAACTGAGGAGATGGAAGGCCCCCGACAGCCAAAGAAGTGAATCCTGGTTGCTCGCTGTTCACATTAAGGATCTACCATGTGAGAGATGGGTCTCCTGTGTGTGAGCATGTGTATCCATGCATGTGTGCACACATACACCCACATGCACACGTTTCCACGTGTATATATAGAGATAGATTTCTTAGAATCACATATTTATGTAGAGCTTTGAGAATTTACAACTCACACATGGCATGAATGAATTCACAAAACAGCTTGGCTAATCTCACGAACGGCACAGTGAGGGGGAAAGCCAGGTCACAAGGGACAGTGTGAGTCCACTCCAGTGCACAGCACGGTTTGAAGACAGGCAGAGCTGGCGTCGGGGTGGGGTCTCTGGTGCAGCTGGCTATGGGTGCTGGCTGTGCCACCAGAGTTCTGGGGCCTGCCATGCCTCTTGACCTCGTGGATTACATGGTGTGTTTGATCTGGGGGAATTCACAGAGCTAGACGCTTAAGATTTCTGTACTTTGCAATACTGCTTCAATAAAAGGTTAAAAAATAAAATGTGGTTGACACAGGGAGCACGCGTGGACCAAGGGCTCTGGAGGCGGGCTAGGGCTTCTCAGCACAGTTCCTGTTGGAAACAACCCCAACGTCCTCCAGCTGATCGATGTGGTCTCTCCACACAGTGGGACGTTATTTGGCCACAAACATAAATGAAGGTCTGATGCGCAGGACCACCTGGATGGACTGGACACGGAGGGCTGCGTGCTGTGGGATTCCGCGGCATTCGCACACAGCAGGCACATCCGTGGATGTAAAAATCAGAAGAGTGGTGTCTGTGGGGAGGGACTGGGAATGACCTGTGGGTTCAGGCTTCTGTTGGGAGCGATGAAATGTTCTAATACTGATCATGGTGTTGGCTGCACAACTGCGAATGTGCTGGAAGGCACACTTGAAGTGGGTGGACTGTGTAGCGTGACCCGTGTCTAGTAAAGATGTTACTAAGGACCACATGCTGCCACCTCCCTGAATCCCCAGATGCCACTTTCCCTCCTCCAACCCCCCGTGGCTCCCCTCAGGGCCCTGAAGCCCTGCTACCTGCACAGTGCTGGTCCACAAAGGGGACCCTCCCCTCTCTGTATGCCACTCGACCCGCCTCCGGGGGACGTGGTACAGGCAATGCGGGCTGAACTGAGGGGCATGGACCTGGCAGGGGAGCCCAGGACAGTAAGGCCGAGCTGAGTGAGGCTGCAACTGGGGCTCAGTGGTACAGCGCTTGCCTGGCACGTGTGAGGCACTGGGTTTGATTCCCAGCACCACGTAAAAATAAATAAAGGTATTGCATCTGTCTACACACACACGCCAAGCTGAGGCTTGCAGCCCCTGGAGCATCAGGAGGAAGGAGCTGTCCTCTAAGCCCAGCCAGAACGCACCGTCCACGCCCCGCTTCACCTAGGCCTGCGCACACAGCACGCAAGCAGCTGCTGAGCTTCCTTGGCCCTCCAGGCCTTGCCCTACTCCAGGCCTCTCCTCCGGCTCTGCAGCGAACAAGAGGGCCCAGCTCCACTCTCGCTTTTGGAATGTGCTTCCTTTACTCACCCCTGGCACTCCCAGATGGGACCAGCGCCCACTCCTCCCCACCACCCCACTTCCACCCTCTGCCAAAGCTGTGTGAGCACACCTGCTTCCTGTTCAGACGCAAGCAACCCTGCGAGGAGGTGCTGAGTCTTGTGTGTCCAGGTGGTGAGCAAGTCCCCAAAGACACCCCTTGCTCCCTGGAGCCTGGAAATGCAACCTTATAAGGTGAAGTGGGAGCTGTGAGTTTGATCTGGGATCTCATGGGATCCGGGATTATCCAATTCTAAGTGTCCCATGGGGGGGCAGGGGAAGAGTGTGTGTGTGTGTGCGTGCACCCCCCCCCCACACACACAGAGGGGCCACGTGGAGATGAGTTTCTGGCCTCGGCATTCAGAGGGTTCGTTCCTGCTGGTTTAGACCACTCTGGTTTTGGTCATTTGTTATGACAACCCTAGGAAACTTGGCACACTGCTTGGCATGTTCTATCAATGTCTGTGAATGAATGCCACCCGAGGCCCAAGTCCCCATGGCCTCCACAGGAGCCTCCACCTTGGCCTCCCTGCCCCCATTGCTGCCTCTTCTGCATTCTCCGAACTGCTGCTCAAACAGGCTTTTTAAAAGGCACCTATGGGGGGCTGGGATTGTAGCTCAGCGGTAGAGCGCTTGCCTCGCATGCGTGAGGCCCTGGGTTCGATCCTCAGCACCACATACAAAAAGCAATAAAATAAAGACATTGTGTCCATCTACAACTAAAAAAATTAAAAAAAAAAAAAAGGCACCTATGGATCAGGTCCCTTTTGTGCTCTGAGGCCTGTGGTTCCCCAGCACCCTTAGGGCCCAATCCCAGCTCCCGCCTTGACCTTTGAGTTCAGCGCCCATGCTGACCTCTCAGAGGCCACCGCCTACGTGACCGGGTGCATTGCTCTCTCCTCTCTTCACCTCCAGCACCGCCCACTCAAGGCCTCTGCCTGCCCCCGCTGGGAGCAGCCCCATCTTCCCTGGATGGCTCCTTCCTATCCCACTCAACTGGGACCTCCAGACCCTGCCACTGGCCAGCACCTGCCTCTTCCTCCAACTGGCCCATCTCCTCCAGCGCAGTGGAGGGGTGACCCCCGGGGCTCTGCAGCTGGCGGATGGGGCTCAAGTCCAGCCCTGCCCCTTACTTGCCCTCTGACTTTGGGCAAACAGCCTTCCTGCGGCGGGAGGTCTCCAGCGCCCCCTCCTGGGCCTCGTGAGGACTCAACTGTTCGGACGGCACAGCACCGGAGCAGTACCTGCCCCGGGGCACATGCCCGGCCTCGGCCAGAGGATTCCGCCTTCTTCCCTTCTGTCGGCCAGCTCACTCCTCAGTCCTCTGCTCAAATGCCCTCCCTGCCCCGGGGAGGCCGAGGGCCTGGGTGTTTCTGGAAGGGTCAGCAAACGCCCCTTTGCGCGTGGATGGCGGAGCCCGCACGCTCGGCGCGCTGCTGCCGATGGCCTGCAGGGGGCGCGGGCCAGGGAACCAGGCGCATCCCGGTAGGTGGCCTCAGAGTCCCGGCTTCCTGCCTCCCAGCGAGCCTTCCGGGCCAGTGCAAGTGGGCGGGGACAGCTGGGGGGCAGGCCCGCGGCCCCACCCGCCTTCACCCCGGGGACCCCTTTGGTCCTGTGCGTGGAGCGCTCGCTCCTCAGATCTGTGCAAAGCCGCGGGGAGCGGGGCGGGGAGCGGGGCGGGGAGCCGGGCTCGGGGTGTCCGCCCACCCGGCCGCCTCGCCGCCCCGCGCCCCGCGCCCCGCATTCCTGCGCCTTGCCCAGCGCCAGGCACGCAGGGGCACCGTCCCACGACACTAGCGCTCCGTGCCATTTGCTGCAGAATCAACTAAATTGGACTCGCGCTGGGGCCTCTCCAGTTTTAATCCTGATCCAAGGCGACGGCTGCCCCGGCCCCCTGGGAGGGCGGCTCGGGGCGCCGCTTGTTTTCGCACGGGGCCTTCTTTACAGAATGACTGGGGCCCAGGGGTGAGGAGGCTCCTCACCCTCCGGCCTCCCCTCCCGGGAGCCCCTGGGGTGGCCCCAGAGGTGGATGTCAGCTGTGCGGCTGTTCCCCAGGGAAATGCAAATGCCTTCTCAGGACCCGGACAGAACAAAAGAGATGAGCGCCCAGACCTGGCCCTCCAGATGGGCTGGGTGATAAAGCGCGGACTTCACCCAGGGGCCAGATTAAAGGGCTTAATGTTTTGGAAAGCCTTCCGCCCAAAGCTCAAGCTCATCAGGGCGGCTCTGAACGAGGGCTGTGTCCTGGGGCCTTAGAAAGACCCTTCCTCAAAGGCCTCCCCCTCCCCGCCTGCAACAGTGGTTGAAGGGGTCAGCAGCCTCAGGCCTCCGGGTCAGCAGGCGGCTCCTCCAACCCTCCCTTCTTTGACTTGTCCCACTACTGCCCCCTCACCCTCTCCAGTCGCAGGCCCTGCCCCACTGAGGTCCCCAGGGCAAGGAGCCCAGTCCCACCTCTGGGCCTTTGCTCTGGGTGTCCCCTCCCCCCACTTCTCACTGCCCAGAACACCTCAGGTCTCATGGCCATCCTCTCCACTCCTTGGCCCCACATAGCTTCAGGCCCCTCGCTACCCTCCACCCTGTGCACTGCACCTTCATTGACTGTCTTTCTCTCACAGTGACATGCCCTGCCAGGGACAGGGACTTGGACTTGTTCTCACCTGTGTCCCAAGCTCCTAAGAGTGCCTGGCACCCATATATGTGGACCAGTGAACGCTGGCACCAGATGGTGATGATGGGCATGGCTCCTGAGGACGTGGGGGCCCAGAGTCACCACATGGAGCTGCCAACCTCAGAACCTGGGCCCTGTGCCAGGGCCAAGGAGGCAGTACTCACTCAGCTGACTCTCACCATGCCCAGCGTACCCCTCCGAGGCCGCTGGTGTTATCAGCCCGCTTACTGATGGGGAAACTGAGGCACGGTGCTTAAGGCACTTGCCAGAGCTTTCCTGCCTGGAGCCTGGACCTGGGAGGCGCTTCCCGACCTTGCCTGCTGATGTCCTCCTCCTTCCATCCGGGCCTCTGCTCTCCCCTGCAGCAGCGCCAGCTCAGGGCACAGTCTGAAAATCCTTGCTGTCCCCCCATTCACATTCTGGAAAACACCACCCCCAGCCTGCCCTCCTCTCCCCCTTACACGGCCACTCAGTGGCCACTCAGCTGAAAACGACACTGACAGCTCCCTCCACAAAGGCCCGGGCAGCCTCTGGTTTCCCTGTGTACTCTCACGGCTGCCAAGGGGCTGTTGGGTGAGCCAAGGTCCAAACAGATGCCCAGCAGCTCAGGGCTTCGGCTCAGCATTCCTGACTTGGACAAAAACTGGTCCCCTTAAGGGTTCCCACCCATGGCCATCTCCTTGGCCCTCGGGAGATACTAGTGGTGGCCTCTAGATTTACAAAGCTGCCTCCCATATCCTTGGGAAGCAGAAGAAGGAAGTGCCAGGGCTGGGCTCCTTCAGTGCCAGCAGGGAGCCCATGTCAGCAGGGAGCCCATTCAAGTTCAAACTCAACTCAACTGGCTTCCAGCCAAAGGAGGCCAGCTAATCATGCACATCACGGACCTTGGCAGGAGGACATGGCCCCATCCATGGACACACTCACTGCATGTCCTGGTGTGAAAACACAGAGGTATGAGCAGTGTGAACCAGCCAGACCTGCCAGGCTCCACTGATGTGAGACATCCAGGACACAAATCCAGGGAGGGGCAGGAGGTGGGTTGGGGGCCGGGGCTGCAGGGGGAAGGAGCAACCGCTAGGGACAGGGTCTCCCAGCGGCTAGGCATGCTTTGGAAGTAGACTGGCTGCATGAGGCTGACTTTGCTACTGCAAAGGCCACCTTCAGAGAGTTAACTTCACCTCCTGCAGATTTCGTCTCCGTGAAGAGAGTGCAACACAGCGGCACCAAGAAACGTGCACAGCTGCGTCGTGGAAGGGTCTAGACGCACGCACGCCGAAGTGCCCGTGGAGCTCGTGTCTGGTCGGAAGAACTGAGCTCATCGGTACTTATTTATAACTTTCTGTGCCGTCTGATTTTTTTTTTTTTTACAGTAAACATCACTATTGTAAAAATCAAAAGAAAATGTGCCCAGCCATTTCCATGCGGGGAGAAGGCCCGACCCGCCAGGCTGCCAGTTCACCCAGGACTCCTCAGCGCTCACACCCTTCCTTCCCTGAGCGAGAGCTTTGCCCTCCTTTGGAATGTTCCAGGCCAATAAAAATGTACCCCAGGACTGGCTTGCTTGGTGGAGGAAGAAAGCCAATTTTCCTTTAAGCAGTACTTGTTCTTCGTCTGGAATTTGGACGTCAAAGATTTAAAAATAAGTTTCTCCCTGGAACACAGGGCCGGAGTTCAGCGCGCGCACAGTGCCACTTCCCGGCACCCCGAGGGGCTGCCGAGCCTCCCTGCCTCTTGGTCTGTTCTGGAAGGTTTTGACCTGATTCACCAGGACAGCCCGACTCCCAGACCTAGGACGCTGCAGGCTCTCGGCTGGACTGAACCTGACTTTGTCCCTGTCCTCGAATGGCTTGGTTCTAGGACAGGAATGGACACTACACTATGGACAGCACAGGTAAAGCAGGCCCGCTGCTCTTGTCACCTGCAAGAGCAGTTGGGGAAAAACTAAGCAAATCACGCTGATAATGAGAGTGGAGCCCCCAGCCGTGAGGGGAGGCCAGGAGGTATGGACTGTCAAGGCCCAGGCAGCCACTAAGCCGAACTGACTGGGGCTGGGGGTCGGTGTGGAGCAGGCCCACATGCACAGGCCCTGGGACAGAGCTGGCATGCCCACACTCCCCCTGCGGGCCCAGCACCCTCACAGCATCCCCACACAAAGCTCAGTGCGCGTGGAGGACTGGCTCTAGGCCGGCGCAGAGCGGAAGCCTCCCGGTCCTCATTGAGCCCCACAGGGCTGTGCCTTGTGCTGTAGATGAGGAAGCTGAGGCCCAGAGGGGACAGGGGAGTCACCGCAGGTCATGGAGCTGGAGGCCAGTGTCCTGGGACCCCTCCTCAGGAGCCTCCTGGGAGTCCCCTGGGGGAATGTAAGTCCTGGACAGTGAGACGCAAAGGGAACTCAGGCAATCAACAGCCCTCCACCAAGAGATGGGTCCCCAAAACAAACGTCACTCTGCCAAAGGACGGGGCCCAGAGACAGGAGGAGTCTGCGTGGGGTGCCGGCGCCCTGTGTGGGTCGGGGTTCCACTCCAGCTCTCCAGCGCCGACTGCCAAGGTGTGCGAACTCCCAGCCCGGCTGCTCTCAGGCCACCAAAGCAGGAGTAAGAAGAGATGCCTCCCCTCCCAGACTCACAGAGCCCCGAAACGCCGGCAGGGAGCAGAAGCAGCCAGACAGGGTGAGCGCTTCCCGGGGCGGTGAGGAGCCCCTCCTGCCTCTGTGTCAGGCACAATGTGGTTTGTGACAGTGGCCGTGTTAAGTGAAATCGGCTCCCAGAGCAGGTCCAGGAGGCTCCAGCACAGCACCGGAAGACTGACCACGAGCCAGGGTCAGGGCTGTGGGCCGGGCAGAGCCTCACAGGAAGGCCTTGCCTTTGAGTCACTTGGGGCTTCCTCCCATCACCCGCAGCTCCCTGTGGGACACTTGAATAGGAATTAGAATCAGAACTGATAGGGCCCTAGAGGTCATCCAGTCCTCCACCTTCACTTCTTGGAAGCCCAGAGAGGGGCAGTGAGTGGCCCAAGGCAGCACAGCTCGCTTGAGATGTTGCTGTGATGACTTCTGGGCCTAGTGTGCTGCCCAGCCTCTGGTCCTCAAGGTAGCAGCCTGTCCTTCCCCAGGGCTCTCTCTGAGGCACGAATGCTTACACAAGGCTCTCCAGTGTCCATGCTCTGGGGAAGGACCAACGTCTGCGGATAGCCAGGACAGACTCAGAGTGGGCATCCTGTATACATGTGAGGACAAAACTGACCCGCTGCACCCGCCAAGGGCTCAGGGTCGAGCCTGCGCAGGGCCTCCCCCTCCTGGCGGCTGTGAGGCCTCCCCACTGGCCAGGCTTGCCCTCAGGTCCTTCCTCCTCCTAACTCTTAGCCTCCTGCAAGCTCGGCCAGGGTCTCCACCTCCTCCAGGAAGGCCTTGGTGACCACACCACTTGCCCTGAGCGCTCGGCCTCCAAACACCTGCCACCATTTCCCTCCCTCCCACTCCTTCCTGCGCCCAGGCCCAGGCCCCCTCCGGAGCCTTCCCAGGGGCACCTGCCCCACCTGGGGAGTGCCGTCCTGGAGGTGCAGCTCAGGCTTCACACGGTGCCACGCAGCCTGGGGTCGTTAAACATCACCCCCCCCTTCCCCCTGGGAACTCCTACTCACCCCTCAAAGCCCCAGGCCCATGTCTCCTCCCTGGAGAGCCTCCCTGACTCCCCTGGGCAGAGCCCACAGCCGTTCTCCCTGCCCCCGTGCATTTGCTCACACGTTGGCCCAAGAGTGTCCTGGTGCTGAGCCAGTGGCAGGCGCCTGGCAGAGCACGGGGAGCGTCCAGTGAGTGAAACGGGACCTGGTCCTGCCTGAGGAACCTGTGCTCTACCTGGAAGCCAGCACCTGCCACCCTAGCCGTCTCGTCAGAAGCCTCCGGGCACCGCAGGCTGGCTGTGTGCAGAAGCCGAGCACCCTGCCGCCAGCGGAAGGGCCAGAGCCGGGCCCTTGGGCCTCTGCCTCCAGATGTCCAGCTGTACACCTGAGCCCCTCAGGTCACCTAAATCACACCTGCCCCCAGGCTCCCTGCTGGTCCCTCCCGCCCTGCTTCTCTCCTGGGCACTTGGAAGCTGGACACGCAGTGGGCTTTCGTTTTCTCTCTCTTTTGTTCTCTGCTGCCCACCCTTGTCACGTGAATTCCCCAGCGGGGATTCAATGTCCACGTCCCCACAGCCCAGGACAGCACCTGGTAAACGGTAAACGGTGCTGTTGAAACCTGTTAGCTGAGAGAGTGCATCGCTGTCTCTTGCAGGGCTCTCGCTTCTCACCGGTGGCTACCTCCAGCCTTCCTTGGAACTGCCATCATTTGCCCCCAACACTGGCCCGTCGGAGCTGTGGTCACCTCCATTGCGCACCTACAGGACCCCACACTACCCCTTCCCCAGAGCAGTTTCTCCTCAGTGTTTACTGAGTGGATAAACAGCCACCTGCATTCACAGTGGTGCCCGAGCAGAGGGTCAGTGGGGCAGCCCGGTTAAGTCCTCCACCTTGACCAGGTGCTGCTCCGCAGAAGGCAGCCCAGGTGGCCAGCCAGAAGCCCGGCTCCGCTCTCCTGCACACCGGCAGGGTCCCTGTCGCCTAACCCCCAGGGCGGGCCGTCTGCCCACCGTGACTCGCACACTTGGGTGGAGTGGGCGCTGCTCTGCTACGTCCGGGGAGCCCTGGGGGAGATCACAGGCCGGGATGGTCTTCCCGGCTGCCTGCCCCGCGGGGCCGCCCGGCCCTCCCCGGCACTTACGTGGGGTTTCTCGGCCAGCCGCCCGTGCAGCGCCCGCTTCCAGACGGTCCCGGCAGAGCCCTCCGCGAGCAGCAGGAAGCACAGAGCCCAGAGGACCCTCCTCCGGCAGCTGCCCATCCCGCTGCTAACAGGCATTTCCTCTGGGGCCAGCGACCTTCCACACACTGGGAGGAGGGACCCCCGGCGGGGTGGGGCCTCCGGTGGAGCAGAAGCGGAGCGTCTCCTCTGCTGCTCAGCCCTCTCAGCGGGGTCCCTGGGATCCGGCCTCTGTCCCCACCGTGCCCCCTCCTCAAGGGCGGCTGGCCCGCAGGGTTATTTTTAGCTCGCCCTCTAACCTCTGCCCCCAGAATCCGACCAACAAGGGCGGGTGCAGCCCGAGCAGCTCAGATGGCCGCAGCCCAGGAGGAGGGGGCACCCGGCTTGCCCGCAGACGTGGCGGGAGTGGCCCTGCCACTCTGTCCCCAGAAGAACTTCCCCGCAGCTGCGGGGCTGGGCTGAGGCAGGATGGGTGGGGGCCCAGCCGCTGCTCCAGGTTCAGAGCTGGGCCGGGGACTGTCCACCCAGAAGCGCGGCTTGGGCAGCTGCTGCAGTGGGACTGGCCGGGCTCTGCCAAGACGGCTGACACCTGTGACACCTGGCCCGGGCTCCCTCTCTGCGGGGGACAGGGGCAGCTCCTCCTGGAGCGCTCTGGCTCTGCCAGGTTCCCAGAAGCTGCGCTCGCAGTGCACAAGGCCCACGCGTGTCCCGCGAGCCCTGCAGACGTCAGCAGGTGCCCACTCAGGGCCCAGCAAGTGCAGCCTCGAGGTGGTGGCTTTGGCTCCCATTTTGCGGAGGTGGGCGGCAGGGTCCATGCTCTGCACAGAGACGACGTGGCCGGCAAGTCCTGCCTCAGCTCCCGGGGTCTGGGGGACGCTGGGAGCCTCCGCTTGCTGCTCCTCGTTCTCCTGTGTGAGATGGGCACAGTGGCACCTGCACCACCCTGCGGGCTCCAGGGGCTGTGGCTGCGCAGCCTGGGCATGAGCTGGCACTGGTGAGGGCCTCTCCTTCCCTGCGGCTCCTCCTGCTACCCGTGGCTGCCCTGGAACCTCAGGTGCTCGTGGCCTTGTGGTGATGTAATAGCAGCAGACACACAGTCCGTGTGGCAGGCACCACTGGAAGCCCCTTCTCTCACTTGATGCGCTTAGGTCGCATGTGACCCCTAGAGAGGAACTATCTATGGCATCCATGCACAGAGAGGCCAAGACACCTGCCCTGTGAGCACAGGCCCCAAGCAACGCCGAATTCCAGGCAGCCTTTGCCATCAGAGCCACACAAGGCACTTGAGCACGTCCAGGAGTGAGCGTCCCTTTAAGTCCATACCTTGGACGCTCGCTTGCCTCCTGATCCTCTTGGCCCTGGTCACCTTAGCCTGGGTTCCAGAACATCCTTTCATTTGTCCTGAGACAACCCCGTCCCCATACTCACCCCTGTTCTCCTCCTGCTCCTGGTGAGGACGTCTCCACCCTCTGCTGTTTCCCTAGGCTGCCCCTTGAGAAGTCAGGGAGGGTCAGCGGAGGCAGGAGAGCTGTCCGCCAGCTGGGCCTCGGTCTCCTCATCTGTGAGTTGGGCATGGAGCCAGAACCTGCCGCTCGGTGGCTGTGGGGGGACTGATGCCTCCCATGTGGCCGCTCATCCTCCTCCCTTCTACCTTCCCCCGTTCCTCTCCCTGTCCATGTCACACCCTTGGATGTCACATTCTTGGCCAGTTTCCTGTGTCTGCCTGTGGGTGGCCTCGTTTCTGCATAGAGCCAACTCCCTCCCTTTGGGTGGACGACGCCACATGGCACCCCAACCCCACCTCTCGGCCTCCTAGCTGGTCTTCGAGGGGGCCAGGCCTTTGTCTCTGCAGTTCCAGCTGCTGGAACACGGTTCTGCCCAACAAAAGCTGGCCACCTGTCCCCTCATCCAGGCCTTCGCTCAGCTGCTGTGGTCCCCGTGCGTCTTCCCTGACACCAGGGCTCAGCATTGCCCTGCACACTAGACGGGCACTGACGGGCAGTGGTGCTGCTCCCTGCTCACTCTGGAGGCTGCAGTGCCTGGGCAAGCCTGCAGAGTGGGCAGCTGGAAAGTCCTGCTGAGTGAACCGGCCGCCCCCGCGGGCTTCATCTGCCGCTGCTGGGGTCCAGGTGACAGTGAGCATGGCAGGGGGGCCTGGTCCCAGAGGAGGCCTGTGCTGGGCAAGGGGCGCTACACGGCTGCATGCGTCGTGACCTGTGGGGCACCCGCTTGTCCTTCCCGATTGACACAGCTGCTGGAACAGGCACAGGCCACACGTGGCTGGTGCGGTCTCTACCAGGAGCGCTGGTCTGAGATGGACCTTCTCCACTCAAGCCCTCCTGGGCAAGGGCAGCACCCTGACCCCCGTCAGCCCCTCCACTTCTCCTATCTCCACCTCTGATCTTGAATTCAGATTTTTTAAAAATATTTTTTTAGTTGTCAACGGATCTTTATTTTATTTATTGATATGTGGTGCTGAGAATCGAACCCAGTGCCTCACACATGCAAGGCAAGCGCTCTACCACTGAGCCACAACCCCAGCCCCCAGATTTTTTTTTAAAGTAAATGTATTGTGTGATTTTTCTGATACTTGTGTTTATTGGAGGATTTGGTAAACAGAGGAAAGAATAAAATCCTTAAAATAGCTGTACCCATCCATACCTAGAGGCTAGCAGTGCAGCCATAGACCTGTCACTGTCAGACATGATGGACGTCAAGGCCAACGCCAGCGGCAAGGCTGATGGTGAGGTTGAGATGACAAAGTCAAGCAGCGTTGAGAACACAGACCCTGGAGCCGGCTGCCTGCCTGGGCTGGACCCTGGCTGAGACTTCTGGCTGTGTAGCCTTGGACAAGTCACCTATCCTCATGGAACGGGAGTGGTAGTCTATCTCGGGGGTCCAGGGCGGGGCTGAGAGTGGACAGGAATCTCCAGCCAGCGCAGAGCTGGGCCCTTCTCCCCAGCAGCTCTATCCTGCCCCCTCTGCTCTGGCTTCTCCTGTGGCAGCCCCCGCAGGGCCTTTGCACAGGCGGCACCCACAGTGCTCGCCCAGGGCCTGCCCAGCCCTTCCTTCAGCTCCTCCAGCCTGGGCTCCCCCACCTGACTCCCTACCCTGACTCTCTGTCCCCTCTGCCCCGTCCTCACAGTTTCATTGCTCAGATGGGCCTGGGAATGTGCGTGTAGGATTCCCATTGAGCTTCTCTCTCCCTGCGGCAGACAACGGCCCCTTACAGGGTGCCTCGTCCTGCTGCCCCCGGCACGGTGCAACCTCACATGGCCAAAGAGACGTCACAGAAGTGACTAAGTCAAAGACCGGGAGTGGGGAGGGCGGGGGTGTCCACAGGTGGGCGATGCCCAGGCGGGAGCAGGAGGCCAGGGTCAGAGAGCCCTGAGGGGCCACCAGAGGCCAGGCAGGCCAGGCAGGCCCAGGTCGCCTGAAGAGGTGACGCTGTGGCTTGAAGGCAGAGACAGGGACCAGGAGCTGGGAAGCCTCCAGACGCTGCCAAGGCGGGCACCTCCAGAGGGGTGTGGCCCTGCCCACACCTAGAGTGACCCCGTGAGACCCCTGCTGG
The DNA here is from genome assembly GCA_028644305.1 of Xerus rutilus. Classification (NCBI taxonomy): domain Eukaryota; kingdom Metazoa; phylum Chordata; class Mammalia; order Rodentia; family Sciuridae; genus Xerus; species Xerus rutilus. The sequence continues at coordinate 3,636,317 of CM053414.1, forward strand.
ACTGCAGGCCGCTGGGCTGCCAGGGACAGCCAGGTGGCAGGTGCACATTGTGTCTAGGCAGTAAGCGTGAGGTCGTTTGGACAGAGCAGCAGGAGGAGGCCTGACCCCAGCAGGACTCAGGCCGCAGGTCCTGGCCGTACCCATCCGCTGCCTGGCTTGGTGTGGCCCCCTCTGCACTCTGCACTGTGGGGCCACTGCAGAGGATGGCTCTGATCATCACGACCCTGCAAGGAATTATCCACGTTCCCAGGACAAAGATGTGGACGGTCATAAGTTATTTTGATTCTCCAAATTCCTAGGGAGTCACTGAACTCAAAAGCATTTTCACCCAAGACACCATAGGGCCAGGCACACAGCAGGAGCTCAATAAATGCTCCCTGCTTGAGATATCCATTCCACCCCAGGTGTTTGGACCAGAGGCACAGGAGGTGCTGAGCTGACTGGTCAGTTGAGTCCCCATGCTGTTGACCCCATGCTGAGGACCCTCTAAAGCCATCAAGACTGAAAGGCAGCTGCTCAGGGGACACGGCAGTGCCGCAGGTCAGTGTGGGAGGAAAAGCCCGAGAGGAGAGGCAAAGGCAAGGCAAATCCTCCCAGGAGACCAGCTGCTGTCCTCTGATCAGGGCCGAGGCCAAGTTTGAGCCCGACAGCCAGGCAGGGGCCCTGCCAGCAGGGCCTGGGCTGCCAGCCAAGGCCTGGGTCCCATCACAATCCCAGGGCCAGACCCTCCCAGGTTCCTGCCAAGCCTGGGAACTCTGTGTCCCAGGCCCTCCCTATTCACTCCAGCTGGGCAACCTGAACTTGACCCCAGCCTAGTGGCCTGTCCCCCTAGGTGCTTGCCAGCTTTTTCCTGCAATTTCCTGCGGCTGTGGGTACCGTTCCTCAGGGAACCTAGGAGTTGTTAGGCCTTTCCTGTCCTCTGCTAAGAGGGCCCTGGGGAGGCCTGCCTATGGGGTCTGCCTGCTGGGGCTTCTCTCTCTCAGAGGGAGTGGGGAAATGGTGCCTTCAAACACCCAGGGCACAAGTGCTTGGGCTCACTCTAAGGAGGCAGAACACAGGCCTAGGACAAAACCCTGCCCTTCCACCCAAGAAAAAACTACCCTTGCCTCACAGTAAACTCCTTCCCCAGGGAGGCAGAACATTTTTACAAAGTGGCATTAACAACACTTTATACTAAAGTGTGAATGACTTCCATTCGAGAGAAACCTCCTGGCATAAGGAGGAACAGAACACGTCCATTCCTTCATTCAAATATTTGAGCATCTACTATGCATCAGGCCTGGGGGCACCAGGGACAGTGAAAATAGGCCCAATCTCTGCCTTCAGGAGCTTACTACCAATTGCAGGAGCCTGATGTTAATCAGTGTTTTAATGAACGCTTCCTTGGAACCTCCAGTGCACAACTCCACTGGGTAGTGTTCTCATCATCCCGTCTTACAGATGAGGAAACCGTCTCAGACTAGCCCAAGAGGCTGAAGAACTTTCCTTGGTGAGTCCATCCAACTGCCAGGGAGATGTCCCCACTGGCCCTGTCTCATGGTGAGGTTGAGAACATGCCCCTGCTGAAAACCGTGACGCCACCAGATCAGAAGGTCAGAGTGTGACAAGGATTGTCCAGCCAGAGCCGAGATGCCTGCAGAGGCTTCCCCAGGGCTGGACCGGGGGCCAATAGCCAGGAGACTAGCTGTGGAGACCTCCTATCCAGGGGGACGAGGCTGGGCACATCAGGGAGCCCTGGGAAGAAGGCCGCAGCTGGCCAGGTGTGGGCCTTACCTGGGTGGCTGGTGGCACCACACACAGTCATTATTTACGCCCAGGCGCCTCTGCCTTCGTGCGCCTCTTCCTCTATTTAAAAAAATAATAACAACTGTGACATAGCGTATTGATGAAACAGACAGACGTGAGGACCCATCCCGCGTGATGCCCTTTCTTCCCTGGGTCGTTGGAGGTCCCCCAGACACTGTGCCAGCGGCCCCTGCTGGAGGAGGCGGTCTGTGTCTAACACTGAGCCACGCGCCTGTAGCCAGCCTCCGCTTCTCGGTGACTCAGGGAGATGGTGGAGACGGGCCCTGAGCCACTCAGCGCCCAGGAGGCGCCCGCCCCACGGCAGGCAGGTTCCCGCGGGGCTGAGCTCCCTGGGCGGAGCAGGAAGGCAGGTCCAAAGGGCGCCTTCAGAGCCCCCCTCCCCTCCGCCCACCTCACTCCAGCCTGGGAATGAAAACAGGCTCGGCGTAGCCCGGCTCGGTCCACCCTGCTGCCCTGTTGATGACCTCACGTAGTGGCCTCAGGGCCTCACCCTGGCTCGCTGTCCTCCCGGCCAGGGAACGCCCAGCTCCTCTGAGCCCTGCAGCCTGCTCTCCTCCCTCCTGCCCATGGTCACCCATCAGGGCTCTGGCTAGTGTGGCGTGCCATGCTTCACTTAGCCATCGGGACGGCTGCAGGGAAAGGGGCCACTTTCAAGGAGGGAGGCTGAGAGGCCAAGTGGACTGAGACGAGAGTGAGGCTGGCCCAGCCCTGCCTCTGCCCCAAGCTGAGCACTGACCCTTCCACAGGCCGCTCGCACCCCAGCTGCAGCGTGGCCCTTTCTGGGACTCTCTTGACTTTAAGGGCAGGGCCTGGACCTACCCTTGACAAATTTGGCCTCTTCTGACCTGTCCCCACCCAAACTAGGAGCTGCGTGTCCTCCGCCCACCCCGCTCTCCCTGCCCAGCATGATGGTCATCCCACATGCGTGATCCCTGAGCACCCTGTGTGGTTTGCAGGTGGTTGGTCCCCAAGGGCTGGCATGCTGGACTCTCCATTGTCAGCTGCTGGGATGTATGAGGTTGTGGGACCTTTAAAAGGTGGGGCCCAGGGAGAGGTGTGCAGGTCTTGGGGGCATGTCCTTGCAGGAGCCAAAGGCAGTTCTGTGGGGCCTGCATGAGCTCTCATGAAAGTGGGTCTAAACAGTAAGCCCACCCCCGGCTTCTCAGGGGGACGTGGTCTCCCACGCGCTCTCCTGGGTCATCTTCACACAGTAAGGGATTCGAGTCACGCCCGCCCAGCACCCAACTCCCCTGACCCACAGGACGGGACCTGTATCTGCGTGGCCCTGCCCTAAGACAGCTGTTCCCACAGCCCTGGCTCTTGCTGGATGGTGTCCTAGGAGGGGACACAAGGGAGCCATGCCCCTCTGTGCAGTCTGCTGCCCTGCAGGCTTCTGTCTGCACCAGTGACACTGCGGTCAATCGTCCTGGGGGGTGGGGGGCTGTCCTGGGCCGTCCTGGGTGTCACAGGATGTTCCGCAGCAACTCTAGTCTCTGCCGCCAAGATGCCCCAAGCATCCTCCCTGCCCTGCCCCCATCACGACATCCAGGTGTCTATAGACACTGTCAAAGGTCCCACACCCAAACCATCCGCCCACTGAGAATCCCTGCCTTCAGGTGGCACAGCCCGCCATCCTGCAGGGAATAAAGTGGAGTCAGGGTGCCGCTGGGAGCTGCGTCAAATAGCCACGTTTGAGGCACCTTTCTGCAGGCACGTGCATGCATGTGGGCGCACGCGCGCTCACACACACACACAGAGTTTAAAGAATAAAACAAAAACATCAGACTGGAAGATGCCCAGAGGGCATGAGCCCTGAGCCTCAGGGCTCTGCAGTGTGCCGGGGCTCACCTCTGCTTTACTGGGTGCTGGATGACATCCCCTCTTCCCAAGCCTCATCCATAAGACAAGGACAAGCAGGTCCCAGTTCTCTCACCTGGCCGAGCTCACCAGGGGCACAGAGGCAAGTGTCCAGCCCCCTGAGAGCATCCAATACCAACTTGTCATCTGTAACAACGCCACCCTCCTCCTCGGGTTCCCAGTGTGTGATGGTGAAGGAGGCCCGCCACTCAAGCAGAGCTGGAACACAGGGGGGACCCGCACCCGTGGGGGAGCCGGGCAGAAAACAGACCCAAGTTTCTCATACTGTTCTGGCAATTTTTCTTTAAAAATAAGAAGGTATGAAAATAAAAAGGGCAGAATACATAAAGATCTCATAACTTAAAAAGCAGACTCAATTTAAAAATGGGCAAAGGATTCAAAAAGGCATCTGTCCAAAGAAGATTTACATAAGGCCCGTGAAGCTCATGAAGAAATGCTCGACATTGTTATTCGTAAGAGAAATGAGTGTCTAACCACAGTGAGTCCCCGCCTCACGCCCACCCGCACAGCTGGAATAGAAAGCAGGAATTAATCAGCTCTGGTGAGGACACAGGGAAATCCACCCACGCAGGGCCCTGTGCAAACAGCTCCTTGGATCCTCCAAAGCCAAACACAGAGCCGGGACAGGACCCAGCAACTCTGCGCCTCAGTGCACACCCCAAAGGACCCGAAAGGGCTTTCACACGAAACCTGCATGTGAACGTTCCTCACTGCGCCGTCCAGGACAGCCAGAGGGGGACACCCAAAATGAGCCCCTCCAACGAGCAGATGGACAAAACACGCTCCAGCTATGGGGTGGGATCCTGTTTGGCAGTCCAGAGACACGGCAGCTCGGGTGAGCTTCAGAGAAACGATGCGTGTAACAGAAGCCAGGCACATGTGAAATGTCCTGGGGAGGAAATTCACAGAGCTAGAAAGTGACAGAGTGGTCTCCTGGGCCTGGAGGACCAGGGAATGAGGAGGGACTGCCAGTGGGGTGGGATTTCCGCTTGGGGTGATGGAATGTTCTAGAACAGAGAAGGGTGATGTGCACAGCACTGTGAACATACTAAATGCCACTATGTTTTGCACTTTAAAATGGTTGACCTGTGAGTTTTCAATAAAAGTCGGGGAAAAATTAAAGAGACCAGGCTGGCAGAGACTGGTGGGCAACCCTGACCCACACCCCTGGGAGGGCAGGAAAGCTTCACCGCCAAGCTGCCTGCTCATACTGACTGCTACTCACCCCTCTGGCCTTGGTGGCCTGGGCAGGGGTATGGGTGGAGGGCTCAGGCTCCTCTCTGGGGGTCCCAAATCGCACATTCCAGCGAGATGCTGGCGTCACACAGCCTGAGTGGGGAACACTCATCCAGCTGTGTCGTCTGCGAGGACGTCATTAAGAGCACCAGCTCTGACTCGAACAGCCCATGTCAGCCAGTGCGGCGGGCGAGCCTGGGGCTTCCCCATCTCCCCAGAGGACTCTCCGCATTCCAGGAAAGTAACTGATTCCCGGGTTCCAAGGTGGGCTCCTCTGGTGCCCCACGGAAGGACCAGAGCTGAGGTGGGCACCTGGCACTCAGTGGGACCTGGACAACATGGGCATGAGATGTCCTCATTGTGAAGGGACCCTCCAGTAGGAGGCAAGACCAGGACAAACGGATAACGGTGTCGAAGGCACAGGCGTCTTGGAATCCGGCGGGGCACGGTGTGCTGGGAACGCCCTGTGCACGGGCGTGAGGAACTGTCCCAGGGGACTTCTACACTCTCGGAAAAGACGCCCAGCGAGTCAAGGGGTGTGGGGGGCGCTTCCCCACCGGGACACCTGCCTTCAGCGCCCATCCTGCGGGCCAACTCCCGAGTCTCCAGGTCGAAGAAGGAGGGTCCTGCTGCACCCCAGGACGACAGGTGGAGCTGCACCCAGGAGACAGGATGGAGAGCGGAGACCCCTGCGGGTGCTGGGGGATGCTTCCCCAAGAACCCCAACCACTCTGTGATTGGCTCAAGCCCATCATTTAGCCCCACCTCCTCTTGCTGATGACTGGTTCAGGAATGCGTCTATCATCTGATTTGGGCCAATGAGGTGTGAGGGGAGGTCATTTAAGGGGCTTCTGGGACCGTGGCCCTCATATTTCAGAGAGGCTGACATGAGGCCAGCCAACGAGAGGAAGAAGGAAATACTAGTGTTTAGGGGAGGAACTCTGAGCCCTTGGTGATATTGCTGAGCTGTTGCATCTAGTCTGTCCTGGGGCCATCCTACCTCTGCACCTCTTGTTCCCTGAGACAAACCTTGGAAAGTTCCAACCTTCCTTAGGGTTGAGCCCGCTGAGTCGGAGCTTTTTTTTTTTTTTAATGGTTTCATATTCTTTGTTTCATCATGAGTTATTTACCAGAGTCATATTACATAGGATGCACTTTTTGAAAAGAATAACTATATTAAATAATTGCTTTCTAGTTTAAGATATTTTACATTATTTTATATTCTCACAATTCCACAAGTAAAAGAGCTAAACCTAGAAATAAGCAACTCCAAAGGCCCCTCAGAACTTTCACAGTAAAGCAAAAACTCAAGACAAATATCTTACTTCCTAAGTCTGATTCTATTGCCAAGATCCTCATATTGGCAGAGGGCCCTTCCACTCTTCTGGTTATCCAAGGAGAGTGAGTTGGAGCTTTTTGTTAGTGACTGTTGGAGAGATGCATCCTGACTGATACGCACCAGGCCCCCCTCCACCCAGGCTGATGAGCAGCTGTGAAACAGGACAAACCGGGTAGGGGGAGGGGCTCGTGTTTCCTGAGCATCTGTTATGTGCCACACCGTACCAGGCATCATACAGAGGTTTCTCCCCCTGACCAAAGCTTTGAGGGTTTTTTATCCTCACTTACGGAAGAGGAGGCTGAAGTGGGGATAAAGCCACATGGCCTGATCCACCTGGGGGACCAAGACATGAGCCCAATCTGCCTTTGTCGTGGGTCCACCTGCTTCCTGAAGGGCAGTGCTGGAGCTCCCTGGCAGGGGAAGGAACACTCATCTTGAGCTGAGCCTTTTTTTTCCCCTGTCAATATCCCTCATTGCCTGAGAGCTGAGGACACTGATCTGCCCCATGACCAGTAGCCCTTTAGAGCCAGGAGCCTCCTGAGGGAGACAGGACTCCAGAGAGTCCCCCTCAACCATGGGCACCATGGTCATGATGACCCCACAGGGAGCCCTCCTTCCTGCCTGCCTCTTGGAGGCCAGTACTGCAGGCCACTGGCAGGACACACTGGGACAGCAGGACACACTGGGAGTTCCACTGCCCCTTCTGGCTGGGACCTAAGAGAACATGTCACCTGAGCAGGAGTTTAAGGAAGAAAAGGGAAAGAATCCTTGATCCTTGTCACACAGTGCCTGGTGCAGGGACCAAGCACGGCAGCTCCATAAATTCAGAGCTCGATGCTCATGCCTGGTGGGGCACACAGGGCCACAGCCCTAGCGGGCAGGGGCACAGTGTCCACTAGGGCCCTGCCTCTGCCTCATCCACACCTCAAGAGCCAGCCTTGAATAGCTACTAACTCTTGCTTATGTTTTGTGCAGTCTGTGGGAAAACTAAAGTGGATTTGGGCACTGGAAACGGGGGATTTGTGCAGGGAAGTGGCTCTGCATGTGACAGGCTGGAAAGCCAGCAAGGGTCCAGGAGGGAGCCAGAGATCAACAGCCATGAGAACTGCTGCTCCAGTCCCCCAGGCGGAGGGACAAACCAAGGTGGGGGATTCCGGCAGCCAGGATCTTCCAGTCCTGAAGTCCCAGCATAGCTGATCAGTACCCAAGCAGCTCAGGGACGCAGCAAGGTGCCTGGTCAGTGCCCTTCCTGCTTTGTTCTAGACCCTTCTTCCTGAGGGTCTGTCAGGGCCCAGATCCTGTCCTTACTGGGGCAGAAGAAGGGACAGCTCTTGGGTGCCCGGTGGCTGAGCTGTGCAGCCCTATTTCTCTGGGCAGGGAGCTTTGCCCCCCCATTTCCCAGGCCCTGAGCACACCAGCCTTCTCCTTCCTACCCCTGGACACAGCTTGAGAGTTGGCATGACTCCTTGGGGTAACTCTTGTTAGTGACGTTTGGCCCCTTAGTAGCTACTTTAACGCGGAGCCTCCAAATCTAGTTGTGTTGGCCGTGCTCTCCTAGGCTCGGATGGGGAGCTGGATAGAAGGTGGTCATGGCCAGTATCTTCTGTGGTCTGGGTCTCCACCCCTGCCCCCTTGGCCAGCTGCACTGGGGCCTGTCTTGGTGGGGGGTTCGCGAGCTTCTTCACTGTGAGGCTGGTGCAGGACACCTGCGGCCTCCTGCCTGGCCAAACTCACAGATGGAGAGAGGTACCTTTTATCATCCTGCTAACAAATGATGGGGATCCAGGGAGACTATCCTGGGGGGCAAAGATTTCTTTGCACCAAACAGATAAAATAAATCACTGCACTGACCTACCTGGTCATGCTCTTCTGCATAAGATGACTGTGAACCCCTGCTTCTCTTGTCTCTCCGGCTGTCACCCTAGCTCTCTGGTGGCCCAGCAGCAACACCCCTGATTCCTGATGAATGAACCTAGAGGAAGTCTGGAACAACTGGTCCCAGGCAGGTTGGAGTTGGAGAGCAGAGCTGAGTTAACAGAAGGGTGGGGGGTGAATAATGAATATTGGCGTTGCCAAGGGACGCAAAGAAAGCAAGGTGCCCAGTGGGGACTGGACCTCCCTTGAGTCAGGAGGCACCAAGTGACATCAGGGCCAGATGCGACTAGTGTATAGCACCCCCTGCTGCAAAGAGCCAGATGCTACAAGAAAAGAAACCAGACCTTTTTTTTTTGGTGCTGGGGATTAAATCCAGGAGCATTAGATGCTGAGCTACATCCTCAACCCTTCTTATTCATTATTTTGGTTTTATTTTTTTTTAATTTTTTTTTAGTTGTAGATGGACACAATGTCTTTATTTTATTGCTTTGTATATGGTGCTGAGGATCGAACCCAGGGCCTCACGCATGTGAGGCAAGCGCTCTACCGCTGAGCTACAATCCCAGCCCCTTATTCATTATTTTGATACAGGGCCTTGCCAAGTTGCTGAGGCTGGCCTCAACCCTGTGATCTTCATGTTTCAGCCTCGTGAGTCACTGTGCAAAGTCAGCATTTAAACTAAACAAAGAGTGATATTGTCTAGTCCCAAGCTGACTGGTCTCATTAGTAGAGACCAGTCTACTCATTATCTTAGTAGAATGGAGTTTGTCTGGCCTAGAGCAGGTCTGGCTTTTCTACCACCTCCCCCAATCTGCTAAATGACAAAGATGGTGACACTCCATGGTGTCCGTCAGCACGTTGATTAAAATCGTGAAATGTGGGGTAGAGACAAACATCCAAGTGGAAGGACCTGGTCACAGGAGTGGTGCATCTGGCGACACTGCAGCCCTGCCCCTGTTGACATGAGGCCATCTGTGGACGGGACAGTGTTCGTGATGCCTTCCTACGTGATAAAACTGAGCTGCATGGTGGAATGGAGAGCGTATTCCAATTCAGGCAAAAATCCATATTTCATGCGTATGTGTGCTAGAAAAAATATGGAAAACCCACAGCAGTACATTAACATTGGTTGTTTCCGTGGCTGGCACCACGCATCTTTGTTCGGTCTCCTAAGCTTTCTCATGGTACCTGATACAGTTTGCAAATATAAAATGATACACTCTTTGGTATTAATGTGGGGTTATAGGAGAAATATTTGATGAGTGAAAAGGAATGTTTTCTGTGATTCTGCAAAATTCTTTGCTTTGAAGGAAGTTCAGTTAATCCTGTTTATTCTGCTCCCACGAAGTCAAAGACCAGAAGTAGATCCCCAGGGGTGCTGGCCACCTTGACCAGGAGTGCCCCCAGCCTGCCGCTCCCCAGCACATGGCTTCCCCTGAGCAGTGGGAGCTCTGGAAGAGGGAGGGCGGCAGGTGTCTCCTCCCCAGCCTGGGAAAGCAATGCTCACACACACACGTGCACACACACGTGCACACACACATACACCCACATGCACACACACACACATGTACACATACATGCACACACACGAGTATGTAAGCCAGGTGCCGCCTTTGGTCCTAAGGCCAGCGGAGGTGACCTACAGTCATCGCATGCTGAGCCCTGGCACTGGCACATGGCAGCAGGTAGAACTGAAACACGGCTTCCGTCCAGTAGAAAGATGAATGAATAAACACAGGGATGACATCCAACAGGACCAGAGTGGATGAATGCTGTGGAATCACGTGACCCAGATGGGGCATGGAGGAGGAGCAGGCGGAGGAGGGCGGAAGAGCGAGCGAGTGGCTGCGGCACAGGGCGCAGGTGCCAGGCTGGAGGCACAGGAGCCCCAGATTGCTCTGTCCCCAGGCCAGTTGTGGGCAGAGGAGGAGGCCTGCAGGACAGCCCCAAGGAAGGCCCCAGCCTTCAGGGGTCCTGAATCAGGGCAAGAGGTCCAGGCCTCCAGGCCCTCCACCTGCTGGCACACGGGCTCTCTGGGAGGGGTGCGCCGTCCATGACCCTCCTCACAGGTTTCCTTCCGAGGGTTGTCATCACACTTTCACAAACCAGGTGGCTTAAACCACACCAGTGGATTCTTTCCCAGCTGTGGAGACAAGGAATCTGAAACACAGGCGTGGTTCCTTCCGAGGGCTGCAAGGAAGACTGTTCTGTGTCCCTCTCCACCCTGGTGACGGCCATCCATCCTGGTGTTCCCAGCTCTGAGACGTCACTCAGAGCTCTGCCTCTGTGGTCACAGGGTGCTCTCCCTGTCTTCCTGTGTGGACCCCAGTCCTGCTACTTTGGGAGCCTGCTCCAGTGTGACCTCATCTGACATCATATCGGCAATGACCCCACTTCCGGATGAGGGCACATTTTGGGGCACCAGGGGTCAGACCTCAATGTCTCTTTCTCAGGGAAGATGTGTGGAAACAAACATAGGGAAGGCATCTTCCCAGCAGGCTGGAGCTGAGTGCTGTGTGTGGCCAGGTCCTGCAGCCCTGCAGGGACATCTGGGCATCACGACACAGAGGCTCGGGGGCATAAGTCAGTTCACAGGTCACAGAGCCAACCAAAAACTAAGTAAGGGCTTGAAGGCTTGAGCTCAGGCAAGTGCTAGAGAGCAGGAACTTGATCCTGGTCAGGGAGAAACCCTTGGAGGAATGTAAGCCAGAAAGTGACCAAATTCAATTTCAGGCAATCCTGAAAACCCTGGGAAGGATAGAAAAGGGTCAAGGTGAGAGAAGGCCAGAGGACTGATCAGCAACCTGGGCTGTAGGATGGGTCTGTGACAGGAAGAACAAAGCCCCAGGACATGTCCACATCCTAATCCCTGGACCTTGCTGGCAGAAGGAGCTTTGCAGGTGTCATTAAGTCAAAAAGATCTTGAGATGGGCAGATTATCTGCATGATCCAGCTGAGTCCAACCTAATCAAGGGTGCTCAAGGGGGAGGCCAGAGTCACGAGGATTGTCATGATGGAAGCAGAGGTCAGGCAGAGATGGAGATTTGAAGATGCTACACTGCTGGCTTTGAAGATGGAGGAGGGCCCTGAGCCCAGGGCCACAGGGGCTTCTAGAATCTGGGAAGGCAAGGGAAAGATCCTCCCCAGAAGCCTCTGGAAGGAACAGCCTCCTCACCTTGATTCTAGCCTGTAAGACTCAATTCAGATTAATGACCTCTAGAACCATAAAATAGCTTCCTGTTGTTTTAAACCACTAGTTTGTGGGAATTTGTTACAGCAGCAGTAAGAAACTAAAACCTGACCAAGGAAGAAACATGGGGGTGGGGCTTCAAGTTTCCACATGAAGCTGAGTCATCACTGTCCTCCAGGGTCCTTGGCTCTGCCTGCCACCTTGAGGGATGAGGCTCCAGGCCTGGCCCCAGCCTCTTGTCACTCACTGCTCACCACCTCCCCTCCCCCGGCCCCGCTAGCCTCTTGCTGTGCTTCAAAGACCCTCCTCGCTCCTGGACTAGACCCTTCTCCTTCTGTGAGAAGTGAATGCTCCTCCTAGAAAGCCCTCTTCATTGGCCAACAAAAGTTTCCATGTCTGTCCCCTTAACCTGTAGGTCTCAGCTCAAATCTCACCTCCTGCAAGAGGCTGTCCTGACCCCCAGCCCATGCAGCCACCAGTCCCTCTTGTCACCGTGCACTCACTACTCTTGAATCTTCCTGTCCACTTTGTTTATCCCCTGGCTCCTGCTCAATACGGGCAGATGTGGAAGAGACGAGACCATGTCTACACTGATGATTCTCTGAAGTCTAGAACAGATCCTGGAATACAGTAGGTGCTCAAATATCAGATGAATGGATGGATGGGAAAATGAGTGGAAGGATGGCAATATAGAAAGACAGGCAGGCATGAGTGGATGGCTGGAGGGAAAGGAAAATTGGTGGAAAACTGTTGGATGGAAGGAAAATGAGAGAGTTAATGTGTGGCAAAATGGGTGGTTGGAAGGATGAGTGATGAGAAGGGGCAGATGGGAGGATTGGTGGGTGCACAGAAGGAAAGGTGGACAGGAAGATATAAAGATGCTGACTGAGGGCTGGGCTGTGGCTCAGTGGTAGAGCGCTCACCTAGCACGTGTGAGGCACTGGGTTTGATTCTCAGCAGCACATATAAATAAATAAACAAATAAATAAATGTCCATCAACAAATAAAAAAATTTTTTTAAAAGATGTTGGTTGAGTCATGGAAGAATAAATGGATGGTGAGTGAAAGTATGGGTGGGTGGAAAGAAAGATGGAAGGGTGAATGAAGAGAATGTGCTTCATAAATGAGAGAATGGAAAAATGGGTGGGTGGATGGATGGATGAATGAATGAATGAATGGGAGGATAAGTGGAGAGGTGGGAGGACGGACAGATGGGTGGGTGGGTGGATGGGTGGATGGATGGATGGATAGGCAGATGGGCAGATGGGTGGATGGATGGATGGGTGGGAGGATGGGCAGATGGGTGGATGGATGGATGGGTAGATGGATAGATGGGTGGCTGGGTGGCTGGGTAGATGGATGGATGGGTGGATGGGCGGATGGGTGGGTGGATGGGAGGATGCGTGGGTAGGTGGGTGGATGGATGGATGGGTGGATGTGTGGGTAGATGGGAGGATGGGTGGGTAGGTGG
>CM053414.1:3649211-3659705 GCA_028644305.1 Xerus rutilus
ATGGATGGGTAGGTGGGTGGATGGATGGATGGGTGGATGGATGGGTGGGTGGATGAGTGGGTGGATGGATGGGTGGGTGGATGGATGGGTAGATGGGTGGGTGGATGGATGGATGGGAGGATGGGTGAATGGGTGGGTGGATGGATGGGTGGGTGGATGGGTGGGTAGGTGGGTGGATGGATGGATGGGTGGATGGATGGGTGGGTGGATGGATGGATGGGAGGATGGGTGAATGGGTGGGTGGATGGAGGGATGGATGAGTGGGTGGGTGGGTGAGTGGATGAGTGGATGGATGAGTGGTGGATGGATGAGAGGATGGGTGGATGAGTGGATGGATGGTTAGATGTTTGGAGAGAGGACGGGTGAGGGAAGCATAGGTGAGTAGAAGTATATGGATGGAAAGAAAAACAGAATGGATAGACAGAATATTGAATGGTGAGTGGGGTGAGCAGATGGGTGGTAGGACTGATGTAAAAGCCCCATGATGTGGCCACCTGACTGAGCTGGGTGGTATTGCTGGCGCCAAGCCCTGCCCTGTATCTGAGGGGTCTGTCTGCGCTGCACGTCCTGACAAAGACCTGCAGCCAAGCCACAGAAGTCGACAGGCCGTTTGCACCTCCAACCTCTGAGCCAGGTGCCACAATCACCTTGACTGTCAGCAACTACCTATATTGAATGAGCTGCCACCTGATGCCGGGTCCCACACAGCTGTTGGCTTAGCGGTTCTATCCCAGGGCTGGTAATCCCCGTTCAAAGCATTAGCATTAACTTCTCCCACCACCAGGGGGCGCCTCCACGCTTTGGCTTCCCCCCAAAGGGCTCCCATCACTCTCCAGGTTAAAACTCACAGAAATCTGTGGCGTGGAGGACGAAGCGAGTCCTGCTCACTCTCGCCCTGGCCCAGCTTGCCAGCCCACTGCTCACCCTCCCTGCTCCTGTCTCTTACGCCCCATGTGTTGCCACCTGCAAAATCCCACTGCCCCACGTCCTGGGGCACTTGCCCCTTCTCTCCTTGGAGGGAAAGCCTCTCCTTCTTGAGGCCCAGTTGCCCCGGCGTGAGGCCCCACGGGCCCCGAAACACCCTCACAACCGCACCCAGCATTGCCCCTGCCCACGGGCAATGTTGCCCATGTTCTTGAAGGAGCCACTCTGTCACCCAGACCAGAAACCCAGGAGAGGCCACCAAACGTGAAGAGTCCCCAACCAATTCTTAGAGCCCTTGCCCCTCCAGGCTTCCCACTCACTCTGCCACCTCCGGGGCCCAGTCCCCCCCACTCGCTGACCCTCCCCACCCTTGATCCTTCGGTCACCCCTGAAACCAGCATCAACCTGATGCCAGGGGGCCTCTGCTCCAGGCCCCACTGCACTGAGAACAAACCCCAAGCCTGTTCTCACTCATAACGCTGGGTCTCCCCAGCCTCCCTTCCAGCCTACACAACCCTCCCCAGTGCCGCCCTCCCTGCTCCAGGCACCACTTTTCTTTCTAAGCAATAGGTTCTCTCTGCTCCTGCCTTGAGCAGAGGCTGATCCCTCTGCTGTTCCCTCTGGCCAGGCTTTGTGACCCTCTCGGCCTGGATAATCATCTTTATTGTCAATAATCAGCAACAGCAGAAGCCAACACTGGGGAACTAGCCATGTACCAGGCACCTCTCTTCCTTCCCAGGCAAATCCCAGGGGATCCTCTCAGCCCAGGAAGTAGGATATATTCTTAACCCCATTTTACAGATGAGGAAGTCAAGGCAGAGAGCTCAAAGGACTGGCCTGAACTCTTGGCAACTGAAACTGAATTTGAACCCAGGGAGTCTGAATCCAGAGGCCCCTTCTTAACCACTTTGTCCTGGATCCCCCCACCCAAGGCTCCACCTCCTTAGGAAAGCGCTCTTCACCCCAGGTGGGGCCTGCTGCTGCCTCCCCAGGCTCCCACACAGCCTGCCCTGAACTCCTGCATCCAGCATCTATATCCTAAGTCCCCTGTGTGGAAGAGTGCCCCAAATATGGCCCCCGAATCCCTCCTAACCCCGTATGCGCACGCACATACTCACATGGAGGACATTTATTTCCCTTCCCCTTGGGTTGGCCTTGTGACTTGCTTGACCCACAGACAGCCAGGAGCCAGGCCTCTGGAGATTGACAGCTTTCATTCCTCCTCAGATTCCAGCCGCCTGAGCTGCTGATCAGCCAGAGCCCTTGTGGAGAGACCCCTGGGAGGGCAAGGCCACCTTGGGCCTTCCAGACCCCTCGAGCTCACTGCCACACTCCCAGCTGCAGAACTGGGCACAGGTGAGGAGCACAGAGTGACCGCCCTGCTGAGCCGAGCCAGCCCAGGAGTCCGGGATTGCCAGCCATCATCGTCTTCAGCCCCAGCTTGGTCCTTCATCCTATCTCCCCCTCTGACAAGTGGGGACAGTGACCCTGCCTCCCGGCTTGCTGTGGGGATTAAGGAACAATCTCACAAAAGAAGACCATCCGCTGTGGGTGGCCAGTTCTTAACCTGGGCCTGACCGAGAGCACAAGCTTCCTGTCACCGCTTCTCCCTGTCCCCTGTGCCCAGCCCACACTCACACCCCCAGACCCAAGACATCCCCTGCTTCTGCCCTGTGTGGTCCACCTGGAGCTGGGCTCTGGTCCTCAGCGGGCACGTGGCAGTGTGTATACGATGAGGGTCTTCCACTCACCAGGGCACCAGGCCCTGGAGTCCCCGGGGCAGAGAACGAGTTCACGAAATCATCCCATCCAGATGGGTACGCACCGTGCAGAGCAGCCGTGCCCTGGGCACAAAAGAGCCTGACTGGCTATGATATCTGGCTGTAAACGGCATCGCTGTTGCGTTGTCTGAAGGAACGATTTGGCACAGGCTTGCCCCCGGGCAGCAGAAACGAGAAACAAAGTCGACTCTCGTTGGAGAACATACTCAAAACCATCTGTGCCAGAAGTCACAGATTTGCAGCTGACAAGGGCCCAGAGGGGGACAGCAGAGTCCAGGCCTGCAGCGCAAGCCAGCAGGACCTGAGCTCAGTGCCTGCCTATGGCTACCTTGTGGGCATTTCAATAAAGTCACTCTATTTAAAGATAACCTGCATGAACACGTCCAGGGTGCGTAGGGCACACAGAAGGAGGGCCCTGGATGCCCAGGGCTGGGGGCGGGGGCCACGGGGAGTGACCGCTGATGGGAACCCTTTGAGGTGGTGAAACTGTTCCAGCATTACACTGCAGTGTTGGCTGCACAGCTCTCTGAATACTCTGAAAGCCAACTGTCAAATCTTACACTTAAATGGGTGGATTGGACGGTGCAAACTTTATCTCAGTAATGCACTCAAAACATGATGGGGATGTGGGGAAAGCCCATAGAGCTTGGTGAATTTTTGGAAAGGTAGCCCCAGAAAACCACACCCAGTTAGCAGCAGCCTCCCAGACCCCAGCTACCCCCTCCTTCTCGGGGACTCAGAACCACAGGCTGATCCCAGCAGTGCGCTCTTCTGCAGGTGGAGCCACTCCAGATTACTCTCCTTGCCCAGCTGCTCCCACTTGGCCTGTGAGATTCATCCATATTGAGAGTGGGGAGGGCCGATCATGTCCATCGCTATGGCGTCCCCGTCTGTAGGAACACACAACCACCAACTTATCCATGCTTAAGGGCATTGGGGAGGTTTTGTCTGGGCTCCTCTGAGCAGAGCTCCTACTGTATACATTCACACTGAGCACGAGCTCACATTGCAGCTGATGGATCAGGGGCCAGAGGATGCTCCACTTAGTGGACACTGCCAAACCATGTCCAAAGTGTTCTTCCAAGCCCCACGTCACTCACACCGTGTTCTGATCCTGGGGCCAGCCCAAAACACACCTGAAGGCTACTTTGTGCTTGAGAGCTGCCAGCATCAAAGTCCAACCTCTAAGCCAGGGCAGTGCATGCACTTGTAATGCCAGGGACTCGGGAGGCTGAGGCGGGAGGATCGCAAGTTTGAGAGCTGCCTATTTTCTCAAAATAAAGGGTAAAAAGGGCTGGGATGTAGCTCAGTGGTAGAGCAACCCTAGGTTCAATCCCTCGTACCAAAAAAAAAAAAAAAAAAGGCAGGCTATTTTATGACTGAATGTGAAATCCACCCTGGCATCCTCCAGGGACACACTTACAGGGAGGCTGCTGACCACTGAACCAATGTCCTCATCTATAAAATGGGGCAATAATCACAGCGATTCCATGGTTCTTGGGAGGATCCAGTGAACTGGCTCCTGGAAAGCACAGAGCCCAGGCCTGGCTTGAGGACATCCCTGCTGGGGACGTGGTTTACCAACACCATTCACACTGGTCAGCGTCGCCTGCTAAAGAAACGGACAGCAAGCCTCCACTGCTTCTTATCCCACAACTCACACAGTGATGTCCTAACACTCACCACCCAAGGTCAAGGCTGCGTTCCTCTACATCCCAAGGAACTGCAGTTAGGTATCTGAGTGTTCTGTGATGTTACACCTGTGCTCACATCAATCACAGGTTTCCTCCGGGAACTGTGTGGTTTTTTTTGGGGGGGTGGAGGGGTACCAGGGATTGAACGCAGGGGCACTCAACCACTGAGCCACATCTCCAGCCCTATTTTGTATTTTATTTAGAGATAAGGTTTCACTGAATTGCTGAAGGCCTCACTGTTGTGGAGGCTGGCTTTGAACTCACAATCCTCCTGCCTCAGCCTCCTGAGCTGCTGGGATTACAGGTGTGCACCACCATGCCTGGCTCCTGGAACTGTTTCGAGATCATATGTTAGTTATGCGGTTTTCACTTCCAATTTCCTTAACATCGAGTTTAAAATAAAAGTAAATACTGTACATGTAATTTTATTTATAATTTGTATTGAAAATACATAAAAGCCTTCAGTTTTATTAAAGTCAAACTGATACTTAAAGTAAGAACAAAAGCACTTGTTTTGCAAGTTCTGGAACTTGCCAGACCCTGAGTGGGATCGGGGGTGTCCTTCAGCCCAAGGTTAGCACTTGAAATCACGTCGTTCTGCAATGGTCTCCTGGTCCATTAGCCACTTTACAGAGGCATGAGTTCTCCTGGGTGCCATTTCTGCTAGCAGACCAATGGCCCAGGAGAGGAAATGGGAGGCCAGAGGGCAAGATGCCCCATGAAACCCAGGCTTCGTGGCCTGGTGTGCCTCACTGCCCATCTCAGGTGGTGTTGGGGAAGCCCTGATCTGTAAGTGTGAGCCACCCACTCAGAGGAGATAATAAGCAACTATGTCCCAAATGTCCTCAAAAGGAAACCCAGTTCGGTTCCAATTTCTTGCCTTTTAGAAATATTCTCTCATTGAGGCCTCTGATGAGGATTCAGCGTAATTAAGGTGGTGGCGGGGCCGAAAGATAGAACGGCTATTCTGAGGAGGAGCATTTCACCAGCTGAGCTGGGGGATCAATTAAATCCCCAGCCGAGACACCTTATCATTCAGGCCTCTGTGACCCAGGGGTGCCCACCCGGCCTGTGAGGCTGGGAGCATGCAGCAGCACCATGAAGACCCCATGGCTGGTGCCAGCACAGGGCACCAGGCGGGGGGGTGGGCAATCGAGGCAGGTTGTTCCCGGGGTCAGAGTGAGGACGGCATAGGTAGCAGCATCTGTCTGTCAGCCCCAGGGAGATGGTGCCAGAGCTAACTGAGCACCCTGGACAGAACAACTGCACTCTGAGACCAAATCCCTTCCATCCCCTTTGTTACTGAGGGCTGCTCAGCTGCAGGGATCTGGGATGCACGTAGGACCCTAAATCCTACTCACTTGCCTCTAACAGTGGTTGTACAAATAAAGTCCTGAGCTCGCTCACCAGCTACACAATCCCAAAAGTGGTACCCAGTCTCCCTGGGCCTAGGTTTCCTCATCTGGACAGTGGAGGCAAATGAGAACCCAGCTCCCACAAAGTCGGAGCATTAAGTGAATCAGCGCAGCCGGAGTCAGAGGCAGCAGGTGCTCTGAGCTCATCCCTCCTTCCCCTCCTCCCCTCCCCTCCCCCTCCCCCTTCTCCTCCTCCTCTTCCTCCTTCTCCTCTTCTCCTCCTCCCCCTTCTCCTCCTCCCCCTCCTTTCCTCCCTCCTCCTCCTCCCCCTCCATGGCCACCTTCATCGTGGATGGGTTTTAACTTCTGCAAGCCCAAGTGAGCTGGATGAGTTGGAAGTTAAAGAGGACTGGCTCTTCAGATCTACACTTCCAAATGAGGCCATGTTCCCTCCTGATCCCTCTCTACGTGAGCTGATGTGTGACCCTTGTGTACCAGAATGGCCAGTGGTGGTACAGACTAAAGTACTGTCCACGCCAATTAGCAAACCGCCTCTCCTACTAGATCCCCAAGTGCCCCCTCCCAGCCTCCACGGTCCTTCCCATCTGATCGCCCTTCGTCTGGCACGAAGGGCCAGCCCTGGACCGTTAGTTCTCTGGGACCCACAGCCCAGACCTGTTCTGACCAGGCAGGGCCATGCCAGAGGCTCTGCACTGGCCATAACCTTTATTCTCAATGGAAGCTGCCCAAGGGTGGCATCTGGGTGGCACAGAGTCTCCGCTCCCAGACACC
This sequence comes from Xerus rutilus, assembly GCA_028644305.1. Classification (NCBI taxonomy): domain Eukaryota; kingdom Metazoa; phylum Chordata; class Mammalia; order Rodentia; family Sciuridae; genus Xerus; species Xerus rutilus. The sequence goes on from CM053414.1 coordinate 3,655,758, forward strand.
TCAAGACGAGGTAGGACGTGCAGATGTGACCCAGGCCTGGCTTCCCAAACACGCCAGCCCTTGCCTCTGGACCAGCCTGCCCTGAGTCCTGACCCTCCTGTCCTGAGCTTTGTCACCACGGGCAAGTGATGTAAGCCTTGGACTTCAGCCTCCTCGTTTGTGAAGCAAGACCAACGGGGCTTTCGACCTCAGTACTGCTGGGGCTGGAACCCAGTGCTCCTCTGCTGTGGGTGTGTCCACTGCAGGACATCAGGCATCAGCAGCAGCCCCGCCCAGGATGACTGACAGTGCCTCAAGACACGGGCCTTGTGTCCTCTGGGGGTAAAGTCCTCGTCTGAAAACCTGTGCACTATAGGGTGCTCTGAGGCTATTTAGGGAGAAGCCCTGACATGGACAGTCACTGTTGTGACCTGGCTCATTGGTTAGTACTGTGCTTGCCAGCAAGTAATTGTGACCCGAAATAACAGCCCCTTGAGCCAGACAGGGTTCAGGTCACTCACATAAAGGGCCCAGCATCAGCAGCTCAGGGTGGGATGGTGGCCCTGCTCCCCGCCATCTCTGTCATTTGGCCTCGTCCTCAGTGCCTGACATGACAGCTGCAGACTTCAGGATGGAGAAGGCACGGGCAGCCGGCTCTTGCCCACCTGCCTGGTGGAACCCCAGGAGCCTCCATGTTGACCTCCCCCTGACATTCATTGGCCAGAATTCAGTCACGTGGTCCCACTTAGCTGCAAGGGAGGCTGGGAAATGCAGCCTTATTCTGGGGGGCCGTGGGCCCAGCTAACATTATGTAACTGTAGAAAGAGGATTGCTACACATGGCCACAGATTCTCTAGGGTCTGCTGTGGTCAGGAAGTGGATCAAAGCCAGAGGTTTCCAGAGCCACCGGGACACGGGGTGATATAATCCTTGCAGCATCTGGTCCATCACAGCTCATAAACCACCAGACAAGAAATATTAGCAGAACAGGAAACAAACACAGAGGCTGTTCAGCTTTAAAATAAATCCTGGGAAATCCTGTGGGGCCGGGACCTTTCAAAGTCACTCCTGAGACAGTGGCATTGGTCCACCCAAGGGCAGAGCCCTCCTGACCTGGTCACCTCTTCCTGGGCTCCACCACCCCACGGTATTGCTCTGGAGACTGAATTTCCAGCACATGAACTTTGAGGGACACAGCCACACCAGCTGGCCGTTCCTCACAACCTTATAACAGTCGCCCTGCGACTGCTCCACTCTGGGAATGAACCCAAGAGGGCCGACTGCAGGAGGTCCTCGCACCCCGTGTCCGTGTCCACAGCAGCTTTATCCACACTCCCAGAAGGGAAGCCACCAAGGGGCCCCTGGAAGGAGGAACGGGCCAATGGGTGTGGCCGAGGAGGTAGTTCTGGAACATTCCACAGCAGGAGGACCTCGAGGACCTGCGGGGCGAGTAAGCTGGTCACAAGAGGGTGCACGCTGCAGGATCCTGCTGCCATGGCCCCAGAACAGGCCAGTCCCAGAAACGCAGCGGGAGGGTGGCTGTCAGGGACTAGGGAGGGGAGGGGAGGGGCCTGAGGGGACACTGTCTGGGGAAATGACCGAGTCTTTCTGGAGATGGTGGTGAAGATGGTCGCACAACGGTGTGAATGTGCTTCGTGTCACCTGACTGGCACTTAAACTTGGTAAATGGTCACTTTTATATGTGATGCATGGTTTACGATCTTTTTAAATGACTTTCTTTTTTAGGGGGTACCAGGGATTGAACTCAGGGGCACTTGACCTATTTTGGACAAGGTGTCACTGAGTTGCTTAGCATCTGGCTTTAAAAACACCCAAAAGGCTCTGCGACTCCTCTGTCCCCTTTGGCTGCAGACTGAATCTCCATGGGCCCAGGGAGGTGGCAGCCTCCAGGGCACAGGTGGCAGGTCAGACATGAGCCAGTTTTGGATGAAGATTTAGCAGCGCAATGACCTTTCAACTCCGCTAAGGCCCTGGGCCTGGGAGAAGAGCCGCCACGACCCAAGGTAACAACCACACTGAGCTCAGGAAGCCGAGGCAGGTGCACAGCCCCGGACCCTCCCCTTTCAGTCCCCGCCAGGGGCCTCAGGATTGTAATGGGGACTGCGTGTGTGTGAACCCTGAACATGCCAAGCACACACTCTACCTGAACTAGACCCCAGCCCTGTAGTGTGGGTCTTAATGTCAAAAGAAAGAAATAAAAGAAACCTAAATGATGTTAAAATAAAACATGGCCCCACGCTCAGGCGCCCAATCTGGGAATGACGCTGACCTGAGATGGGGCTGGTCAGAGGCCACCAGTGTGGGCCGCAGCTAAAGCTGACGCTTGGTGCTGACATTTGCTCATGATCAGTCTCCACCATTTTAAATGTTTTTATTTTCCAACTTATCTTAAACCACTAAGCAGCCCCGGAACTGGGGGGCCACTCCTCCCCCATCACGGGGCAGCCAGCAGCTGGCCCAGAGCGAGGCTAGGGACCCTGCTCATGGGACTCCTGCCCTGGTTCGCCACAGTCCCTGCCACCCGCTACTGTCCTCCTCCCCACCCAGACGATCTGTGTGTGACCAGCTCCTCACCCACAGTGACCTTGCCATCTGTCTGTGAAGCAGGAGGCCTAGCTCTGAGAATATCCTCTGCACGGGGAGCTTCCACATACCCCAGGGAGGTCCACTTTACAGACAGGGAGACTGAAGCTCGGGGAAGTGGGGTGCCCCGGGTGCTAGAGCTGCCCTGAGCTGAGCAGCTGGGGCTCTGGGCCCCGCTCCTGCTGTGAGCCATCCTCATGGCCTTAAGCACCTGCACACACGTGACATGCGCTCACGTGTGCCCAGGCCCAGTCACCTTCTCGTGCCTTGATCCAGGAGGGGCACGCAGCTCTGGTCACCTCCAGTCGCCAAGGACCGACGTGCTCGACCCGTCTCTAAGGTCCCTTCTCTGAGGTCCCTTCTCTGAGGTCCCTCTCACGAGTCTCACTCCTGCCCTGCCAGCCTCGTCCCCCCAAGCGAGCCCATGAGAAAGCACTCCAAGGAGACAGGAGCAGAACTGCAGGCCCGGGGCTTGCCCACGGCCCTCCCTCGTGGGCGACAGCCAGAGATGGCCAATGAGCAGGGAGGCCCCGCGTCAGCACCTGCACTGGGAGGTGGAGAGAGCGGAGATGCTCAGCCTGAGCGTCCTCCAAGGGCCCCAAGCCCCAGGCACAAGCTCAGTGGGCGCAGGCTCCTCGTCAGTGCAGAGAATCCACATGCGCTCATTTCCCAGAGGAAAAGCAGAGGTCAAGGGGACACAAGGACACACAAGGTCACACAGCAGCTTGGAGCCGATGGAGCTGAGCCCCCACCTCCAACCTCCAGGATGAAGCCTTGCCTGAAGCTCTCCAGGTCTGAGTTCCCAGACTCCAGCCGGCCTCCCCTGGGGCCTCCACAGGCAGCCAGTCTCCTGCCTGGACGGACAGCAAGCCAGGCTGGGTCCTCTGCGGGCCCCACTCCTCCCTAGGAGTCTTGCTGTGGCTCCAGACCCCGGACACAGGCAAGAGCCAGAAGTGAGCAAGTGGAAATGCTCAGGCTCTCGATGAGATGCTGGGAGTCGTGGCAACCAGGGGAGCGGGGCTCTCCAGCCCTTGCAAAGGCGTGTGAGCCGAGCACTGCTCACTGGTGACCCACATGGGCCGTTTTGGTCCAGATTCTGATCCAAACAGGACTGAGCTGCAAGCACCAACCTGCACCCTGCTCCTCACTGCCCCACACACTGAGGTCTTTCCATGTCTGTTAAGTGTGCTGTGTGATTTTAACAGCTGTGTGGTATTCCATAGTGTGACAGCTGACTTTATGTGTCAACTTGACTGACTGCAGGGTGCTCAAGCATTTGTCCCCATTACTGAGGTGTGTCTGTGAGAATGCTTCTGGACAAGGTAAAGAGTTGAATTGTGGGACTGAGGAAAGCCAACTCCCTAT
>CM053414.1:3659805-3859469 GCA_028644305.1 Xerus rutilus
AATGAGGGATGGGTGGTGGGGGTAGGGGTGGGAGATGAGGGATGAGGGATGGGGATGAGAGATGGAAGATGGGGATGGGGATGGGATGGGGGTGCAGGTGGGGGAGGAGGGATGAGGGATTAGGGATGAGGGATGGAGGATGGGATGGGGTGGGGGTGGAGAGTGAGGGATGGGGAATGGAGGATGAGGGATGGGGGATGAGGGATGGGGGATGGGAGATGAGGGAGGGGATAGGGATAAGGGATGGGGGACGGGGGATGAGGGATGGGTTGGGGATGGGGGATGGGGGCGGGAGTGGGGGCCAAGGAGGAGACAGCCAGCCAGAGGATGAAGCCTCTCACCCGAGGTCACATTGCTAGGAGCAGGTGGGCTGTTCTGCCTGAGTCTTCCAATTACTCAGTGCTTAACCACAATTGCCAGTTCTCCTCCATTAAGGGACAGTTATCATTTCACCCTCCAGAAATCACACCAACCCTAGGCATTCAATAGCATCGAGCCAAGAAGCTGATCGGGCTCACGGATGCCGAGCCCAGATGGAAGCCTGCTTCCTCCTGCACCGAGGACCAGGATTGGACCAGGAGCCATTAAATCACCCATTACAGGGCTGTCGCCTCCATCGGTTGCACAGCTGACAGCCCGTATCCCAGCCAAAGCAATCGCGAGCCTGCTGTGCAAATTTCCCATCACTCAAGTGTTCCCACAGATGTCACGGGACTTATTTTTCTTTCTAAATACACTTGCGAATGGTTGTTTCCCAGCCTCCAATCGATACATCATGAATAGGAAAAGCCAGAATCCGGGTCTCATTGAATGCTTTCCCCAGGAACCAACCCATTACTCCATTGAACAGGTCCTGGTGGAACCAGCACCGGTCTTGAAAGCCACAGACTCGGGTTCAGATTTCCGCGTGCTCTTTTGAAGCAATGTCACGATACCTTCACATCGACCCCAAATCCCTCAGCCAATTTGTCCAACAGGCATCTAATTACTGTGCAGGGAACTGACGGCTCAGAAGGTCCAACGCTCATGACCTTCAGACAGTGTGGGCAGCAGGAGAGCCAGATCACTCGCGAGAGTGTTCGTCCACCCACTGTCCATCTGTCCATCACGTGTTCCATGCCACCTCTGACGCCATAAAGGAGCTGAAGGGCCGATTCCAGCTCAGCCTGACCTCTGCATTGGAGCCACCCTGAGCCGACTCCGCAGGCCCAGGCCAGCCCTTTCCCACAGCATGAGGCTGCCAGGGCCTGAATCTGTCAGGGTCCAGGAACAGGAGGCCACAGCCTCGCCTCCCCAGCCTCCACTGCCTGTCCACCCTCCCCGCCAATGCCAAGGGCAGTCCTTCTGTCCTGTCTCGTGGTTTCACTAGGAGGGGTCAGGAACAAAGCCAACATTTCTGCTGATGGCAAAACGAGTCACAGAAAAAGTCACAAACATTTCTGTGTTCCAGCAAAGACCTGCGCTTCTGCATTTATAAAAAAAAAAAAAAAAGCAGGTCAATTATCTGATGGCTTTTAGCTTCTCAATCTTGCCCAAGTCCTCATTCTAGAACACTGAGGATCCAGAGGGCAGCAGACATTCCTTGTGACCTTCTCGCTCCCTCTGAGGAAATGCACTGTCCTAGATTCTCTAAATCTGCATGGAGGCAGAAGCTGTCTGCAGCAAGAGCTCTAGGAGGGTCTGGAAGCAGAGTGTGGAAACTGGGTTTGTGCTTCTGGTGAAGCAAACACACACACGTGTGCACGCTCACTCAGAAACAATTAAGAACCATTTATCCTCTTGTGAAGTTATTCGTCAACCCAGTAAGAATGATCTAGTCCCCCAGCTTATTTTATGCCATGCCCCATGGCGTTTACATACAGAATCTTAGCAGATCCTTACGCAGCTCTTGGAGGTAGAGACGTTAAGCAATTGTCAGTCCTGGCTGGTGTGGTGGCTCACGCTTATAACCCCTGCAGCTTGGGAGGCTGAGGCAGGAGGATTGGGAGTTCAAAGCCAGCCTCAGCAACGGTGAGGCACTAAGCAACTCAGTGAGACCCTGTCTCTACATAAAACACAAAATAGGGCTGGGGATGTGGCTCAGTGGTTGAGTGCCCTTGAGTTCAATCCCCGGTACCCCCCCCCAAAAAAGTATTACCAGTCCTAATTTACAGACAAGGAAATGGTTCCAGAGACTCTAAGAAACTCACCACCCAAAAGCCAGAAGTTGGAAGAATAGAGATCCAACCCAAGAAGGCTGCAGACTCCATTTCCAGGCAGCACTTGAGGTTTGGATAAAAAGGAGAAATGTGTCAAGGCGAACCCAGAAGAGCCCCCTGGTGCCCTGCCTCGTACTCTGCCCCGTCCTCCTTTGCCTCCATGTCCTGGACGCAGCACGAGCATCCCCTCGGCCTCAGTCCTGCTGAGTCCCCGAGACCGGAAGAACCAAGAAACACACGTCAGGAGGCAGGCGCCCAGGAGCGTGCCTGGGACCTGGAGCTATGTTGACTTGGGTCTGCCTCCCTTGGCTTCTGACAGTGGCTGGGGCTCCAGAGACATGAAGCCACGCGTCCTTGTGTGAGACTGCAGGTCAGCTTGGATGCAGAACTGGTCGCAAGTTCGGGAAGGGGCTGGGCCTGCTCAGCGCCTGCCGTGCCTGTGTGTGGAATGTCACACCGACGCGTACAATGGATACGTGTCAATGATTCTTAAGGAAAGCCTTGGGGTTAACTGCCAGACACGGTCCTTGTGAGACATCAGTCCTGACCAGCGGGCTGAGAATCTTGGAAGGAGCAGAAATGGCCTTCAAGTGACCTCAGATCCCGTGTGGCCCCTTGAGGCCTGGGCCCCTTGCTTCGGGTGGGGGCTTGAGAGGGCTTTCTGGTACAAGTGGCACATGTGACTTCCCAGGCTGGCTTACAAAGGGCCATGCAGCTCCCACCAGACTCAAGAACACCAAATGCCACAGAGAAGCCGCAGAGAGGCCCCATGGCCCACTGTCCCCGCTGGACCCAGCCCGGCAACTGTCCCTACCATCAGGCCCAACGTGAGACTGCAGTCCATCTGGAAGTGGCTCCCCAGCCTCAGCCCCAATGTTTGAATGGCCCAGCTTTGGGTCCCCCAGCTGAGGCCCTTGCAGGCCCTGCAGAAGTCCTGACCTGCAGGACCTGGGCCATTTTTAGTTCTTAATCCATTTCACATGGTCACTTTATGCCACTCAGTTCAGAATGGTCTGTTTGGGAACCACAGAATATAGCCCCTGGACATAGGGACTGCCCTGCACCAACTCTGAGCTGAGCCCAAGGTCGCTATTGGTGACCTGCATCATGAGGCCCCGTCTGCCCTGAGTCTCCAGCAGGCAGCTTTTATTAGAAAAGGGATCAAAATGAGTTTTTAAGCCAGGCGTGGTGGTGCATACCTGTAATCCCAGCACTTTGGGAGGCTGAGACAGGAGAATCTCAAGTTCAAAGCCAGCCTCAGCAACTGTGAGGCGCTAAGCAGCTCAGTGAGACCCTGTCTCTACATAAAACACAAAATAGGGCTGGGGAGGTGGCTCCGTGGTTGACTGACCCTGAGTTCAATCCCTGGTACCAAAAAATAAAATTAAAAAATAAAATCAGTTTTCAAAAGTTAAACAACTGCCCCTGTACAAAGAGTGGGCACAGATACTCATCAGCAAGGTGCCCGTGGGGTGGTGGACGGTTCCAGAAGCACTTGAGGACCGGAGTGCTCACAGGCTCTGAAGAACACAGTGACAAACGCTCTGGGGGAGGGAAAGCCAGGGCCTGATCTGCAGGGCACATGGCCCCTAACTGGAGGGCTGCTTTGCTGATGGACAGAAACCATATTTATCTCTACCAAGAAAAATTTGCACGTTACCAAGTTAACCTCAGACTGCAGGCCCTATTCAGTGGTAAGTAGAGAGCTGAACAGGAGCACAGTCCCCCAGAGACTGAATATAAATAACTCCTGGCCGGCCGCACCAAGGCCGTGTGACGAGGAGGGATGGGCCCAGCCGGCCGCCTGAGTCCTAGTTTTAGCTCGTCCTTGCCATCAGGGGTCCTTGGAGCGGTAGGGCCCACAACCTTGTCACACAGGTCACACACAGGACGGGGTGCCCTCGGCCTGTCTGCTCCCTCCATGGCCCCGAATGCCACCCCAGGCTCTGTCCCCGTCCTGCCTCCCTGCTCCTGCCGCCCTCCCAAGGCCTCCAACTCTTGCCCCTCCTACCCTCAAGGCCCCCAGGCCTCTCCTGCCTCCATCAGGCACCTCTGGCCTGAGACTCCAGGGCCCTGAAGCTCTCCAGTGACCCAGCAAAAGTCAGGTGCTTCGGAAGCCCCGAAGTTTCCAGACCATGATGGAAAAGCCCAGTTTCACATCTTTACTTGTTCACTGGCCAATTTCACATTGGAAATGTTTCATCCCGTTGACTAACAAGCTGTCGGTGTGACGGTGTCTTTGGGCAAGGGCCCATCTAGGCAGCTGGTGTCTGCTGAGGAGCGGGTGCCAACCACAGGGCCTCTGAGCTCCTTAGAGCCGAGCATTCTCGAGGCAAGTGATGACAGTGTCCCCACACCTCTGCAGAGCAGAGCCGTTTCACCCGTGGGTGCACAGAGCGGTTCCACGGGACACCAGAAGAGGCCTCCAAGACTGAGACCCTGCAAGGGCCCGCTTCCCCATGGCCGTGCCCACCCCTAAGGGCCCCACGCCACCAGCACAGGCCTCCTGGGCCCAACAGTCCAGCTTCAACTCTGAGTAGATTTCACTCCTGGGGATTGATGCGGCCATGGCGCTGCAGCCTCCACCGCCACTCCCAGGTCCTCTACCTGGTGCTGGCTGGCTGTCCCTTTCTCAGGGACCTACTGAAACCCAGCACCTCTCAGGCATCCTGCACAACACAGGTGTGTGGGCAGCTGCCTGGGGGTGGGCACAAGCCACGCCAGCAGGCCAGCCTGGGCCCCAGTGGCGCTCTGACGTCAACCTAGGAGGGGAGCCCGCTCGGCCTTGCTCCCCACATGTACACCTACTTCCATGACACACTTTACGGCTCTCCTGTTCAGAGATGTCCATCAGATTATGGCCACTGAGGATGGGCTCTTGAGGACCAGCTTCCTGGGAGGGGGGAGCACACCAACTGAAGACAGCTGCATTTGTGGGCAGAAAGTTCCCAGTATGAGGTGTTTGCCGGGCACCCTGTTACCCTGTTGTGAATGCCCCTGCCTTGACCAGTTGATGTCACCGGCTGCTGAGGAGGGGGGGCTTCTGCAAGCCTGCACCCTTGGATCCAGGGATGGTGCAGGGAGGTGGAGGGGGCGCGGCTGTAGGGGGGCATGAGCTTGTGTGCGCAGGCGGAGGGGGACTCTGCCAAGTGGCTGCCCGGGGAGGTCAGAGAGGGGCTGGCAAAGTGCAACCCTGGCTAGCCCAAGGAGCAGGCTCGGGAGCATGCGCCTCTGGGAAACGAGGGCATCTGGCGTGACCCGAGATTGGGGTATGAAGTAGCAAGGACCAGGAAGAGGAGACAGAGGCAGGTGGGAAAGCGACAGCCCCCGACTCCTGGAGGATGTGCAGGACTTACCCCCTGCCCAGCTGGGATTACAGGCGTGTGCCACCGCGCCCACCTAGAATTTCTATTTCTGAAAATGGTTAAGAAATTAGAGACTGTGTTTGCGTCTGGGGTGGGAAACTGAAGGGCTTGGGGTGGGGTGAAGGGAAACGTCCTTTTCTCTATACATCATGATGTTGTTTAAATTAATTTAAAAGGCATCCTGGCATCAGGAGCAGAAGCCAATCTAGAGGAAACCTAATCTACCAGAGCAGGCCAGAGGTCACAGACTGGGAAGAGATGTGCCCGTGGGGCTGGGAGGGGTGGGGGGCTGACGTGGACAGTAGGGACGAGGTAGCAGGCACTGGGCAGGTGGCACTGGTGACCTGTCTCAGCTACCGTCGCTTCAATCACATGACATCAGGGAGGTCTGACCACTGGCCAAGGCCACAGACCCCACTGGGAGTGATATAAACAGTCTGTGGACCACTGAGGTCATGCAGAGTGGACTCACCGGGGAGACTGAGGCAGCTCTGTCATTTTCAGGATAGACTTGAAGTAAAACACACTCAGGTCCCAGAGTCCCAGAGTCCAGGTGCCTCCAGGAGCCAAGGGGTGACACAAGGCTGGGTGGGGCTTGGCCAAACAGGGGTCCAAACCTTCGACGTATGAAGGGGGACTGTGGGCCTGCGTTCAGCTTCCACCCTGAAAAACAGCAGTCATCCTGAGTTGTGTGCTCACCCTCTAGGATTCTAAATGTCTCCAGCTCACTCAAAACTCAAGGCGCTGTGGACTGAGCACGTGCGTCTCTAGCGGCCCAGAGCTCTGCTCCAGGTGAAGACCCACTGGAGGCACCACAAAGGCGTGTTCACACAGTGGACCCCATACAGCAAGGAGAAGGCACCCAGGCGCCGCACAGGACCTCGTCGTGGTCATGTGGGTGCAAGAAGCCACATCAAGGAGGGTAGGCAGCATGACTGGTGTGGGGAAAGTCCAAACAGGCCACCCTGGGAAGAAGCCAGGGTCAGGGCCCGGTGGTGGGGGCCGTCTGTGCCTTGGTGTGTATGTTGTGTTTAAACTTAAAAACTGGGTTTTTGCTTGTTTTAACAACCTCTGCTGTGGAGGGCGGAGCCCTGCAGTGGACTGGAGCAGCCTCAGCTCCAGGTCACGGCTGGGTCATAGTGACCGGCTTCCAAGTGTCCTGATTTTCCAAGCTGCTCAAGCCCAGAGCCTGTTTTTCGTCCATCACCTCTGAAGTCAGCAATGTGGCCAGCTCCATGTCCTCATCCTTACCTGTGAGGCGCCACCCCCCTCATGAATTCCGGGGTGTCTGAGGACAGGGCAGCCCCCCACCCGGTCTCCTCCCACCTCCCTATTCCAGGAAGGGAGGGAGACACTTGGCCCACCGGCTGCAGCTCAGCTTCCTGTTGAGAGTCTTGCTCAAGATGCAATTATCCCCAGTGCAGGGTGCAGGCTCCTCCAGAAGGCCACACTCTCCCCAGGCAGTTTGCCGAAGTGGTGGGTTGTCAGTGTCCTCTCCGTCGGCACTGGCGACTCCTTGGGAGAGCATAGCGAGCATTCTTATTCTGGGCATGGGCTGGAGGCCTGACTCCCACCCTTTGCTCTGGATGCTTGTATCTTTGTATTATGACATTTTTCAAATGTGCAGAAAAACCGCAAGTGCAGTGAGTGCTCCCCTCGGTGCCCAGTTGTGGGGTCACCAGAATGTCATCCTATGGGCTTCATGCATGATCACCCACATACAACCCCACACACGCCAAGTCACAGACGTCGTGACAGCTCACCCTGAACGCTTCCTTCTCTACAGACGTTCAGGAAAATAAGGATGACTTTCCACATGGCCACAAACGGTGACCACTTCCAACACAGCGAGCCTCACGGCCGCCTGACTCCACGCCACAGTCCAATCGCCTCGACGCCAACACGTCTTGCAGAGTTCTTTTCACAAAACCAAGGGTCACTGCTGGTGACGTTTCTTCACCTGTTCTCAGCCGCATCCCAGCACATCCTCCTCTCCCTCTTAAGGAGATCAGCCATGTTGTCTCCACGCTGTTCTTCCTCCAGGCTTATCTGCTCGCCCCCATGTCCCTCCCACCTGTGTCTCTGGATGCACGTCTGGCATGGGAAACTCTCAGGTTCAATGGAGTTGGCAAAAGCGCCTCCTGGGGGAGGTTGCTGGAATCCCCGTTGCTTGACTGGGAAACCATGGTGACGGAAATGCCAAACTGTCACTGGCGAGGGGACCACAGCACGAGTCCCCATCAAAGGCTGGCTTCCCTTTGCAGCTAGTGAGTATTTTGGGGTGATATTTGGACCTCACTCTTTATGCTTTGTCCTGGGGTGGAGAAGGTGAGGGACTGGGAGTCTCAGGTGGCCACTTAGGAATTCTGCTGCCCCCTTCACCTAGGCGAGCAGCCAGCTCTCCTTCACCCCAGGTCGGGGAGGGCCGGGCCAGGCGCCGAGCAGCATGCCAGCTCACCTCCCCTGCCCGGGCTGCTTAGCTCTTCCTGCACACGACATGCTGGACCAAGTGCCCCTCTGGGGCTGGTCCAGCCACACACCCAGCTTGGACACAGGGACATGAGGCTTGAGAGCTGAGGAGCCTATCCTCCACAGCCAGGACTTGAACGCTGGTCCTGTGCTCCTAACCACTCTGCCACATCACTGGGACATTCAGTGCCACCAAGACTGCTTCTCTGGGGCTTCATCAGAGCCCCAGGGGACGCCAAGGCCAGGAGGAGGGCTCAGGGTGGAGAAGGAGGCCTGAGACAGACAAGTCCAGGTGTGGACTAGCTGGAACTGGTGACCTGAAGGTCACCGAGGCCTGAATTTTACTTTCACCGTATCTTTAATCTTCATGTGTCATTTTGAAATCTGCTTATGACAGTGATTTAATAAAACGTGTTAGGAACACTGCAATAAAGCTTTTGTTAATTAATATTCGCACTGGTCAGGATAGTTGGCTCTTTATTGGGCCACACAGGTCATGGTGAAGGCACTTGGCCTTGCGGGCTACCTGCTGAGTTCTGCCACGGATGGAGCAGGATTGCAGAGTCGAGACCTGGGCATGGGGTGAGACACGGCCCTGGCCGCAGGCATCTCCCACTGGGAGCAGATTCACACCTGATGGTCTAGACTGAGGGCATGAGCGTGGAGTATGGCCACTGAGTTGGGGAGGGTAGGGGAATCTAAGGGAAATCTTTGAAGGCTAGAACGTCAAAGCTGGGTATTAAAGCGTGAGCAGGAGTTTGAAGAGTGCCAGTGACAAGGACGTGTGAGCGAGGACAGTCCCCGGTGAGCGCTGAGATGTAAAGCGCCCTTGCTGGGGGGTGGCCAGCACAGAGGACAGTCGGAGATAGATCAGAGAGGAAAACAGTGATGGTGTTGAATGCAGGTTGGGCACTCGGGTCCTATCCCCAGGGCATGACAGGATCAAGGGAAGAACTCAAAAAGCACAAGTTTTCTGGGCGCAGTGGCACACGCCTGTCATCCCAGCACTGTGGGAGACTGAGACAGGAGAATCGCGAGTTCAAAGCCAGCCTCAGCAACTGTGAGGTGCTAAGCAGCTCAGTGAGACCCTGTCTCTACATAAAACACAAAATAGGGCTGGGGATGTGGCTCTGAGTGTCCCTGAGTTCAATCCCCGATACCAAAAAAAAAAAGCACAAGTCCGGATCCGACATCCTTGCGGGAGACACATCTAGGGTGGGATGCAAAGACCAGACAGAGACAAGACAGCGACCCCAGCTGGGGACCAGGAAAGGACTGAGGGGTCGATAAGAACCAGAATATGCCGGAATGATCCAGGAGGAACAGGGCAGGGTATGGGCTAGGTGGACAGAGGCGGGGTGCAGGGAGGGAGAGGGCTACTGTGACCCCAGGACTTCTGTGCCTGCTCTGTATGAGGCAGAGCGGATACAGAGGACAGTGACCCAAGTGGAAGGCGGAGGAGGGGCTGGGGGCAAGGACGTCCCCAGGCCTTGTTAGGCACGGGGTGTCTGGCTGGAGGTGTTTGGGAATTTGAGTCAGAAGCACAGAGCTGGGCACGGCAGGCACAAACGTGTGTCCTCGGCTCCTCTGTCCAGGGAATGATGTCGCCTCCAGAGGGGTGCAGCCAAGATGGGGAAGGGGGGCCAGTGCAGAAATGGGGGCACCAGGGATGGACAGGGAGGCAGGGCTGGCAAAGGACTCTGGGAAGGGATTGCCAGCAGGGAGAAGTAGCATCAGCAGGGTACACAGGGACCTCGCTCTGGGCACTTGGAAGGTCAGCGGCCACTTTAGAGAGCAGTTTCCATGGTGATGGAGGGCAGAAGCCCCAGCGGCAGAGTGAAGGGGAGCCGGAAGTGGAAGGGAGGCCCCTCTTCCAGAGTGTGGGTGAGGAGCAGGGAGGAAGGAGGCAGGAAGCACTAGAGGACCCAGAGGTCGAGGCTGTGGCTGGCCCCAGGACGCTGGGCGGCTAGAGTGCCTCCAGCCCCTGATGGCCTGAGGGAAGCTGAGGGAGAGGGTCTCCTGCAGGTGGCCAGGCCAGGGACTCCATGGGTGTGTCCTGGACTGTGAATCGGTGCCTGGTCTTGGAGGCCAGGTGGGGCGCTCCATCTGCCGAGAGACCCGCAGGGAGCCTTGGAAAGAGCCTGGGAGCATGTCACAGGGTGGGTAGGTCCCAGGTTCCGAAGGGCAGCCCAGGGGCCTGTGGCCAGAAACAGCACTCCAACTTCACCCGCATTTGCTCCTCAGAAGGACACCGCGTGGCAGGGCCTGCCGTGGCCCTGGGCCGGGAGCACAGAGGAAAGGCAACTTGCCCAAGGCCACACAGCCATGCCAGAGGAAACGCTGCTCTCCATGGGGACAGAGCGGTCCTAAATTCGGGACGCAGGCGAGGTGGGCTGACAGGGGAGAGGAGGCAGAACTCAGTCCTCGACACCAGGTCTCTCGTGGTCTGGGGTTGCCTGCCCCTCCCACAGGCAGGGCTTCATTAATTCACGGCCATCGCCAGTTAACAGTGGCTCAACAGGACACAAACCTATCGTTTTTTGATTCTGGAGACCAGAAATCTGAAACAGGTCTCATGAAGCTAAGATCAAGGCGTGGGCGGGACTGTGGTCCTGTCTGCGGGCTCCAGGGGACATTTCAATCCTGCCTTTTCTAGCTTCTACAGGGCCCTCATTCCCTGGCCCTAGGCCCGTCCTCCATCTTCAAAGCAGCCATGACCACCGAGCCCTGTTGTCACGCCCCCCTGCCTCTCTCACCTGCACTGTGACGACACCAGGCACACCTGCCTCCAGGCTGTTCTTCCTACCCAAGGCCAGCTGGTCAGCAGCCCTGACCCCACCGCAACTGGCATTCCCCTGTGCCCTGGAAGGTGACATATTTGCAGGTTCCAGGGAACAGCACGCGGGCACTGGAGGCCACTGTTCCCCCGCCAGGGCTCCTCCTGGCTTGCTCATTCTGTGGAAGAAATGTGACTCCCCTTCTGCAGATGCTTCAGTAATGAGCAAGCCCTGGTGACACCTCAGCAGGAAGGGAAGAGGCAGGTGTGAGGCGTCTGCCAGCTTCCACCCCAGTCCCTCTTTCCGTCAGAACAGAGGGTGCGCTGGGCAGTACGGCCAGGGCCGGAGCAGGGCAGTGCTGCTTGGGCCCCACGGAGGTCAGCTGCTCTAACTGGGGCCGGGCCCAGCGTCAACACCATCTTACAAACGAGCCTCAAAAGGGTCCCATGGTGACCTTCTGAGTGGCAGCTGGGGTGTGAACAGGGACTGTCCTCCCCAAACTCCCTGCCTTGGGCCACTGCTCTGCTGCCAGGCTCTAGCCAGCTCTCTGGGTACATGGAACAGAAGCCACCTCTGCCAGGAAATGAGTCCAGGGTGCGGGGACTCCAAGAACTGGGAGTCCTGGGAGGGGTCCTGAGAGTGGTGCAGCCCTGGGGCTGGAGAGCAGGGTGGGGGTCGGGGGAAGTTTTTCCTCCTTGCAGCTTCTTGGCGGCTCTTCCTGGCACCGGGCCCAGGCAGCCACCCACGGAGATGGTCTTACAGCGCCCTTGCCAAAGGCTCCTGCCATTCGGTCCAAATTCTCAGGGAAGAGAAAGAGCAGATTTGATTGGTTCACCCCAGACTGTGAGTGGAGCACTCTGATCAAGGGTCTTCCTTTTGACTGGACAAGCCTATCATTGCCCTAGCTCACTAGCAGGAGCCAGGACGCTGGCACCTCGGATAGGCAGACGAATGCCCTCCCAACGATGTCCTGCAATCTGTAAATGTTACCTTCCAGGGCCAAGGGCTTTGCAGATGTGATTTATTTAAGGATCTTAAAATCGGGAGACAATCCTGGATTATCCAGTGGGCTCAATGTAATCACAAAAGTCCTTATAAGGGAAAGGGGGGGAGGCCAAGTCAGAGGAGGGCAGGAGGACCCGAGTGGACGAGAGGGACCGGGCGCGGCCGCCAGCCGAGGGATGCCGGCGGCCTGAGAAGCAGGACCGGTGAGGGCCAGTCTTCCCTGAGCACCGTGGGAGGCTTACCCTGCTGGCACCCAGATGTCCTCTCCACAGGACCCTTGCACCTCCACGCTCCCGAGCTGGGGATGGACATCTGTGCTATGTTGAGCGACAGTGCTGACATTTGTGTTACTTATCACAGCAGCCACAAGACACTAGCACATGGCCACAGTGGCCGTCCCTTCATCAGAAAAGTATGTCAGGAGACACTCTTCAGAGAACAGTGAGCAGGGCGTGTCCCCATGAGTCTGGCAGCCTGGACTTCCCACCTGTGGAGAAGGGACGGGTGGGATACCTTCCCAGAGAGCCAAGGTCAAGTGTCCACAGGAGGGGCCACCCTGCAAGGGTTCTACTGCAGGGGAGAGGGGTGCTGGAGCAGGGGCAGAGCACTGGGCTGGGAGTCCTCACCAGCGCTGCAGGGCCGTGGTTCTCCTGCTTCCTTGGCTCTCGGCTCCTCTGCAGGTGAAGTGGGGCTGGCACTGAGTCAGAGGTCAGCTCTCCTTTTCAAGCATTTTCTGAGCAGCAGACTCTTCCTGGCTTCTTTCAGACCCTCCTGTGTGGCTTGGAAAGAGCACAGACAACAGTCATGGCATCAGCAGGTACTGGGCCCTTCAGCACTCACATCAAGTCAACAGAGAGCCGCCTTAACCTTCAGGGCACACATGGGAAGAGTGAGGCCCAGAGAGACAAAGACACTGGCTCAAGGTCATCCAGCAAAGAAGTGGCAAATTCTCGATTCGAACTCATGTCCTGCAGATGCAAAGGGACAAAGGAGGGGCTATCAGGCCCGAGAGGCAAAGTAAGGATAAATAATCAAAGGGCCTCTTTTGGGGAGAAACCAGGAGGCAGATAATTTTGGAGTCTGGTCTAGGGAGCTGCTGGAACAGGCGCAAAGGCGGAGAGAAACAGGGGGTGGGAGAAGGGCAGGACCTGCTGCTGCTCTGGTAGATGCTCTGGGATCCCTGGGGCACTTGCTTGGTCACAGTAGCCCCATGTAGAGCAGAAGGGAGTGAGCAGGTAGCCCAGGCGGAGGAGGTGGGCTCAGAGAAGTCCTCTCTCCTCCCCACTGCTCTGCCCCTTGTCAGGCCCCTCAACCCCTCCTGTGGACCCTGAGGCTCACACAATACCATAGAAACCCACCTGTGTCCTTCAGCTCCTCCCTGTGCCTGGGCTCCTCCCTCACTAGGCCCAGGCCAGAGAGCCCACGGAGGCCGGCACGTCCACAGCCCCTTCCAGGGGGCTGGGGGCCTGGGATCCCCATTGCTCCTGGGCCCTTCCCACGGAACCCAGTCTCTCTTAAGGAAGGACTTGACCTTGGTCGGATTCTAACCTGCAAGGGGGCTTTGGGCAAGCCGCTGGGCATCCACTCTAAACTCGAGGGGCAAAGGTTACTTACCTTCAGAGGCCAAGAGACTGGGCTTCCAAACCTCTTAAGCAAATTAAGAAAGAACCAATGTACAGTGAGCACCTATATTAAATGTGGTTTTGCAACTTCAGCCTTTACTGGTTCAACTGTCCTCATTTGACCGGTGAGAAAATGAGGCCCAGAGAGGGGAAGTGACTCACCAAGGACACACAGAAAGGCCGTGCAGAGGTGGAGCCAGTAGGCCCTAGATATGTGCTTCTTCCTCTTCACCTACACAGGGCTAAACCCACAGGGGGAGCTTACTCTAGTGGCTCAGATCTGAGCCTCCCGGAACCCCCTTCTCATTCCCCTATTTCTTACAAACAAGAAAACTGAGGCTCAGAGGCCCTAACTCACTTGCCCAAGGTCACCCAGCCTTTTTCAAGGGAGCTGGGAGCTCAGTATTGCCAGCCCCAAGCTCACGCTTCCTCCTCTTCCTGTTCTTTAAAGCAGCCTCCCAAATCCCCAGCCAGGGCTCAGAAGCTAGTTCTGTCTCAACCTGTCCCAGGCCTGGGCTGATTAAAAGCAGCAAAACTTCCTCTGGCAGCCTGAGCATCCCGCAGGCCCCAGGAGCCCCCGAGGTGCCTGGGTGCAGGACGCTGCAGGTGCCCCTGCCCCAAGTTGCCCCTTGCCTCTCGCGCTGCATGCTCCTGAGCAGGGAGGGAGGACAGCCCTCCTCGCCTCCCAGGCGGTTGGCAGAGCAGCAGCGCTGCCTGGCTGGTGGAGAGATTACTCCTAAGCCTTCCCTTCCTCCACACCCCCCCTTGCAGGACCATGCTGGCTGTCCCCGCGGACCTGGAGTGCAAAGTCCGCGGCTGAGGCAGGACGGCAAGCCCAGCTCCTCCAGCACGGACCTCAGACCCTCACCTCTCGTGAGGAAAGGGGCTTCCGGGTCCTTCTAACATCCCACCCTCTCTGCCGGGGCCCTTCTGCGGCTGCAGGAGAGGAAGGCAGAATGAAAGAACTTCTGGCTCGTGCAGGAGGCGAGGGGACAGGCACGGGAGACTAACCGCCCGGAGCTGCTGTGTCTGCAGTCTCCCTCCCCTGGTCTCCTCCACGAACCTGTCTCTCTCCTAGCCACTGAGCTGTGGGCTTCCCGTGCCTGGCGGAGGATCAGCTGGGAACGAGCTTCTGTGAGACAGGAGGGTGAGCTGAACTTCAGGGGAAGAGGTTGGTGTGGTGCAGGGCTGCGGGGCACAGGCGGGCCATGCCGTTGAACATCCGTGGCAAAGCCTGTTTTGAGATGATGCCTCTAGAAGGGGCTTTGCTTGCCAGCTGTTTGGGGGCCGTAGGCAGCACAGCTGAGTGTGTCGTGAATGCAGAGAAGGCAGAGCCCCAGGCTGGGAAATTGAGTCCTGGGTGGGATTTGGCTATCCTGTGTGACCTTGGACAAGTCACTTCAGCTCTCTGGGCCTTGGCTTTTGCACTTGGAAAATGAGCAAGCTGGGCAAGGGCTTCCTGGTTTCCAAGCACTCTCCTCTCTGCAGGCTGTGCTCTGTCCCCTGGTCCTATGCTGTGAGCAAAGTAACACATGCACAATAGCAGGCAGCCTTGGGGCCCGCAAGTGTGACTACACGGGCGTGAGTCACTGCACCGTCCGCCAGAGTCCAGCCTGCTGTGAATCTGAGAGGAACTTTTATCTCCATCAGCTGCCACGTTCTCCTCCTGATTGCAGTGCGTCTGGAAATGTGAGGTGATTGAGGCTCTGGAGACAGCTCTGCCTGCACTGAACAGAGTAAGGACTGGTTGCAGAATACTGAGGGTGGGGAATGCTGTGGAGGCGATTGTTGAGACGTGTGAATGGGCTCGATCTAAAATGCTTGTCTAAGTCAAGCTGTCCAAATAGGTGTAAAATGGAGAGAGCTTCAGAGGTCCCTTCATTTTGCAGATTTAAAAAAATAAAACAAAGGCCCAGAGAAGGGGACTAACTAGCTCAAGGTCACACAGCAAGGATGGCTGAGGCAAGTACACACTGGCACAATGACAGCATGGAGGAGAGCCGTCACTGAAAGCACAAGGCGCCCTCCCCCCTCCCAGGGAGGGCCTCTAAATGAGGAGGCAAAGGAGGGGGAAAGGGCAGTCATCGCAGAATCCCCCTGAGAGCTGACTGTGAGGCAGAGGGCCGTGTCCTCGAACCCTTGGCAGCCGAGCTTCCCTGAGCAGCCCCTCGGCAGATGCATCTCCCTGCTGAGCCTTGGTTCCTGTCCACAGAGGGGGAATCCTGTCTGCCTGGGGGGCTGCTGGGCCACTTAACGGGGGAAGCCCAGCCGGCCTGTCAGGAGCATCTAGAGTGTTCCTAGGTTCAGTCCATGTAGGTTTCTGCCCATGACCCTCTCGGTGCCCCATGACACCAGCACTCACAACACCCCAGCTTCACAGACCAGGCAGAGGGTCCAGAGAGGCTGTGGCCAGGCCCTAAGGGATCAGAGCCTCGCAGGGACCTTGACAGCCTCTCCTTACCAGCTGAACGCTTCAGGGTTTGTGAGAGTC
Organism: Xerus rutilus; assembly: GCA_028644305.1. Lineage (NCBI taxonomy): Eukaryota > Metazoa > Chordata > Mammalia > Rodentia > Sciuridae > Xerus > Xerus rutilus. The sequence continues at coordinate 3,675,733 of CM053414.1, forward strand.
CTGTCATTCGAATGAACGATGTTGAGAGCAGAGAGGCGAAGCCACGTGCCCGAGGCCACACAGCCCAGATAGGCCACCTTGTGCAGTTCAGGACACATCGCTCTGCTCCCAGAGATGAGGGTCAGGAAGGAGGGTGCAGGTGGAGCCCCAGGAAGGCTGGTGTGAGGCTGCCTGTGAGTCCAGGCCTCGTTCCTGAGCCTCCTCTCCCTCACCTGCTACCCTTTCTCCTTGGTGTCATACAGGTGCACCCACTGCACCCAGCAGGGACATCTCCAGCCATGCCTGTGCCTTCAGGAGATGGGCGCCTGGGCCTCGGACACCATCCCTCCTACAGCCCCCTGAGCCAGCTCTTGCCAGGCCCTCTGGAGACCCGGTCAGCTAAGGGCCTTTACTACCGCAGAGCCCGGAGGGTGGGCGCCCTGGAGGCCTCCCCAGAGGCGGACCTGAAGAAGGAGGTCCTGGTCAACGTGGGCGGCCGCCGGTTCCTGCTGCCCTGGAGCACCCTGGACGCGTTCCCGCTGAGCCGCCTGAGCCAGCTCCGGCTCTGCCGCAGCCGCGAGGACATCGGGCAGCTGTGCGATGACTTCGACGAGGACAGCCAGGAGTTCTTCTTCGACCGGAGCCCCAGTGCCTTTGGGGTGATCGTGAGCTTCCTGGCGGCCGGGAAGCTGGTGCTCCTGCAGGACATGTGCGCGCTGTCCTTCCGGGAGGAGCTGGTCTACTGGGGCATCCAGGAGGGCAGTCTGGAGCGCTGCTGCCTGCGCCAGCTGCTCAGCAAGCTGGAGGAGGCGGCCGAGCTGCGCCGCGAGGAGGCCCTGCAGCGGCAGCATGAGGCCGGCCACCCCGCGGGGCGCAGCTCGCGCTGGGGACTCTGCATGAACCAGCTGAGCGACATGGTGGAGAACCCGCGGTCGGGGCTGCCTGGGAAGGTCTTCGCCTGCCTGTCCATCCTCTTTGTGGCCACCACGGCCGTCAGCCTGTGCATCAGCACCATGCCCGACCTGAGGGCCGAGGAGGACAAGGTGAGTGGCATCCGCCAGGGCCCACGGTACCCGCCCCTGGGTCGCCGAGGGGCCCGTGACAGGGTCTTCATTTCCTAAAGTTAGGAGGAAAACGTGAAAGCTGTCCAGTGTGGCTTGTGCTCATTTTTAGACCAGCGCAGTCGGAAGGGATCATTTTTATCTGTTTTTGTAGGAAGAGGCCCACAAGAGCAAAAGTACAGAGGGCTCTTGAAGGTCCTTACCTGGCCCCGACCCTGGGTACTGACAAAGTCACACCTGGTCTCAGGGGACTGGCCAGCCTTGCCTGCCCAGCTCTGTGACTCAGGCAAATCCCTTCACCTCTCTGTAGAAGGGCAGCATGTGTGAAGGTCCACACGTGCCCTGCGCTGGACGCGTGTTCACTGAGCAGCTGCTTTGTGCTAAACAGCAGGCCAGGCCCCAGGCGCCATCTTCCTGAGGCACCTTCCCCTGGGCCTCTCAGCTCCATTTTCAGATGAAGAAACTGAGGCACAGGACATTTGAGTCCTTCCAGTTACATAGTAAAGACACCTGTCACAGCAGGGATCCCCAGCCCCGTTTTCCCCCTTGCCACCTGACCCTGAGTCCCTCCCCTGGTTGGCCCCACATGATGGGAGCTCAGAGATGCAGTGTTTGTAAGGGATGCTGCCCCAGGAGGCCAGACCAAACCTTCTGCTTGCCGGCTCCCATGTTCTCCCCCCAGGGAGACCCCAGACCAAATGGTCTGAGAAGTGAAATAACCCAGCATTTTGCTGGGAGAGCTTCAAACTGGAACTGCATTGTTTCTGAATTTAAAGCACCACTCCCTCCTGCTCTGGGTTCCTCCAGGGCTCCGTCATCCTGGCTTAGGAAGCTTATGTTGCAATAGGCAGTTGATAAACCACACATGTCCCTAAGACAGCCTGTGCCATAGATGGCTCCCAACAGCTGTCAGTCTCCTAAGTGCCCCTCCCTTGCAGATGCATCCCAGGGCAAGACATAGGACCGGAGACCCTTCCAGATCCAAGAGGCAGATGGAGACCCAGTCCGTGCCTCAAACACAGTAGGCTCTCAATAAATATTTGTTGAATAAAATGTGTCTTGTCCAACCTACAACCATTTGTCCTAATGAAGATAATCAAAATACTTTCAGACAGCTTGTTTCCCCCACAGGGAGGATGAGGGCTCTAGCTGGAAACATTTTTCATTCTTTAGCATAGAAGCCCATAATACAAAAGCCCGTAGCTCACAGGAACATGTCCGTGTGCACTCTGCAGTAAAAAGATCAGGCAGAGTGGGCCACCCACTGACCCCAGTCCTCAGGAAGCCCCACCCAGACTCTGGGTTTCCACAGGATGCTCCTCATGGGGGTTTCCAGGAGAGAAGCTGAAAGGAGCCACATCTCCAGATCCTGCAGAGGGTCAAGGGCTTTTCAAAGCCTAACGCTTAGAAAATGGCAAAGGGTAGCCGGGCGTGGTAGTGCACACCTGTAATCCCAGCACTTTGGGAGGCAAGAGGATCACGAGTTCAAAGCCAGCCTCAGCAACAGTGAGGCGCTAAGCAACTCAGTGAGACCCTGTCTCTACATAAAACACAAAATAGGGCTGGGGATGTGGCTCAGTGGTCGAGTGCCCCTGAGTTCAATCCCTGGTACCAAGGGAAAACAACGGGTAGAGGGTGAACTCAAGCCGGGCTTAATGTGACTCAAATCTGAGGTGGGACGTGGGCTAGCAGAGCAGGGTGGCCCAGAGCTGGAGCCCTGGGGTCCAGCAGCCTGGTCTCCTGGGGTCAGGAGGATTTAGCCCATGTCCCCTGGCTGCATCCTTATGTTTTCTCCCTGATGAAACCACCCTGTGTATGCTGCCCAGAGACACCCTGAGAGGCACAGCCTGGAGACAACGTGTTCCTTTGGGGACAATAACTCAGAGAGCTAGGGAGGCTGAGCACAGACGGTCTTTGTCCTTCCAAGTCTGTGTCCTTACATTTACATAAAAGGCTGATGTTCTTTCCACACACACACACACACACACACACACACGCACACACACGTATGCACACACACGCACCCGCTTGTATTTCACATCTGCCCTCAGGGGACAGGAGGCTGAGAGCCCCTATTCAGGCAGCCGGCTGCTGAGCCTGGCCTGCTGCTCCAGGGACAGCCCCCATTGGCACTCACTCAGAGGAGAGGAGTCGATGCCACTGGGGACTCACACCCGCAGCGTGACCCGCAGAGCTCCACGGGGGGCGCCGGCGAATCCCCCAAGAACGCGGCTCTCCTTGTTCTTTTCCTAAATCGTCACAGCAGGGTCCCTAGAAGTACATTTTGTCCCTAGAAGGTCTGTGCCTGAGATTGCAGGTTACAGGGGGCCGGGAGGGAAGGCAGTGCTGACGGCGAGGAGCAGCCAGGGGCCAGTGCAGCGCGTCTGCAGCCAGGAACTCCCGGTTCTGGGTGTCCTTGGGGTCTCGCCCCACTCGGGGAAAACCCTGACGCTGACAAGAGCCCCACGAGGCCCCGTGGCTGGGCCTTGCTCTCCCCCACACCCTGAACTGTGGAGGGGTGGGCACCTGGCTAAGGAGGGGCCAGGGAAAGAGGCCACAGAGATTGGGGGCACTGCTGGTCAGGCAGGCGCTGCCCCCCGCCGTGCAGTCAGCACCGCCCTCTGCAGCCAGCTGCCGCCCCTCCATCCTCATGGGCCAGGTTGTCCATGGGCCACCCTGCTCTGCTTTCTCCTCCTCCGTGACACTTGGTGGCTGCTCCTCCTGTTCATCCTTCCCATCCCCCCGCTTCTTCCTGTATCACAGCCAGAAAGAGCTGCTCCTCACGCCCGGCCTTCCCTAGCCCTAGTCCACACTGCTCCCCTGGCCCCGGCACACCGTCGCCTCTCTGCAGGTTTCGCTCCCAGCCCCCTCCAAAGCCCAGCATGGTGCCACCACCCACCTCATCCAGTCCTCCCTGGAGGCCCTGCCTCTGCCTGGACTTGGTGTCTCAAAGGTCTCTCCTTTAGTGACCTCCAAGGGACACCATCTTGGAGGCAATGGGAGGTGGCCTCTACCCTCCGCACAGGGAGAGCCTCCGAGAGATTGGGAGCTGCGGTACAGTCAGCCCTCAGGATCCCTGGGGATGGGGTTCAGGGCGCCCCACCAACCTTGGACTCCAAGATCCAGGGATGCCCCAGTCTCTTGTGTGACATGGCGAATTGGCCCCTTCCCACCCCCCCTCATTGCTTAGAGAATCCAGCAGACTGTGAACTCTGTCAGCTGTGGTCATGTCGTCCTGCTTAGGGGACAAGGGCAAGTCCGGGCACGTTCAGCACAGATGACATTTTTTTCTGAATATTTTCAATCTGTTGTTGGTTGGACCCACAGACGCAGAGCCGCAGGTGAAGAGGGCCAGCTGCACTTGTTAGACACCTGCTGTGTACCGAGCAGTGTGCTGCTGCTATTCCCTGTCTCCCTACCACAACCCCACCTAGGCCGTGAGGTTAGGGGGCTGCCTGAGCTCGCCTGATGCTTGCTCTGTGGAAGAGAAGTCAGCATCAGCTGGCCCCATCGAGGGGGGCTGCAGGGACAGGCCAGAGGGCAGCGGGTCGTGAAGCAGGAGGAAGAAATCCAGACTGGACTTAGTGCCTCCTCATGGCCAGTCCTGAGCAGGGGCCTCCTCAACCAGGAGGATCACCCTCCTCTCAGGGCCAAGAGCCCAGGGCCCAGGTCACGGGCTCTGGCCTTGTCTACTGGGTTGCCAAGTCTCAGAGCCCTGCGTCCCCAGGTGGGGAGATGGGGCAGACCTAGGAGGGAGCAGACTCAAGGGGAAACCTGGGGACGGGCACAGACGAGGCACAGCCCAGGGAGAGGAGGCATAGGCAGGGCCTTGACTGAGAGAGAACTGGGGAGGAAGGAGCTGAGGAAGAGTGGGTCAGCACATCCAGCCCAGGAGAGTCCAGGAGAAACAGCCCAGGCCCCGAGGCTGGGCCACAGGCGCCATGTTGGAATCTGCCTGGGGGAAGGAGCCCAGGGTGGGAAAGCCCAAGCCACATGAGGACAGCGGGACCTGCAGGGTCCTCAATTCAGGGTACCAGAGAGTGGCGGCGCTGGCCACCCTCAGGGAGGGGAGTTGGAAAGTGCTGCGCAGAGACCAAGGGAGAGAGGAAGGTTCCGAGGTCCAGACTGTCGGCCGAGTCCCCCACAGAGGGACCTTCTAGAACTGGCCCCGCTGCCCCTGCAGCATCCACCCAGCTGCCCATCCGTAGACTCCCAGCAGAGACTCGGCCCTCAGGAAGCCCCATGCCCACCTATGCTTGGGTGCCAGCCTGCACAGCGGCTCTGCTCTGGTGCTGCTGGACAGCGCCCGGGCGAGGCTGCAGGCCCACTCACTGCCTGCCAGGCCCGACTCAGCCAGCTCAGATGAGGACGCTGGATTCCCTTTCTACTCAGCTATGACACATACCAGAACCTTCGGCCCTTCAAAGTACACGGTCCAACAGCATGAGAGCATTCAGAGTCGGCACTCATCACCACCATCTTATTCCAGAACCTTTTGTCACCCCAAAGGAGACCCTACAGCAGTCGCTCCCTCCTCACCCCACCCACCCTGGTGGCAGCCAGCACTGACCTCCTTCCGCCTCTGCAGATCCTCCCACCCTCCACATTTCACACGCGTGGCACCGAGCCGCGGGCCCAGCGGCTGGCTCCTTTCCCTGGATCCATGTTCTCAGCATCTCCGCCTGGCGCGGATCGCACCTTGCTCCCTTTCATCACTGATGAGTGTGGCATGGTGTGAGCGCCACGCTGGAGCCACCCGCTTGTGGTTGATGGCACGGTTGTTTCCGGTTTTCACCAGCATGAGTAACAGTGCTGCAGACATTTGTGGGCAAGCGTCTGTGGTGGAGGCTTTGTGCTGCTTTGTGCTGAGCAGGGGCGGACCTGCGGGGTCACTTGGAGCTCTAGACTGTCCACAGCAGCGGCACCATTTAGCATCCCACCAGCAGCCGCCGGGGGCATCCGACTTCTCCACAATCTCACCCACTCTTTCCAGGGTCTGACCAGCCCACCTCGTGGATATGCAGTGGTATCTCCTTGTGGCTTTGAATTCTGTTTTAACTTCCTTCATTTTAACTTTTCATTATGGAAAATTTCAGACATTTACAAAGTTAATGGAATAGCAGTGACCCCAGGACCCACGACTCAGCTCGACCACCGGATCCTGCCGTTCTCCTTTCCTCTCCCCACTGCGACCTGTCGTCATCGGCAGTCATTGTTTTTACCTTTTTGTTTTGTAGGTAACATTTACACACACTGAAATGCACCAGCCTTAGCTGTACCGAACAAACGGGTACACGCCGCAGCCTTCACCGTTACTATGGTATTTGCTAGTTCCCTCACCCTGCAAAGTTCCCTCGTGGCCCTTCCTGGTCAGCCCAGAACACCTGCCATCAATGTGGATGAGCTTCACCCCTTCTTGAGTGTCCCATAGGTGGAAATGCTACATCGGGCTTATTTGGCTCCACATTCGGCTCCACATCAGGCCTGTGGTGCAGGGTCCCTGCTCTGGCCTCCTGGGCTGCCTCTCTGCCTCTCCTTTCATGAAGGACTCAGTACCCTCCTCACTCCCACAGGGAACAGGCCCAGAAACAGGGTGACACACCGGCCCTGCCTGCCTAGGATTGAGGGGCTTTCTAGGACCAGGATTTTCTGTGCTCAAACCCAGCAAGATGTGGGCAGACTAGTTTGAGCTGTTCCACTCCCTACAACCAGAAGCTTCCCCAGGGAGAGAAAGGAAGCTAAACTTTTTTTCTTTCCTTCCTTCCCTTTTTCTTTTCTTCTTCAAATATTGCCTGGGCTGGGGACAGTCTGTCACTGGAGACTGCAAGTCCCACCCCCCTGGTGCCAGCTGCACATCCCCCCAGCGGCTGAGGACGCTGAGCCCAGCAGTCAGTCAGGTGGAGTCTTGCTGCAGTGCAGGGCGGGACCGCGGGCCGGGCTGTGGGAGGAGAAGGTGCACATGGCTTGAATAGCCAAACGCCAGCCCCCGCTGCAGAGCGGGGACCTGTGGGCCTTCCCAGCCTCTCGGGAGTCACCTTCTGGACACTGGTTTTGAAAAGTCATCCCCATGCCATGAGACTCCTCGGCAAAGGCAAAAAAATCCCAGGATGTCAGTAAAGAAAGAGGCCTTGTAGGGAGAATCTGGCCCAGAAGCCAGCTTTCCAGTTCTTCCACATCTAGCGGGGCTGGCCAATCTGCACATTCCTGGGTCCCACCCAGGGCTGTGGTATTGTGATGGGGCCCAGGAATATGCACTGGTAAACCCCTGTGATCTCTGATGCATGGGGTTCTGCATCAGCCTTGAGAAATTCTGATTGTGTCCCAACCTCTTCACTGGAAACTGAAGTACAGAGAGGGTAAGGACCATTTATTTTAAGGTCACACAGCAAGTTTATAGCAGCACTGGGGAATCAGGATCCCAAACTCTGAGCTTTTCAGGATCCCCAAGCAGACCTCTGATCCTGAAGCCATCTCAGAGGGTGGAGAATGTCTTCAGCTTCCTATAAAATCCAGCTAGAGGAGGAGGACACGGATGCCTTCCGTTTGAGCCAGGAGGCTATTGTCTGTGAGTGACGTATCAGTCACGTGCCCTGTAGGCACAGCATCCTACCAACGCTCCACATGCATGGGCTGTATTTGCCTGACAACCTTCGGGGCACAGACAACTCAAAGTCTCGAGGGGACAAATGACTCCCCTGAGTAAGTGGGAGAGCTGGGATTTGATCCTGGGGCACACATGCTCAGGGCTCCCTCTCTCAGCAGCACTCCCTCTGCCTCCCTCCCTATGTAGACCAGGCAGAGGTCAAGGGAGAATGGTGCCTGGCCCTGGACAGGCCCAGGACCTGGGGTGGACCCGCCCCTTTCTTTTTCTGTACCAGTCAGACACAGAGAACATTTCATTTTAGGATTCCTCTGGGCCCAAGCACTAGAAATAATTTATTTTTCCACTTCAGAGCATTTTAATCTAAAAAACTGCAGCTGTCAACATCTTGCTTTTCAGATGGCAGTTGGCTTTGGCCATTCATTCACTCACCCATCAGGTGCATGCCCCGTGTGTGTGTGTGTGTGTGTGTGTGTGTGTGTGTGTGTGTGAGAGAGAGAGAGAGAGAGAGAGAGAAACAGAGACAGAGAGAGAGAGAGAGATCCATAGGTTCTTAACCCTGGCTACACATCAGAATCATCTATGGGGCTTCTGGAAAATTCTACCACTCAAGTCAAAACCTAGATCAACTAAATTACAATCTCTGTGTGTCTGGCCAGGACGTCAGGGTATTTCCAAGCCTCCTAGGTAATTCTAAGGCACAGCCAAGGTTGAGACACGTTTGAGCAGGGCTTCTCAAACCCTAACGTGCACCGAATCACCTACAGATCCTGTTAAAGTGCAGACACGGGGCAGAAGGCTTGATGCTGTGGTTCGAGGACCACACTCTGAGTAACAGTGGGACCATGTTAGGAGCCAGGGGCAGGGAGCTGAGCAACACAGGGTGGTCACACCTGGCTGGAGCCGGCAAGGGAGACAACTGCTGGGTGAAGGCTGCCACCACATGTCACAGGAGCTGGACTGCAGCCTTGGGACCCTCCAGCACCTAGAGCCAGGTCTGCTGCCCTTGCTACCTTACCCAAAGTGCTAGCATATACCTGGCACAAAGGAGGCTCTCAATTCATTTCTGGGGACTGAAAGAATGAGGGTCATTAGACAAAGTTACAAAACAGCTGTGGTGGCTAAGAGACGTGGGGTGGGGTCAGACACTACCATCCACTAGGTTTGTGAGCTCAGGCAAGTCGTGGTGCTGCTGTGAACCACTTCCTGAGCCATAAAATGAGGTCACACCACCCGCTCACAGCATTGCCAAGGGACAGCGCCAGAGCAGTGTGGCACCCAGAAGGTGCTTACATCAGCAAAGGTGAAGGTTGACCTCTATATCAAGGAGGCCCTAGGATGGCTGGACTTTAAAGGAAATAGCAGTTGACATTTCTCTTGTGTGACAGTCCCCATGGAAAGACCTGGGTGAGTGGGCAACTCCTGTTCTGAGACCCAGATCTTTCCACCTGAATGGTCCATCCTCCCCTGGTGTGCTGGTCCAACCTGCTGTGCCAAGCAGCATGGCAGGGCCACTGGTGCCATCCTGTCTGCAGGAAGAGGGGAGTGTGCCGCCACTCCCCCACCCCTGGCCCAGAGATGCTTCTCCATAGGTGAGTCAGTCATCCGGCCATACCTGACTGCAAGGAGGCTGGAAAGGAGGCTGTCAGATCAGCTGAGCAGCCTTGTACCCAGCCATGACCCCAAACAGCATAACAGGAAGCTGCGTGGACAGCTTGGACCCCCGTCCTGTCCCAGCCTCCCCCACTTGCGGGGCCTGGGGATCCCCCCTACTCTGCCTCCCGTTGCTCTCCTCCCCAGGGCGAATGCTCTCACAAATGCTTCTACATCTTCGTGGTGGAGACCGTCTGCGTGGCCTGGTTCTCCCTGGAGTTCTGCCTGCGCTTTGTCCAGGCCCGTAACAAGTGCCAGTTCTTCCAGGGGCCGCTGAACATCATCGACATCCTAGCCATCTCCCCTTACTACGTGTCGCTGGCCGTGTCCGAGGAGCCCCCGGAGGACGGCGAGCGGCCGCCCAGCGGCAGCTCCTACCTGGAGAAGGTGGGGCTGGTGCTGCGCGTGCTGCGGGCACTGCGCATCCTCTACGTGATGCGCCTGGCGCGCCACTCGCTGGGGCTGCAGACGCTGGGCCTCACGGTGCGGCGCTGCGCGCGAGAGTTCGGCCTGCTGCTCCTCTTCCTGGCGGTGGCCGTCACTCTCTTCTCCCCTTTGGTCTACGTGGCCGAGAATGAGTCCGGCAGGGTCCTGGAGTTCACCAGCATCCCCGCCTCCTATTGGTGGGCCATCATCTCCATGACAACGGTGGGCTATGGGGACATGGTCCCCCGCAGCGTGCCGGGCCAGATGGTGGCCCTCAGCAGCATCCTCAGCGGGATCCTCATCATGGCCTTCCCGGCCACGTCCATCTTCCACACCTTCTCTCACTCCTACCTGGAGCTCAAGAAGGAGCAGGAGCGGCTGCAGGCCCGCCTCCGCCGCCTCCAAACCACTGACTCCGACTCTGCCAGCGAACGTGAGCTCCTCGCCAACGCAGACGAGGCGATGCTGGAGGGCCCCGCCTTGCCCATCCCCCAAATGTAGCTCAGAATCCCTCCTGAGTGCACCCCGTAGCTCCAACCCATTGCTCTTGCTGAACCAAGCTCCAGAATCCTGGGTAGACTCCTGGCGGCAGATCTCCAGCGCTCCTGAGCCCTCACTGCAAGGAGGGTGCCAGGCCCAAGATGCCTCTTGATGTGATCTTCGGGGGGCCTTGGCCTCCAGATGCAGGCCAGCCCTCCCCAGCCACCTGCCTTCTCTCCTGCCAGCTACTGAGCGTGGCCCATCCTGCTGAGCCAGGCCCATGCCCCTGCCCTCTCTCTTCTTCCCTGCAGTCTGTAACATCCCACTCTGGGACCTGATGCCTGTAGAACTGGTCGCCACTGATGGTTGAATGTAGAGCCTGCAGAATTCCATTCTTCCCCGTGACGTGCTTTCTTGGACCTCGTCACCACTGGAAATGAGAGGGTCCGGGCACTGAAACCCCTCTGCCAGCTGCCCCATCCCGCCCACAGGCTCCACGGGCTCCACATGCTCTGCCTGACCTCCACCAGTGGCTCTCCTGCAGCAGCTGCCACCACCCTGCTCTGGAAGCTCTCCACCAAGAAGGCAGAACTGGCCTCTTCACAGCAGCTCTGTTGGGCTGGTGGTGGCAAGCCTGCTGTCCTCTGGCTAGCCTAGGATAGCACTGGCCAGCAGAGTGCAGAAAGCCCTCCTTGGCTGGCCGGGCCCTTAGTGGGACATTCTGCAGCCACCCAGCCCTTGACAGAGGCCGACTCTCCCAGGGCTCCGTGATGTCTGCTGCTGGTTCCCCTAGCCCTGCAAGGACCTCAGCTCTCCAAGCTCAGCCGAGACACATGGACACAAAGCAGCTGCAGTGCAAGGAAGAGCAACCAGAGTCTACCCCAGCTGGCTCTCGGGACCGGGCCATGAGGACGACGCTCCGTTTTTGTTTAGATGTATGTATTTACCTGTTGATTCATCAGCAGATGCATCCTTTGCACCCAGCAGAGAAGGCAGGCCGAGGGCCACAGTGCTGGGGCGAGGCAAGGAGTCCTGAGACTAGCAGGAAAGAGCAAGGACCTCTGAGCAGTGGATGTCTAATGGCTTCCCAGAGACACAGATGGGGTTGAATGTTAGGGAGATTTGGGGAACGAAGCTGGAAAAGTGGGTTGAGATGAGAGAATGGTGGAGGGTCAGAGCATTGTGGAGATGGACGTGCTGTGGCCACGGTGGTGCGGATGATGATAATGGTCAAAGGGGATGTGAGACCAGACAGAATGGGGGTGACTGAGCAGTTCAAGCAAGACCTAGAGGTGACCTCCTGGTGAAACTCATCGTACAGGGTGGAGTCACATCCTGGAGTCTCTTGTGTTTTGTCTCCCAGCAGAACACACTTAGAAGATGTCCCGATGGCACTCCGCAGGAGTGACCCAGCCCTACATTGTTGCTCACTATTGCTCACTGTTGGCTGTAAGTCCCCTGGGAAAGTGCAGGTGACACAGACAGGTGTCTGTGCCATGGATCGGGGCCTGCGGGCACGGCCCAGCTTGCAGAGGGGAGTGGTCAGCACTTCATCACTGGTGACAGGTCCCTTGCTGTTCACTCCTTCCATTAGTATTTAGCCAAGGCCTCTCTGTGCCAGGCATAGGTTTCCCTTGACTGCAATGTACAGCCAACGGCTGTGGACCAAGGGAGCACCAGCATGGAGCCTGAAGTGAGTCTTGACCTTGTGAGGAGCCCTCGGTTACTCTGACTCCTCCAGATGTCCTCCCAGCTGGTGCAGGCACATGTCCCACTCCTTCAGGCCCCAACAGTCAGGGGGTCACCCCCACTACTTTCCAAGCTGACATTTCTCCAAGCTCTGTGCATGGCAACACAGCGGCCACCACACAAGGGAAGTCTCTACGTCCCACAAGACCTACTTCTCGTGTGCTGCTATGCTCTGAGAAATGGCTGGCAAAGTCTCATGGGCATGGGGTCACGTTCTGGCGCTCCTTGGACAATAGCCATATGAGTCTTTTGTCCCAGGCTAAGTTTTTTTATAACTATTCTTGGGCAAAATTTTAAAAAGGCAAAGGCTCCCACTTACTCTCCTCTTGGGGGCTGGACAACTCTGGTGCCTCCTGGGGCCTGGACTTCTCACCTCCTCTGTGACTGTGAGCAGTCTTCTTCCCTTGCTGTCAACAGCAGGGTCAGGCTAGACCTGGGGTGTTCTGACTAGAGTTCCACAGACAACCTTCAGGGCCTCCTTGGTAGAGAAGATTGGCCAAGCAGGCAGAGCTCTGCAAACCAGGGCACAACCTAGGCACTGGTGATGTTTAGAATAATGCGAAAATCTCCAGACACCTTCTCTACTTCAGTTAGTACCTGTCCACAGCCCCTTGAGCTGAGGCGGAGGCTCAGCCCTGGAACCAGAGAAGAATCCTCAACAGCCACTGGAAGACCTGGGGCCCTCGAAAGCCCCCACATGTGCCCTCCTCTCCTGACTGAAGACCATGTCTGTGCTGTGTGTCTGGTGCAATGATTCCTAACTACAGCTCTGCTCACCTCTGTGACCGGCTCCCATCTAAAGGTCTCCACTGTCCTTCGTGCCACCTACCAGGCATCTCCACATAAGTGCACCAAGCCTAAAGGAAAAATTAAAAGCCAACATTTGATGAGCCACCATCGGCACCATGAGGTTCCATCGTGAGTCCACACTCGCCCAGCTGAAATTCTCTACCAAATTTGAGGTGGTGAATTGCAATCAGTTGCTTGCATGTGGGGCTTAATTAAAGCTCTATTTTTTCTCCTGGATAATGTCCCAGGAGACAAGCCAAATTGCCTTGGTCTGTCCTTGCTGAGCAGCCTCTCCTGCTGATTGGGTCCAGTGGCAGCAGTGTGGGCAGCTTCTCCGCCCCCACTGGCTGAGAGAAGCCTGTGCTTTCTAGCGGCTCTTTCTCTCTGGGCCCAAGGGGTGTGACTGTAGCCAAAGATGGATATTGTCCTGCTGACCCCAGAGAGAAACGCCCTTTAATTCAAGCCATTTTCAGGGGGTATCTGTCTGTGGACATGGTTCCTGGAGATGGCTACCGTTAGGTTCAACGTCCTTCTAGCTGAATGGAGTGGAGCCCAAGCCGCACAGTGGGAGGATGAGCTAATTCTTGAATGGGTCAGGAGGGATTTGAGTGGGGCTGGGCCAGGGAGTGTCCCAGGGACCCAGTGACTCTATTTTGATGGCTCTTAGGACTTATGAGTATGGTGACTGGAAGTTACATCAGACAACAGTCCAAACAGGGAAGGTCCACAGGGGCTCAGAGGGGTGGACCTCTCGGGCGGATGTGCACGTACCCAGTGAGTTCACCAGTTACTCAAAGGAATCACAGTCCCTCAAAAAGAATGAAAAACTCTAGAGTAAATCAACTCCCTCATTTTAAGATGGAGAGACGAAGGCTCAGAGAGGGAAAACCACCTGCCCAAGGCCACACAGCCAACTCCTCTGGTCAGCTCCTGCATCCTGATTCCCAGCAGAGCACTCCTTTGAGGGTATCCTGATGCAGCTCCCAGCCTGCCAGGCCACGCTGTCCTGAGCAGAGTAAGCAGCGTTGTCTGGCACATTGTGTGACCATGGACCTGGGATCCACTTCTCCAGCCCTTCCTTTCCTCACATATTCCACGGGGACTGTGCAGGACAAGGCTGTGGAAGTCCTTCCCGGCTGGGAGTGGCAGTGATTCTGGAAAGAGGGGCAGCTGCGAACCAGAGGGAGCTGAGAAGGAACCCACCGTGGACGAGTCGCAGGCAACAAAGTGGCTCCTTGGCAAAGCGGCCAGTGGCTCAAGCTGAAATCCCTCCCTCCATCCACCCACCAGCCCCTGCCTGCCACCTGGTGCCACATCCCCAGTCGCCTGGCCGCCTGGCAGTGGCTGCCCACCGCGAGGCCCCTGCAGCCTCCTCCTGAACCCTCGCCCTCTTCTCCCTTGATTTTGTGGGTACCGGGCAGCACTGCTGAGTGGTCACTACGCCCCAGGCAACGGGCTTTTCAGCATTTTCTCTGGAAAACATATCAAACATGAGAAAAATTGCAAGAACAAAAATAGCGATAGAAGACCCTGATACACCTCTTTTCTCACAAGTCCGTTGACGTCATCATTTGTCCTGTCTTCATTTTCATTATTCATGAGTAGCACGTTCTCCTGAGCCACTGAACAGTGGGATGCCCACTGGGGGCATCTGCTCGCAGGACTTCAGGACGCGGCAGCGGACGCCTCAGCCGCCCTGGCCCAAGCGGTCCCCGAGGCTCGGGAACATTTCCAAGTATGGGGTGTCCAACTGCCTAAGTGAGCTTTGTCCCTGTCGGGTGTCACATCTGGGGGTACCACATTCCTTGTGAGACACAAGCCCTTTGGTTGGAAATGATCCCAGGAAAAGCTGACGGGGAAATGGAGACTGAGAGTGCTGGCTTGGCCCAGAGGGACTCAAATCCAAATCCAAAATGAACGCTCCTCCTCTTCCCAGCCCAGCAGGTCAGGAAGCACGTGCTGATTTGGCTGGGCATGTACTGGCCACACCAGCCGCCTGCGTAAGGAGGACAGCATGTCTCCCTTGAGGTGAACTAGTTCCCAGGGCTCAGCACATCATCTCTGTGCACCTGTAACAAGAAGAGGACCCTCCCCTGCCCTTCCCAGAACCTGGCCAGCTTCGCAGATTCTTAGAACTAAAAAGACCTTAATGGTCACTGAGTCCAACTTCAGCTGTGGACGGGAAGGCCCAGAGAGGGAATGTAATTGGGCAGGCCACACAGCCAGTGCTAGCAAAGCCAGGGCTCAGCCAGGCTCTGGATTCACAGTCCCATGCTCCCAGCTCTGGGCCACCTGATCCCGCCCAGCACCTGTCTCTGAGGTACAGCGTTTGACATCCATCCAGGGGCCCCTCCAGGAATACGACATTGTTAAAAATAAAACAAAAGGAGCCCAGTCCTTCTCTGCAGCACTTTGCTTCCGAGGACACACCGGGAAAGGTGGCGGCGTCCCTGTAGCTGCCAACTTTCGTAACTCACCTTTGCCATGAGGAGGACAATGCCAGGGAGAGCACTGGGCGCCACGTGATGTGACTGGAGAGGATTTGGGTGTCCTGAGCTAAAATTAGCCAATCTTGCTGCTTCTGAAGACTTCCATGGTACGCGGCAGTGGCTAACCTGGCTGAGGTCCCCTTGGGGAAGCGCGGCAGTTTCACCTCCCCTCTTCCTGGCTGAGCCTCCAGGGCCCTCCGCCCCCATGTTCCCCCAGAGGAGCAGTAAGAGCAGGAAGAAGTGAGGCTGTGGCCTCTCCGTGTGTCAGGGCAGGTCCAGCCACGAGGCTGCTGGGGTCGACCTTGGGGATGTGAGAGGATCCCTTGGAAAGGCAGTGGCAGGGGCCAGGGTCCATCCACCCCAGGGCACCAGCAAGACTTGGGTCATGAGTCCAGTGTAGCCAAGGCTGGCTTCTGGGGCCATATTTCTTATGCATCTACTATGTGCTAGGTGTGGAGAGAGCATGAGCGACACAGGAGCCTGCAGGGCCCCAGTGGAGGGTAAAGAGTGGCTGTGAGCATGCAGAGAACAAGACCCCACAGCTTGAAGTGAGTCCCAGGATGGGGGAGGCCCAGGAAAGATGGAGAATGACCACATGCGGGGCTTGGCAGCGGCCAGATCTGGCCAGGCTCCTGAGGGAGGCATTTCTCGGTTCTCTGGGACCTTGGGTTCCTCCAGAGCCAAACTGGGGGAGGGTGTGAGTGTAGCCATCGAATCTGAAGATGATCTGTTAACCAGAAAACAGTCGGGCCCTGACACGGAGATCAAAGGAAACAGCATTTATTTTGGCACCAAGGGCTGGCAAAGCAGGTGCACGGGCGTGCTTGATGTGGGGTCCGCGGCGTGTGTCCAGGGGTGGCTCAGTGGCTGGGCAGAAGTCCTACATCACAAAGCCCTTCTGATTGGTTGGTTAACTCGGGCACGCCCCACACTGACTCCCATGGCCCCCAAGCCCACTGCAGCCTGCCCTGTGGCCTGCCCCACTCTTCTGCAGAAAGTCGCAGCCTGAGGTACTGCATTTTTTCCCCTGGGTCCCAGAAGACATGAGTGGGGGGAAGCGGAGGCAGACCAGAGGCAGCCATGGTAGTGCGAGTGGGCCTGCTCATCCCCATTGGCATCTGTAGTTCGAGCCCCAAGGAGGGCTTTGGAAGGTGGGGTAGAGGGGGAAACACCAGGGGTTCACTGGGCAAAGGCAAATTTCTCTCCCATGCCACTCTCCCATCCTGATAACTGCTCAACGCTCTCTAGAACACACTTGTAAATATCAGAAATGACTCATTTCCAAGTTCAAGAAGCCCTATTCTGACTTCAGTAGACAAATAAATGAGCAAATAAACAATAGGAGAATTATTGGCTTTTATAGCTGGAAATCCAGCTGGAGTTCGGGTATGGCTTAGTCCATGGGCTCAGCCAATGCCATTGGCTGATCAGATTCAGGGCATCTTCCCTCTGCCTCCTGGGTGTGTCGGCTTTACCCAGGTTCTCTTCATGGCTACAAAATGGCTGCATAATCTCCAAATCTCACACCTGTACTCTACCAAATCCACTGAAGAAAACCCCGTCTGCCTAAGACTTCCAATCACGTGCTTTCCTTGCTCTTACTGAGCAGGTCACGTGCACATCCTAGAACCAACTGCTGTGGCTGTACCAATTGACTCATGTGGGTTGAGACTCCCCCAGGAACACAGGCTCTGCCCCACCCAGGCCAGAATGGACAGGGTGAAGTCTCCTGAGGACAAGGAGGGCACTGCCATGAGAGGGAAATGGGCACAAGGCGGCATCCCTGGCTGACTACCACTCTGGGTGCCAGCCCCTGGCAGCCCTTGGGACAAAGCTGGAGAGCTGGAGTGACACAGCCCTGCCCACAAGAGGGCCCTGCCCCCAGATCCCTGGGGCATGCAGGGACACTCCCTGGCCCACTGCCCCAATCTGGGCTGAAGACCCTGGGATCTTTGGAGAGTAAGCAGAACAACTCTGGGCTCACCCTGGGGGAGCTGGAGGGTAAGCTGGTGAGCTGGCCCAGAGTGGGAGATGGCCACAGGGCCTAGGCGAGGCTGGGAAGGGCCTGCCAGGCAGGGTGTGTGGATGTCCCAGAGCTGTCCCTCATTTGTCCCTCAGGAAGTCTGTGGTGCCCAATGCTGTTCCAGGCTTGGGGGCTCTAAGGAACAACAGAGGAGGTGCCAAGGGAGACGGCAGGGGCTGCTCTGCAGAAGTGGCCCTGGAGAGGAGGCCAGGAGCAAGTGTGTGGCCCACAGCAAAGCTCTGCAGAGGGAAGAGGTGCAGGGTCTGGGCAGGAAGGGGTTTGGTCCTCCAGGACACAGCCTGGCATTGTATCCACAGGAGAGAAGGTGCTAGAGTGCAGGGAGGGGATGCAGTCAGGGACCAGAGGGACAGGGCAGAGCTACCCAACATGGCACTGGGCCCAGAACGCTCCCTTGCTGCAAATGGGCCCTTCTCACAGGGCAGAGCCTGGTAGTCCTTCCTCACGCCCTGTGGAAAGGTCCCTGACCATGGCCCGCACTGTGCCCACCTGTGTCCTCTTTAGTAACAGAAGCTCCCTGAAGTCCAGCAGAGCCTCTGCTAGCCAGCCACCTCTGTGACAAGATGTGGCCTCTGACCAGATTTGGACACAAGGCATGGGAGCAGAGGGGGACAAGGAACCTGGGGCCACCTCCTTCAAGAGGAGGCCACGTCCACTTGAGGTGTGGACAGCAACCCGCACCTCAGGACTGTCCTTTGAGGAAGAAACTCCTCTGAGAACCAGCGGAAGTGGCTTTCTGTGCCTGGCAGCTCGGCAGGCACCCACGGTGTATTTGGGACATGAGGGAAATCAGGCCTTCTGAGGTGGCAATGCCCCCACAGCCCAGGCTGCAAGAAACTAATTTTTTAAAAATGTTTTATGTGCTGCTTTTCTGAGATGTAGTTCATATGCCATATATTTCTTTTTTTTTTTTTCTTTTTTTGGTCCTGGGGACTGAACTCAGGGGCACTCAACCACTGAGCCACATCTCCAGCCCTTTTTATATTTTCTTTAGAGACAGAGTCTCACTGAGTTGCTTAGGGCCTCATTAAGCTGCTGAGGCTGGCTCTGAACTCACAATCCTCCTGCCTCAGCCTCCCCAGCCACTGGGATTACAGGTGTGTGCCACTGCACCTGGCTAGTTTATATGTCATACAGCTGACCCAAGTGCACAGTAGAGTGCAAAGGCCACCCAGGGTCCAGTGAAGATTGCCGAGCCTGGGGCTGCAGGGAAGGCTGGGGGAGGGGGTCATGCCGAGGAAGTAGCGCTTGAATTAACCAAGCTGGATGACGTCACCTCCTGATTTAAATGTGCTACTGCTGGCAAAACTCCACCCCAAGGGGTTAGGCCAAGAGGACATTAACAGACTCTCCATGAGAAGCAGCCTCATCATCGCCCCCACCCCCAGCCTGGTGAGCCGGGAATAAAGAGCCTGGGGGGGGGGCGACGGAGGCGACGTGGAGACAAATGGTACTTATTTGGCAGAACACAGCGAAGCTGATGTCAGTTTGAAGAACTTGTTTACCCAGGGATTGTGTGATTAATGTTTGAAATGAGGGGGGATTTCAGCATCTGGCTGTAGTCACCGCTGCAGTATGAAGTAAATCAATGTAAATTATCATCGGGGTAGACAGCGTGTAATAAATGGACTAATTGATAGATTTGGGGGTTTCAAAAGCCCTCTCCAGCCCTAAAAGGTTGTAACCATGAGAAAAGATTGTCTCACAGTTGGCCTTATTCTTTAAACAACACCTCAATGTAAGTAACGAGTTGTTTTCTCAGTTAAGCAGAAATCAGAGCTCATCTGGCCTCTGCCTGCCTCTGCTGGGTCGGACTCTCTCTGCACCTCCAGGCTGGAGGCTCACTGGACTTTCCTCTTGCAGCCTTTCCTGCCTCAGTTGCCCTCTCCTGCCCCCCCCAGCCACTTGTGCCACTCCCTCACGCTAAGGTCCCCGGCATCGACAACCCCAGATGTACCAACCTGCAGCTCCTTCCTAAATGGCGGAGCATGGTGCATAAAGCAGAGGGAGAACAAAGGGCTGAGCCCAGAGGGGACTTCAGGAGAGGCACCGCCCAGTCCCTGCTTTATAATTCAGCAAGTTGGGGCTCAAACATTTAGAGTTTCATCCTGGGCCCTGAGTGAGACTGGAGGGCTCTGTTTGCACCTAGGAGGCCCCAGCCTCACCCTGTAGCCTCCCCACTGTACATCCCCACGTGTACAGTAAGGCGTGAAGTGGTGACCGCACCTTTGCAAAGCCCTGGCCCAGGCTACTGGAAACTGACACCCGCAGTTGGTGAGACTTCCTCTGCCCAGGTGCACAGCGGCCGTAGCACTATGGAAAGGGAGAGCAGGGGCCCAGTGGACCAGCAGAGGGTGCCGCTGGGCCCATCCTTCCATTAGTCACCCCTGGGTACCGCAGGCGATTGGCTCCAGGATCCCTGCAAACGCCAAGATCTGAGGACGCTCCAGTCCTTTCTCTGAAGTGCCTTGGTGTCCACATAATCTGTGCACGGCCTCCCAGGCACTTCTCTTGTTCTGGAGAGAGGGGGTGCTGGGGATGGAACCCCGGCCCTCACCCATCCCCAGGCCCCCCAAGTAGAGTTTAAATCCTGTCTAGGTTACTCGTAACACCTAACACAGCATAAACGCTAGGTAAACAGCTGTCATATTCTCTGTATTTAGGAAACCGTGACCTCAAACATCTGTACACTCAGTACAGCTGTGGTTCTTGCCGAGTATTTTCAATCTGCTGCTGGTGGCGTCTATGTTGTGGGCCCACGGATGCAAGGGCCAGCTGCACTTCTCTACATGAGCCACCGGCTGTACACAGAAGTGAAGGGGCTGGCCACAGCCGCACACACCCAGTGACAGAGGACAGGGTGGAGGGAGGGGCCCCAACCTCAGGGCTCCGTGGCAGGCCTGGCCTAGCTCTGAATGGTAGCTTGGGGGACCATCAGTGCTAGTCAAGGTTTTCCAGGGAAGCAGCGCTGACTGGACACAGAGATCTATGAAAGACTATAATCACAGGGGCTGAGGAGTCCTGTGGTCTGCCAGCTGAACACCAGAGGTCCAGGAGTGCTGGTGTCCACGGGCAGAAGATGGGTATCCATTCAAGAACAGCGAGTTTGCCCTCTGCCTTCTGGGTCTGTTCTGGCCCAGAGCAGTTTGGATAGTGCAGCCCACTGTGGGTTGGGGGTGCGGGGCATCTTCTCTACCCATCCTGATTCCAACGCTGCTCTCTCCAGAGACCACTCAGGGACACCAGGGGCTGTTTCACGAGCTACTGTGGACACCATTAACACCAGCCAAGTTGACACATGAAATTAAACATCCTGCCACTTTGACCAGCTTCCAGAGACCCAGCCACAACAGTAGTCTGCAGTTTTGAAGCTGGAGCTGCTGGGATGCAAAGAGGCTTGGACCCTGGGTGGAGGCCACAGGGCTGGCCCCAGGTCCCTAGACTTCAGAGCTGCTGTGTTCCTGGGACACTGCCCAGGCTGGTGAGGCTCTAGGCTGCAGAAGTCCATGCACACACAATGCAGGGCTAGCCTCACCCCCACAGCCAAGGTCTGCAGGGCACCAACTGCACTGGGGGTGAACTCTGCTGTCCCAAAGAACCCTAAGCCTACAGCTGACATGGCACCACTCTGGCAACCACGGGCTTACCCAGTCCAAAGAGCTGGATGGCCCAGAGCAAGGCTTGCTGGAACCACCGCTACCCTGCAGCCCCAACCCGGGCTGCGCAGGCCCACAGAGCACCCTCAGCAGGCCCGATCACCTGGGCCCACACACCTGGGCTGACCTCCAGGACCAAGCCCTGGGAGGGAGGGGTGCAGGGCCTCAGTGAGGAACAGCCCCTCCCACACCCGCTGCCAACAGCTCCCAGAGCAGGTCCTCCGCCCAGCAGCTGGCTGGAAGGCAGCGACACAAGAGCCCCACCCCAGGCCAGCCCCACTCCGGGAACCCAAGCTGCAGTGGCAGCTCAGTGCCCTGTGAGGTCAGGGGAGAGCCCAGCAGGCACAGGGCTTCTCAAAGTGGGCAGGAGGGGCTCCCCTCACAAGCCAACCAGCCCACTGTCCCCAACACACACGCAGTGTACCAGAAACCACTTCTTTATTCAAACCCCAGTGTCCCACCCCAGACCCAACCCCTGGGCTCCAGCTCTGCTCAGGGACCATCAGTTTCTGAACTTGCCCACCAGGGGCTTGGACGGCCAGGCACCCAGGCCCTGCTGGTCCAGGAGCAGGGAGAGCTGCTGGCGTGCCTCCTGGTAGGGCCCCACCTAGGGAGAGAGGTGGCATGAGAGGGGCCCTTGCCAGGTAGGGGAGGGTGGGAGGAAGGGGGCTGGAGAGGGCACCGACCTTGGCGGCCTCGTAGGTCTTCAGGGCCAGGAGGTGGGGCTTCCCCAGTGCGCAGGCTGCCCGGCGAAAGGCCCGGAGAAAGGCCGCCTTGCAGAGGCGGGAGGGAGGCCCCAAGGAGGCACTGAGGGGGACAAGGACAAAGAGGGCAGGTTGCCCATGTGCATTACCAGCATCTGGTCCCCGCAGTGACAGTGTTCCCAGGCACAGCTCCAGCCCTCCAGAACTGGGGTCCCCTGGGTCCCCCAGCCCGCCAGGGGCCTCCTCACTCAGCCTTCACGCGCCCTGTGGCCACGTCCACGACTTCCACGTCTGGGTCCCCCAGGCTCCAATTGAGGCTCAGGCCATGGCAGTTGTTGGGGATGGGGTTGGAGGGGGCCACTGGGGGCCCTGAGAACAGGTGCAGGGTGGTCCGGACATAGGGAGGTGGCAGGCGTGACCCCAAAATGCCGTCCAGGCTGGGCCGGGCATGGATGGCCCTGCTCAGAGTCGGGGGGTCGTGGCAGGGGTCAGCTGTGGGACAGAGGCACAGGGCACAGTCTGAGTCACCTCCGCACCTCCCCACTCCACCCAGAGCCCACTCTGCCTGCCCCCTCTCTGGCCCTCACCCAGAACGAGGCTGGTGGCATAGAGAGGGGGCAGGAAGTGGGCCAGCAGCGCACCACCCAGCCCCAGCACTGCCCAGCGTGCCAGCTTGTCGCTGGCCGAGAGGCAGCCCACATGGGTGTCACGGAGCGCAGGCGCCAGGTAGGACACTGGCTTCAGTTGTCCACGGACATGCGCCTGCAAGCGGAAGGACGGGCTGTGCAGAAGGTTGCCTTCTGAGGACAGCGGGAGGCTGCAAGGCAAGCAAGGGACAGCGACCCAATCAGGGGCATTCACTGACCCTGTCATCAGACAGACAAATGGAGGCGCCCCGTCCCAGGAGGCCCCACATACTAGATGTCATGGGCTGCTCCCTTGGGGGTGTTGCTGACATAGAGGTGCAGGAAGATCCGGGGCTTGAGGGCAAAGGGGGATGCAGATCCAGGCTGGGGGGCCAGCACAGACCGCTCCTTGCCCTTGGCACCCCCCTTCGTTGCCAGCAGGAGCTGCCGGAAGAAGAATCTGGAATGACAGGCAGAGGGGCAGCTAGGGCTGCTGTCCTGGCCAGGGCTACAGCAGAACCTACCCCACCCGCCCCCACCTCAGCAGGGCCCTGCGGGCGATGACCAGTCCGTGACAGTCGTGGAGCTGCCGGCCGGAAAACTCCAGCCAGCCAGCACAGCAGCTGCTGCCGGTGCCCAGTGCCACCACCTGGTAGATCTCCTTGGCATGGCCCCTGGCCCCTGGGACCTCTGCAGGGAGGAAGAGAAAGGGCTCAGCCTAGGGCAAGAAGCCCCAAGGGGCCTGCAAGGTGCCACAGGGGACAGGGCCATCCCTACCTCTCTCCAGGATGACTGCAGCCACTGTCCCCTTGCAGGCCCAGTATGGCGAGTTCTCGTCCAGCAGGCGGTCCAAACCAGCGCTGACCACGGCTGCACAGCGCTGCTCATGCGTCAGGATGTTCTCTGTACGAGGGCCAGAGGAGGTGGTGGGACCCACAGGCCGTGCCGCTCTCACACACCCAGGGGCCTGGGCCAAGCACACCCACCTACGCTCAGGGAGGGGAGAGGAGGCTGGCCGAGGGTCTCAGGAGGCTCTGAAAGAGAAATAAGGGAAGCCAGTCGCCTCAGGTGCTGGGGTCTGCCTTCCCATCCTTTGGGAAGTCAACGAGAAGAGGAGGCTGCGTCCACCTCTCAGGATCAAAGTTCCCTGAGCTTCGGCTCTAGCCCTTGCTGGGCAGGACTTCCAAAAGCGCTGCGGCAGGGGTCAGCACACGCCCCTGCTGACGCCCGGTGGTCCCTGCAGCAACCTGTCCCCCTCACCACCACACACGTCCAGAGCTGCGGCAGGCAGCCTCTCCAGCAGGCTAAGGCTTGGTCACCTGGGCTCTCCAGCTGACTGTGGAGGTAGCGGAGGGCGGAGAGCGCCGCCTGCTGTTTGGCTTCTGTCTTGTTGTTCGCAGTGCCTGCAGGGCAGACCACCCCATCCAATTCCGCACACACGGAGAAGGGGAAGCAGGGACCTGTGGAAGGTGGCAGTGAGGAAGGCGCCTCCTTGCCTGTGCTCCCATCTGGGGCTTTCCTAGGAGGGGATGCCTCACCTACTCCCTTCCGCCCACCTGCAGAGACAGAGGCTCTCCTCTAGGCTTCCTCTTGACATCTGCCATCGAGGACAGCCAGACTGACAACCACCTTAACCCCATCCCTGGCTGGGGATTCTACTGACACAGGTGCTGAAAGATCCTTTGCATGCCGCTAACTCAATGGAGTCCTCATCAAACCCTCTGAAACAAACAGGGATAAAACCACTGTGCAGCTGACGCACAGAAAGGGCAGCATGCTGGGAAGGGGAGCAAGGTCCGCCTCCAGACGCCATGCAATGCTATTTTCAGGGTGAAGACTCCTGAGCAGAGGACAGCTCTCTGCCTGCCACTGACACATCCTTTTATTTCTTCCCCTCCCCATATTTGAAAGATATTTCTGGACAACACCATCATTTCAGGTGTCTCTAATAACACAAAGAGCTGAAAATCCTAAAACCAGGACCACCTGGTCAAGGGTGGGGACTTATTTAAGTTCACAGTCTTGCTGCTTGCTTCTCAAAAGCACTGGTCTTTTGGAAAGGATCCCACTTCGGCAACCCTCATTAGCACTGAGATACATGACACTGTCAGGGCATCAAAACCAGCAAGGAATGTCAACATCAGAAAACCATACATGGCAACCCTCATAGCAATAGCCGAATGAGGCAAAATCATTAGTGAAAATCACAAAGTAACAGTGCTACCGGGACAGGATATTTAGCTTCCCCTCAGATGACTTATTAAGCACAAAGGGGAAAGCGAAGATGCCTGGCAGATGCCACCCTAATCAAACCCTCTCCTTAACATCACCAGTTGAAAGACAAACAGATTACACATCTCCTGATGGGGTGCACTGCCAGGATATGACATCACCAATAACGCACAGACTAAGCCTGGTCCTGAGAAAACAGGGTGTCCAAATTGAAGGACAGTTTATAGGATGACTGGCTCTTACTCTTCAAAAACATCAATGTCCTGCAAGACAGTAGAATGCTTTCAGATGAGAGAAGATTATAAGATGTATGACAGCCAAGTGTAATATGTCATGCTGGGATAGAAAAACATGGCCATGGGGGCATTATTGGGACAAACCGGCAAAATGTAAATGTGAATGATAATTAGATGAGTGTTGCATCAATGCTAAATTGCCAGAATTTCATCACCGTACTGCAGTTACACAAGCCATGTCCTTGTTCTTAAGAGACATGTTACTGTGCTTAGGAATAAGAGGCATGGTGTCTGCAATTAACTTTCATATTAAAACTGTTTAAACTGGGAGTTGGGAGTGCATTGGGGAAGACAAATGGACACAGTAATGACTACACCTATATGTCATGCATAAAATATTGCAAATCGTGCTTAACAATGTCTCTGAAGTCAAGTCGGGGCTGGCCCTCATTCAGGAATCCCCAGTACTGGCATGGCAACTGTAGCTGCGCAAAACTGGTCCTTTAAAGTGGGTGCAGAAAGGCTGGGTGGCTAGGGGCATGTCCCTTAAACCCCTGGGCACCCGATGGGAATAATATCCACCAGCCAAGACCCTGCCACGGCCGAATGTCTGCTGAGGCTGGTCCGGCTGTTCGCTCTAGTCGGCCTGGAGGCCGGGGCGGGGGTCCGGCCCAGTGCCCCTCTCTTGCTTCACCTGGGAAGGGCAAGCAGGGGCCCTACCGTGCCCCCACCCCGCAGCCCGTCCCACCCAGGCCTCACCTGCCACTGGGTCCTCTCGGAAAGTAAGGGAGACACCCAGGCCTGCCGCATACTGCGCGAGCGAGGCCACCGCCTGGCCAGGCGGCGGGTCTCTGAGCGGCAGGTTCAGCGACCGGACCGCAGTGGGGAAGTCGCCCGCGGGCCCCGACACCCTCGGGAACCCTCCCGGGCGCGCCTCGGGGTCCTCCGGTGCCCGCGCCGGCCCGGGCTCCCCGACCCCAGCCCCGCGCCCGGCAGCCTTTGAGCCACCCTCCGCGTCCTCCTCGGCGCCGGCGGCGGGCGCGGGCCCCCAGGCCTCCTGGCCCAGGCCGGCCGAGGGTCGCCAGGGGCTGGACCCGGGGCTGATCTGCAGCGAGGCCGCCAGGCGGGGCTTCTTGCGGCCGCCGTCGTCAGAGGCCGCACTGGCCGGCGACGCCATGCCTGGACACGAGGGCTGAGTACGCTGAGGACCCAATCTAGCGCCAACCGCGCGCTTTTACACGCGGGCCGGCTCCCCACGTTGTGAGCACGTGCCTGACAGCGTGTCTCTAGCTCCGCCCCCACACAGCACTGGCCAATGAGGGCCCACGGAGCTGGAGGGCGGGGTACAGCACGGCCAATAGGAAAGCCAGCCTCCGCACAGCCTGGGCCAGCTGCAGACCAAGGCTTTTGCCCAGGGCCCAACGTTCCACCCCCGCGGGCTAGTGGGCGTGGAGCCAGGTCCGGTGAGGGTGGGGTCCATTCCATCAGTCTCTCCCGCCTTGAGTGGGCCTGGAGGATGCGAAACCAACCAAGAGGGTCTGGGGGCTTCTCGCCCAGCTTCACATTAAAGCTCCTGCTCCACAACTGCTCCAAACCGCGGCCCCCTGCTCCAAACCCTGAACCTGCAGGCGTCCGTATTGCAGCAGCCCCACGGAATCATCATCATCCGCTTTTAAAAACTAACCTGTCGGCCTTTCTGAATCTAAACAAAATTATTTACTAGCCAAATACTAGCTCTTGGGCATCTTGTCTTTTCCCAGAAGGGATTTTAACTTGTAGGGCTTTAAGGTGAGGGGTTTGAGGCTGAAGGAGAGATAAGATAAATAAAGAGAAAGCCAGGGATGAGGCCAGCTTACATAAGGCCGGCTATGATGCGATACGAATTTGCTCACGTGGGCTGCCTGGGTCACTCTGAATCATACAGCAGCCAGTTACTGAGAAAGCGTGACCGCTCAGCACAAGTTTGTGGCTGCTGTTGCTGCTACTGTAGCTTGGACTCTTGATTCTGAAAATGCGCATCAGGATGTAACACTGGGTACTGACGACACAGGAGAACAGCTGGTGAAACAGGAACTTCTGACTTCAGAAGAGTGGGTGTGGTTGGCTGGGGAGACTCAACCTTCCACACGTGTCAAGGATCAGCATCAGGAAGAACAATTCATCGTGGGGCGGGACGTCAAGAGTGGAACGAGGCCTCAGGGTTGATAAAACAGTGCTGCGGGTGTTCAGAAATGGCTGCACGTATCTACAGAGACTTGAGCAGAACTGCCAAACCCAGATGCCTCCCAAATGCTCACCCAAGGAGGGTGGGCAAATGAATGGTGACAGAATCATTCAATGGAGGATTAATAATTTTAAAAGAAAGTACCGCAGCATGCACAAGGCTGTGTCTCACGATTCCAATTATGTAAAGTTCTTGAACAGGCAAATTTATGATAAAAGTCCCAATCGTGGTTACTTTGTGGAAGGGGATGATGGTCAGCAGCTCCAGGAGACATTCTTGAGTGACCATGTCCTCTCTTGATCTGGGAGGTGACCGCATGGCTTTATACCTGTGTAGAAAGTCAAGCTGCACACTAAGATGTGTGCACTTTACTGCATGGTGGATATAGGTTAGTAAAGGCAAACTGATCACAACTTAGAGAAAGGAAGGAAGGAGGAAACGGAATTGGCCTCCCAGTGCCATGGGTGTCTTATGAGGGTGATGTAGAACACCAGTGTAGAAGGCAGGACAGTGCCCCCCCACACAGTGTCCACATCCTAATCCCAAGAACCTACTAATATATGTTATTTAGCAAAGGGCAATTAAGGTTTCTAATTAGTTGACTTTAAAATAGGGAGATTATCTTGGATTATCTGGATGTGATCATTGTGGACATAAGAGTCTTAAATGGGAGATGGAAGAGTCACAAGAAAGAGTCAAGTGGCCGTGCCAACTTTGGGGATGAAAGAGGGCTGAGCCAAGGAATGCAGATAGCTTCCAGAGGCTGGAAAAGGCAAGACCATGGGTTCTTCCCTTACAGCCTCCAGTACGCACGCGGCCCTGCGGACACCCTGACTTCAGCCGGCTGAGATGTGTGTTGGACCTCCTCCGACCTCCAAATCTGTAAGATACCATGCTGTCTTAAGCTGTTAGGTCCGTGGTAACTTATTACAGCTGCAATAGGAAACGGATCTCACTGGTCTTTAATTATTTTGCATGCATACTCCCTAAAATAATTCTGAAAACCTGTGTAGCCCCAATTTTTAATCACAAACTGAAATACTTACAAAAGCTGTAATTCCTGATTTGTTATAATCATCCTTTAAGTATATTTTCTCAAATCCATAGAGATGCAGTCTTAGCTCATCCCATTAATGTAAACTTCACGCCCAGGTGACTTAATTTGCAAAGCCCATCTCAGTGTCCAAACAGATAAGTCAGACTTCCTATTGGAAACAGCCTGACTTCATTATTCAATCTAAATAAATTTCTTCTTATTTTTCCAGAACAACCGTTTCATTCCATTCCCTCTGTTATCAATTCAATATTGATAACACCTGCTGTTATAGTTGTTTGAGATTTATCAAGGACCACCCCAGATGGAAGAGTCCCTGCCTTTGTAGAGGAACTTCTGAGGAAGAACCTTCCGTTTCTTAGATAGCTAGGAAGGCCATGGCCTAAGAGTTCAAAACCTTGATAGGCATCATGGCCATCAGTATTTCTCTTTTGAAAAGATTTTTTTTTAAAAATTGATTTTACATTCTTTTTTTGTAGATTTTTTTAAGTTCTTGATGGATCTTTATTTTATTCATCTATTATTTATATGTGGTGCTGAGGTTCGAACCCAGTGCCTCACGCATGCTAGGCAAGCGCTCTACCACTGAGCTACAGCCCCAGCCCCTGAAAAGATTTTTTATGGAAATATACCTATAGAAATGTACACAGACTATTCAGTGAATTTTCACAGACTGAACACAACCATGTAGGCCAGCGCTCAGACGAAGAAATAATGTTGTCAGTCCCCAAAGCCCCCTCCTGCACCCTTCCACCCTCACTTGCTGCTGAACTTGTTTACTTAAACTTACAGGAGGCTACCCCTGTAGGAGGTCTGCCGTTTAGAATAACCTCTTGTGCAGTGCTCATCCTAGCACAATGCTCCATTATGGGTAATGACCGAGAAAGGGAAGATGAGAAAGGACCCTCTAATTCTGAGGACCTCCCAGATAGAACCCATACAGATGGAAGCTGGGCATCTGCAAGTTGATCCTTTAAAGTGGTGGTTCTCAAACTGCGGTACCAGGACTGGCAATATCAGCCTCACCTGGGTACCTGTTAGAAATGCAAACTACAGTGCCACATTCCAGACCTGCGGATCAACCCGCTGTTGTAACTGGTGCTGCTCCGATGCACGTTTGTTAGAGAAGTACCGAGCCCGGGTGCTGGTGAGATCTGTGACTGGGCGCTGATTCTCAAAGCAGGGCCTCCGGCAGTGGCAGCGTCACCGGGGAACCTCCCGGGCCGCAAGACGCTCACGTTTGAGACCCACGGCCTGAAGCGCCCCCTGTCGGGCCGCCGCGGCCCAGCGTCGCCCACTCCCAGGGCATCTGTGGCTCTCGCCACTGTAAAGCCAGCTCCTAGGGTGACCTACGGGCCAACGCAGCGCCTGGCTCCGAGTGCGTGCCCAGAGTGTGTCGGATCACGGTAGCCCTCCAGGCCACCTGGGCGACAGAAAGCTGGTGGAGCCGCGGTGGGATTCGAATCCCAGTCCGCCGGGCAGCCAGCGTGGGGGACGCGCGTTTCAGTCTACCGCCCACGCGTCGCCTCCACGCGCGTCCCCCTCGGCCCAGGAGGCGGCGCTCGAGGACGCGCGCGAGGCCGGGCGGGGCGGGACTTCCTGCCTCAGGGAGCACTTCCGGCCGACCCGGAAGGCGGTGGGCTGCCGCGGCCGGGGGTCCCTCCGGGGGCTGCGGCGCTGGGTCTCCGCCTTCTTGCTCGCTGGTGGCCCCACAGTCCGGCGGAGGTCGCGCGGGTCCCTTCCCGGACGGCACCCGAGGCCGGCCGCGTAAGTGCGCGCCCCGTTTCGGGCTGTGCGGCTCCGCTCTGACGCCCGGGCCGGGGCTCGCGCGGGACACGCACGTGCTCGCGTGCCGGGGCCCCTGGGCGAGCGCAGGGGGCCGCCCGCGCCCCGGCGGGAGGGCAGGCAGGCGAGCTGCGAGGGACTCCCTGCCGCGGAGGCTGAGGATTTGTGGGCGCAGGGCGGCCCGGGGCCTTGCCTTCAGCGGAGAGCAGGTGCAGAGGCCCTGTGGTCGGCGGCATGGAGAGAGGGCGTGTGCGTGGAGCCCGGGCACCGCAGGGCGGCCGCGACCCTCCTCATGTGTCTTCCCACTTAGCGGGAATGGTGCTGCCAGTTACTTAGGCTGGTCATCACAAGCACCCAGCCGATCACCTCCTGGTGCGATCCACCGGCTCACCTGTCCCACCCTCTGGTAGGGAAAGGAAAATGACAGCAGCAGCCAGGCCACTGGGACTCGGGGATGAGTTAGATTACCGCCCCAGCTCTCCAGAGAGCTCTCAGCCGGCCAAGGGGATGGGCACACAGATCAGCGGCGGTGAGACCCGAGGACCGCGAGTCGGTTCCTTGACGAGTCGGTTCCTTGACAATTGCTGCAACCGTGTGACGGGCTCTGCGCAGTGCTGAGGGTCCATGGATGTCCAGCGGCTACAGAATAAACTGTCCAAATGCAGCAGGGGTTCCACAGGGAAAGATTTTTGCTTTTTTTTTTTTTTAAAATGTTTATTTTTTAGTTGTAGGTGACAGAATATCTTTATTTTATTTTTTTATGTGGTGCTGAGGATCGAACCCAGTGCCCCATGCGTGCTAGGCGAGCACGCTACCACTGCGCCACAATCCCAGCCCCAAAGATTTTTGCTTTCTAAGACTCTGTCACGAGTGTTTGCTTTGGGACGCTTGTCCTGGATCCTTGGTTCCCTGAATTCTTCTGCAGGGGCAATAGAATAACGCGCTCAGCTCTGTGTCTAACATGCTGGCACTTGGTGCTATTTTTGCTAATAAAAAAGAGGAATGACGGGACTGCTGGTACTTACAGAGGACTGTGACTATCCAACCCCTTTGACGTATGCTTCTTTCTAATCAACGCTGTGCATTTTCTGAGGCACATTGTGCTTGACTTTGGGAGGACAGATGAATGATGTTCAGTCCCTAGTTTGGGAGGTACTGGAGCTTATCCTTGGGAGTATTGTGTAGAGATATTCGGTTACAGTACCTCAGTGCTGTGGCGGGAGCAGATCTCTCACCACCTGCCCGCCTTCATCCTCCACACTCCTCACACATTTTGTTTCTTGCTGTCCTGCTCCAGGGCTTTCAAACCCACTGGCTGCTGTACCTGCAGCCCTCTTCCCACGGGTGCACCTGGCTGTCCCCCTTCTCGGGTTCCATGTGTACTCCTCAGGAGTCTTCCCCTGCCTGCTGTTCCCGGGGCTGCACCTTGCCTGTCACCACCCACTTCCTCGTGGAAGGCAAGGTGGGTGGTTTACCTGTAGCCCCGCTTGCCTCTGGCCCTAGGCTGCATGTTCATTTGAGTTTATTATCTGCTTCCTCAAGGAAGGCACACTCCTTGAGGGCACTCTCGCTCTCCCCAGGAGCCCTGGAAGCCTTCTCTGGAAACGTGGGTGTGTCGTGAGGAGCTTGTTTTTCAGGATGGACTTCCCCAGCTCCCTCCATCCCTCGTTGTTTACGGCTGGCCCCCTTGGTATGAGTGATGCCCCTGACCTGTCCTTCATGTGCAGCTGGAGAGATATTCTGACACTGCCAGAATCCCAGCCGCAGCGTGCCAAGGTGAGGACGGGAGTAGGCTGCTGATGGCTTGGGTGGCCCCTTCACTCGGTCCTTGGGTTAGCGCTCACACCCACTGGTGCAGGTTGAGTGGGGTGCAGCGACAGACCTACTGAGACACGGGACAAGGCAGAAAACCTTCCTTTGGTGTGATGGGTTCCTCAGCAGGAGCTGTTGGCCCCACTTTCCTGCTTTCCTCTCCCCAAACTTTGATTTCTTCATGTTCAGCAGACATTTGTCAAACCATCCCCACTCTGCCGGAGCTGCTGTTAAGCCTTAGGAGCACAGCGTGACTAATGACTAAGTCAGACCATCCCTGCCCTCGTGGACTGAGGGTCAGGGTGAGCGAGTGTCTCCATGTGAAAAGAGCAGTGCACAGGGTGCCACAGGGTTTGGTCACAGCAAAACCAAAGGGGTACTGAAACCAAAGGGGTGGGCAGACCTCCCTGGACTTCTGCTGGTGCCTCAGGAAGGACATGCCAGGCAGAGGCATGCAGATAAGCAAAGAGAGACAGGCAGGACTGTCCAGGGGGCCTTTGAAAAAGGTGGGTTTGACGGGCCAGCCCAGTGGTCGGAGGTACAGTGGCCTACCAGGCTCCCAGAGTGAGTGACTCTGAACTGGAAGCCAGAAGCAGTGGGATTTGGTCAGCCAGCTGTGGTGCAAGGGACTTCCTCGAGGGCCAGTGCCAGAGGTGATCAGAGAGGAACTCTGGAGTCAGTCTGCTAGGTTTCAATCCCAGCCCTTCTCTGTACTGTCTCTGTCGCTGAGGGCAAGTGATGGTTGCCCTGCGCCTCAGTTTCCGCATCAGGAAAATAACCACATTTGTGCCACTTTTGTGGGGTTGTGGTAGAGTCTGAATGAGTCGTGAGGTAGGAGCTTGCACAGTGCTGGTCGGGTGCACGCTTAGGTGCCGCCATGGTGTGTTCCCTCCAGGATGCTGTACTGCACTTGGCCAAGGATCTGCTGTGGGAGCCGACGGCACCTGGGCCCCTGCCTCTGCTGCCTCCCGGTCCTGGTAAGGGTCCCTTTCCTCTGGGCTCTCCACAGCCGTCCTTCCTGTCACTGCGCAGCCTGCCTCTTCGTGCCTAGACCTTCCCCAGCTCTGCCAATCGTCTGCTTCCCTGGGGCCTTTGGTGACCTCCCAGAAGACCTCCAGTCCCCTGGCCCACCTTGGTGCCCTCCCAGTCCTTTCCCTACCCCTATTCTTCTCTCAGACCCCTGGGACCCTGGTGTGACTGCCCAGGACCTCCTTTTCCGAGGAGGTTACCACTACCGGAGGCAGCCCCAGGTTGTGCTGGATGTGACTGAACAGGTGAGTGGTCCCACAGCAGGTGGTGCTTCATGGCCTGGGGCTTCAATGACCTGGCCCCTCTGATGACCTGGCCTCTCCTTCCCAGCTCAGCCGGTTCCTGTGGGATCATGGGGACATAGCTTTTGCACCCCTGGGGAAGCTGATGCTGGAGAATTTCAAACTGGAGGGCGCCCGCGTGAGTAACCCCAGCCAGCCTGGGGAAGGGCACCCTTCCCCACCTTGCCCTGAGCCCCAAGGTGTGGGAGCTTGACAAGGCCTTTCCATGCAGAGCCGCTCCAAGAAGATGACAGTGGTCAGTGTGAAGAGGCTGCTCCAAGACCTTGGTGGACACCAGCCCTGGGGGCAAGTGGCTAATGAGAAAGCTTGAGGGGTAGGCCTGGCTGGTGGTGGGCATGTGTAAGGAGCTGTTTCCCTCACATTCTTCCCCTGCCCCACGCAGCACTCAACTCCAGCTAGCCTGAGAGGAAAGGAGGTTCAGGTCCACAGGCCTCGGGCATGGCTGCGTCCAGGGGTTCAAGGTTGATAGGACTGGTCTCAGTGTTGTCTACCTGCTCGCCTCTGCCTGACTTAATTCCTAGAAAGACTGTTTTCAAGCCGGGCGCGGTGGCTCAAGCCTGTAATCCCAGCACTTAGGGAGGCTGAGACAGGAGAATCGCGGGTTCAAAGCCAGCCTCAGCAACGGCGAGGCGCTAAGCAGCTCAGTGAGACCCTGTCTCTACATAAAACACAAAATAGGGCTGGGGATGTGGCTCAGTGGTCGAGTGCCCCTGAGTTCAATCCCCAGTACAAAAAAAAAAAAAAAAGACTGTTTTCAAGTGGCAGCATGATGGCTTATGAGTCCAAAGAGTCAGAGTCCTTCTCGAGGCACCAGAAGGACTTTGGTGACTTGGCTGGGGTCTCACACCCACCTGTGAGCCACTCACTGCGGGACAATGACGTGCTCGCCCAGGTTGGGCCATGGGACCGCGCCTTGGTCCCAGGAACAGGGTGGGTGGTTTCCCAAAGAAAGGAATTCTAGGTAGAACTGTGTTCTCTGCATCTGGCCCGCCTCAAGTCCCCCCCCCCCCCACCATCTCTGCCTGGTCGTGACCCTCTGCTGTCCCCAGGTGTCCTTGGGCATGCATCAGCCATCGGCAGCGCCGCTTCTCCATCCTCGGGGGCCCAGTGCTAAACAAGTCGGTGTCGAGGCTCCTGGGCAAGCTGCTGCACGAGGAGCTGACCCTGCGCTGGGAGCAGCTGCTCCTGGACGAGGCCTTCACTGGGGGTGCCTTGGCCTGGGTGCCTGGAAGGACAGCCCGGGTGGGCCAGCTGGTCTACCCTGCAGGAGGTGCCCTGGACAAACTGTGTATCCTTTCTGCTGGGTGGGAGGTCCCAGCCCCCCAGCCGCTGTGGTGAAGGAGGTGCTCCTGGTGTGGTCCAGGGCAAGGGTTGGTGATTGGGGGGCTTGGGGTGACCAGCGTTCATACCCGGATCCTTAGCTGAGGCTCAGGTTTCCAGGAGGTCAGTCTGACCTCAGGTGGCAATCCTCGGGTCCTTGGGGACCCTGGGTGCATCCAACTGCGGGGACCTGTCCGCCAGGTGGTGACCTGCACCATCCAGGGAGAAAGTAAGGCCTTCAGGCACCTCCCTCCTCTCCTGAGCCACTGCTCAACCCCGAGCCTGACCTCTCCGTCCCCTCCTCAGGTCTGCTGGCTGTCCGCTCTGACTACCACTGTGCCGTGTGGAAGGTCAGTAAGCAAGAGCCGCCAACCCCACTGCAGACGCTGCAGGTTGAGAAGGGGGCCACAGGGGTCAGTCTCAGGTGAGGGCGAGTCAGTTGGCTGTTGGCAAGGTGCACCTGGGAGAAAAGCCGGTTTCCTAAGGCTAACCACACTGTGCCCCGTAGCCCTCACCTGCCCGGGGAGCTGGCCATCTGCAGCCGTTCTGGAGCCGTCTGTCTGTGGACCCCTCAGGATGGGTAATGCCCCTTCCCCACCAAACACTGCACCCAACAAACAGACCCATGGCCCTCCACCCTAGATGGCACAGTCTGACCAAGGCCAGGTCATCCCTGGTCTTCCCCCCAGCTCCTCTACCCCCCAGACCCCCTCCCACAGATTGCCCGTCTCTCCAAGGCTGCAGCAAGTCTACAAGGACCCTGAGACCCTTGTGTTCCGGGACCCTTCTCCTTGGCGCTGGGCAGACTTCACCGCCCACCCTCGGGTGCTAACAGTGGGTGACCGCACCGGGGTGAAGATGGTTGACACTCAGGTATGGAGGAGGGGCCGGAGACCTCCCTGGTGGCACCAGAAGCAGCAGGGTGAGGCTGGTGCTGCTCCCTGGACCTGGGAGGCTGACCTTGTGCTCCCCCAGGGCCCGCCGGGCTGCGGACTGCTGCTTTTCCGTGGGGGCGCCGAGGCCTCCTGTCAGAAAGGAGAACGTGTCCTGGTTACCCAGTACCTGGGGCAGGCCAGCTCTGACTGCCTTCCTCCCACCCTCCACCTCATCTGTACCCAGGTGAGCCGCCTACAGCAGCCTCGTGCAGAGTCTCGGTGTTTGCTAGAGCCCTGCCAGCCCAGAGTCACAGACCCTGAGGACTGAGTGTGCCGAGATAGCCCGTGGAGTGGCAGGGGGAGGAAGCCCCGTGGTCCTGTAGGCTCCAGGGTGGCGCACGGAGGAGTGGTGTGGGGCCTGGGCATCTGTGCAAGGTCCACAGTCCCTGCTCTACAGGGCCAGGAGGAGCCCTGAGGTTGCCCTGAGGTTGCCTGAAGGTCTGCCCTCTGCCTGCCCGTCCCCCACCAAGGACTCCAGGTGTTAGCTGTGTCTCTGGCACAGATTCCAGAGTCAGGAAGGCCAGGTGGGCTTCTGAGGAGACTGCGCCTCTCCTGGGGACAGTGTACCCACTGTTCTTCGTTCTGCCTTCTCGGACTGGCAATGGCACTGCCTTTTCAGGATTTCAGGGCTGGGCGGTGAACTCAGGGGCACTTGAAGGCTGTTCAGAGTGCTGCCACTTGGGGGTTTGCACGCATCCAAGCACCATGTGGGCCTGGAATGGGCCCTAGGCCACCCTCTCCAGGTGTCGAGCCATCACCACCTCCTGCCTCCCCCTCTGCCCCAGCTTTCGCTCTACCTGATGGATGAGCGCCTCCCCCTGGTGCCAGTGCTGAAGTGGGACCACGGCCTCCCTTCCTCGCCCCTGCTGATCCACCTGCTGCCTCCCCCCAGGCCTGGCTGCCCGCAGCCCTTGCTCCTGGGAGGCCAGGGGGGACAGCTCCAGCTGCTGCACCTCACAGGTGAGGTCTGGAAGGGCAGGAAGGGTGCAGGAAGGTGCATGGGGCCGGGGCCTGGTGTGACCCCAGCTGTGTCCTTTCTTCAGGAGCCCGGTCCTCCGCACCCCGGCTGGCAGGGCCCCCACAGTCTCTTCCCTCCAGGACCGATTCCCTCTCCGCATTTCCCCTACTGGAACCCAGGAGCCAGAGGCTGTTGCAGGAGCGTCTGGAAGCACCAACCATAGGTGTGCTGGGCGGGGCACCAGCTTGGGGACAGTGGAGATTTCCTGCCAGGGCAGGCAGGTCACAGTCCTTTCTTCTCCAGGTCTAGCCGCCACCGTGGCACACTCCGCCTCTGTGCCAAACCTGTTGGTCTTCCAGCTCTCCAAGGCTGGGGACATCTTCTTCCAGCCCTTCCACCTCCATGGAGACCCTGGGCCCACTTTGCCTGCACCCGAGGCCACGGCATCCCCCCAGGACCCACCTCCCAAGCCTCTCACGCCCTCCTGGAGCCCCCAGGCCATTGCCCGCTGCAGCCGCTGGCTGGAGGCCCTGCTGGAGGTGCCCCCTGCCCCTGCTGTGTGGGCTGCACCCACCTTCTCCCACCGCCGTCTCGTGGGCCCAGTGGAGCCACAGAAAGATGCAGGGAGAGTGCCACAGAGTTTCCGGGTGGCTATGGCTGAAGGGCGGCTCCTGCAGCAGAGGGACCTGGGCTCACTGCCCAGGGCAGAGCCACCCCCTGCTCCTGAGTCAGGTCCACAGGATGAGCTCACCGAGCGCTTGGGGGCAGCCTGGGAAGGCCGAGGTGCTGCCTGGTGGGAGAGGCAGCAGGGCAGGACCTTGGGGCCTGAAGGCCGGGCCAGGCGGCCCAAACGCCGGACTCAGCTGTCCAGCACCTTCTCCTCACTCACCAGCGGCTTAGACCTCCCAGATGCCAGCAGTCCCCCTCACAGCCCAAACCAGATGTCCTCAGAGTCCAGGCCTCACCCCACAGGGGCCCCACACTCCCAGGAGTTGAGTCAGGAGCCATGGCCCCCAGGCATCCCCTTGGAGCGGCGGCAGACCCTCCGCGACTACATGGCCAAACTGCCACTTCTAAAGGACACCCTGGAACATACCCCAACACCCCCTTCCCAAGCCTCCAGTGCCCAGGCAGCCCCCTCCCAGCAGCACACCCCTGCCCTCTCCAGCTCTCGGCCCCCCAGGAAGAAGCCGCGCATGGGTTTCTGAGGCTCCTGCCTGTGCCTGGGTCAGCTGGGCCTTCCTAGGGGACTTGGGAGACAGTCATCCCCAGGGCCTGGACCTGTCCAACTCCTTAAGGTCTGTGGCCATGGGATACCCAGCAGTGACGTGGGACCAGGTCAGAAGAGTAGGCCACAAAACAGCCCATAGGTCTAACTGGAGGCCAGGGTGGGGGGGCGCCCTGGTGCGGAACCTGCAGGCTCCTTCAGAGGCCGGCCCTCCTGGGCCTCCCCGGGTTCCCCTTCCCTATGGAAATGGCACAGCACTGCTCCTCTTGTTTGGTGGGGGTGGGGCAAGGCCCCAGGAGCCATATGTGCCCGGTGAGGCTGCTGAGGGGTGGGGTTTGTGAGAAGCCTCCTGAGGTGCTTTGGTGACAAGCTCAGGGATTCAATAAAGCTGTCCACTGAACACGGTTGCACTGGGTGGTGCCCCTGTGGGTGGCTCTCGATCTAATGCATGAAGCCGCACTCCCCGTGCTGTGGGTAACACCCAGCCCACTGGAGAGTGTGGGCATGGGGCTCTGGCCTTGCCTCTGGCCTCATTTGGAGGGTCTTTCTCAGTATCTGATAAACCAAAAGGAACTGCCTGTAACTTGCACAAACACCAGTCACACCGCAATGTGCACAGACGCTAAAACGTTTATTATGCTAACAAGACGTTTGTAATTACACAATTTATTCTACAGGTAACCAGGGGAAATTGACACGTTGCATACTTGGGATGTGGTGCAAAGGACAGGGGCCCCTGTCACAGCAGGGCCCCAGCAGCAGCACCACTTGGGTGGAGGGGGTGACCATGCCTGCTCCCTGTCCCCATGGGTCTGGTGGTACAGGACTGCCTTGGATTCAGTCCAAGCCAAATTCAATGTCCTCCCGGCCTGTCCCCCCACCGGACTCCTCGGTCTGCTCTTCATTCTTTCCAGTCCAGTCTGCTGAAGAGAGAAGGCGGATGGGGATGGGAATGGAGCGTGTCCCTCCTTCCTGCCTGCAGGCCGGGCTGCCAGGAACCGTTGGGTCCACTCTCTCACCTCGATCTCCTTCCCAAGGCATCGCTGAACAGGGTGGCAGGCATGGGATTAGTTGCCCTGTCTGCAGTGTGGAGCAGGCACACCTTCATGCCAGCCTAGATCTGTCCCAGCCTCCCAAGCCAGCCTCCACAGCCCCCTCCAGAAGCCTTGGTCTGGAAAGACCAGGAGGGAGTTGGAAGGATGGTGAGAAGGGGGTGTTTGTCACCACCAAAGAATGGGGCGCTGTGGGTCTTAGGCAGTGCCCATCAGCAGCAGCTTCAGTCACGGACTTGGGGACCTGATCTGTTAAGGTTTCCTGGTTTGTCCCCATGGCCCTTTCCAGGAACCTGGGGTTCCCAGAGCGAGCTCCCCGAGCCCACCAGCTGTCATGGGCTCAGCATTCCAGGCAGAGCTCTGCCCTGTGACCTGGTGGCCTTACCTGGTGGAGGGGCTGCAGGGAGGTGTTTGTCCCCACTCTCACTGGAAGGAGCAGAGGCAGCGGCCCTCCAGCAGGAAGGCACAAGGAGTTGGCCTGAGGACTCGCAGTCGCTGATCTCCTGGATGAGCACCCGTGGGGACTTGGTGTCTTGACTTGGGATTCCCAAGTCCCTTATCGCTTCTTTCTTAAGTATGTTTGCGAAAGGAGTCTCAGCTTCCTGGGAGGTATCCCTAGAGACTGCAAAGATGTGTGACGGGGTGTCTGTGGACCTGTGCTCTGGCTCTGGAGACGCATCGTCCAGGTCGGCGTCACTGTTGTCGCTCAAGCTCGAGATGGCCTCGACCTTTGGAGCGCACCTTTCCTATTGAGAGAAGGGTGTCTGAGCGCTTGCTTCAGCACTGGTCACTCCACAGCAAAGAGGCCGCAGTGCCTGCCGTGGTGCAGGAAGACCCTCCTGCTACAGCCAGTGCCCCTTCTGTCTGGCCCTCGGCCCACTCTCCACACTGTCCCCCCACCGCAGTCAGCCCCGCCATGGCTGCCTCATGCTGGCCCTGCCCGCTGTCTCCCTGGGCCCAGCCTTGCCCACCAGTCCCTGGGAATCCACTCCTGGCCATCGGTACCCTGTGGTAAGCACAGTTTCACATGCCCACTTTCTCTGATGAACTCTGATGCCTCTCTCTCCCTTGGAGTCCAGGTCTGGCACCCATGGGCTACAGGGAGGAGGGTGGGGTCGGCCTGGGAGAATTCCCCAGGGAGCCTCGTCCAGCCACTCC
Organism: Xerus rutilus; assembly: GCA_028644305.1. NCBI lineage: Eukaryota > Metazoa > Chordata > Mammalia > Rodentia > Sciuridae > Xerus > Xerus rutilus. The sequence continues at coordinate 3,715,312 of CM053414.1, forward strand.
CCTCTGCTGCCTTCTTTTCCTTCCCTCTGTTGGCAGCTGTCATCAGGGTGGTTCATAGGTGGAAATGCACCCATGGACAGGAAGATGCTCCAGGTAACTCCGTGCAGTGCAGTTACCACCAGTGAGCAATAAAACGTGCGAGACAGACCCGCGGGTGGCCATTAAGCCTCAAAGAAAACCAAGTGGGAACAGCTAGCTTCTTTCAGCGAGGCATGACCTGGGGTGCCCAGTGCTCCGTCATGAGCACACTTGGCTTTCAAGAGACAGATTGGTGCTGTGTGACCAGCAAGCACAAAGTGGAACTGTGTGTGACTGTGGAGAAGTGTGTGCTGACAACCTTCTCCTGGTCTTCCAGGGACGCGCCTGTGTCCTCCACGTCTTCCAGGTCAGGCAGGTCCTGAAAAAGCCAAGAGCCACATGTCACCAGGGAGGCACCCACTCCCAGCGTTCCCAAAGGCAAGACAAATGCAGACAGGGTGCAAATGAAGCCTTGCTTCCGAGCAAGCCCAGTGCAGGGGAGGAATGAGCGGTTGCCCAGCCCCCAGGAGCAAGCCCAGCTGCTCTCCAAGCCAACACGGCCACTGCGGGTGCCTGGATCTCATCACCAAAGTCAGACTTTGCACACCAGTGCATGTTTAAAGAATGTCCACCTCTTCTCAGGGGAAATGATGGAACCCAAGTCAAAAGTAGCTCTGTAGAAATTAGTCCTTGGGCCCTTTATGATATGCAGGTACCTCCCTGAAACTGATTAGTGTGTGTGTGCTTGGTATCTTCACTCACAGCAACCAGCCATGATGGGGGAGGAAGCACAGTGTGTGGTTACATGCAGGGACTCCAGAACCACGCCGCATGGGTCAGTGTTCCCATTCCACATTTCCGAGCTGTGTGGCTTTGGGCCAGTGGCTTAACCTCTCTCTCAGTTTCCTCATCTGTAAACTTGGGATGATGATAGCACATACATTTTAAAGTAATTAGAAGGACTAAATCAATTAATACAAATCGTGTTCTGACCCATGGCATGCATGGAGTCAGAACTCAATAAATATCAGCTATTAATGTTGTAGTTCTATATACTGTCAGCTCTCAATATTAGAAATTGTCCGATTTTTTTCTAGGTCCAGAAAACTTAAAAGCTCACTAATAATATTGACCGTGATTAGTTGAACTCTCATTGAGTCATGTGAAATTTTGAAATTCGGGCACAAGAAAGGATGTACCAGTCAGGAAGTTTAACAAGGAAGCGGGCAGAGGCGGGCAAAGCTGGAGGTATCCAGCAAGATGTGGCACTGCCGTGCGCAGCTGGGGCTGACACCACCCTGGCTCTTGCCCCCGCAGTTCCTGAGCACGTGACAGTGTGAATCCCCATAGTCCTCTTTCATGTCACCTGCATGGGAGGAGCTTCAGGGAGGACATGCCAGGCAGTGATCCAGCATTCACCACCCCAGCCCAAGGGGACAGTGACAAGCCAGCAGGAAACAGGTGCAGCGACCAGCCAGTGACCAGCTAGCAAGAGCAGGAGTGGGCTCACTGGGCATGGACAGGAGGACCGAGGGACCCCAGGGTGAGAGCAAAAGTCCCAGGCTAGCTGGGAGCACTGCTGTGCAGCGTGACCCCACGGGTGGAAACAAACGTGGAGTTTGGCAGATACAGTTCAAGGGCCATGGGTCCAGCAAGGCCCAGGCTGAGTGCACGGGTGTGCGTCCCCAGGTGGCTATCTTAACTAAAGGCACAGTTTGGCAGCAGGTGTGGGTAGGGCCTGGTTCTGAGTTTCTGGCGATGCCAAACCTGCTACCTAAGGACCATACTCAGTTACGAGGCCCGTGACCTGGGCCTCACCCCCGCTTTACCAGCCGCTCAAGCACCCAGCTGCCCAGGGCGAGGCACTCCACGCACATGGATGAAGAGCTTCTCCTGAGCCTCTGGTTTCGTGGTTGCTGAAGCTTCAGTTCCAGTCCCATCTTGTTCCATCACCAACACACCTGCAGCCTCTGCCACCTGGGAGGCTGACTCTGGGGAACAAGGGGGAGCAGCCATTAACCCTGGCTTTAGTTCAGACACAGTGAGGTCAGACCATCAATCCCAGCTGAAGGCAGAAAGAAGAAACCCTCCTTGGTGCAAGGGGCCAGCATCTGTGACCGAAGCCACAGGAACCCATGGCTAGGGCCAGGGTTATATCCCTGAGCTGAGAAAGGACAACGTGCTGCTGTCCCTTGGGGGCAAGTCAGTGAGAGGCAAGGACCAGCCAAGACGCAATGCAGAAGGAGCAGAGACCCAGAAAGGCAGCTGGACAGAGGCTCAACAAGGCGAGACTGGGTGTTGGGGTGGTGGCTCAGTGGGAGAGCGCTTGCCTGGCATGTGTGAGGCCCTGGATTCACCCCTCAGCACCACATATAAATAAATAAACAAACACACACACAGAGAATCATTGACAACTAAAAAATGCTTTTAAAAAGAGGAAGCCTGATGACAGCCCACACAGAGCCCACTCAGGAGGTGAGCAGAGGCCCTTCTACCCCAAGTGTCAAGGCCTTGCAGTTTAATCCGAGCCCCTCCTCCTCCGGGCCTCGCTGCCCAGGCTCCTTGGCTGTTCCCGTAGGTCCTGGGCCCTGCCATCTCTGCTGCCAGGCTAGGCACATGACTCCCAGGAGATGGAGCGCCATGCACGGCACCCTTCTACCCTGGCTCAGAACCCGGGCCACAGAGGGTAGCGTCGCCACGTGCTCAAAACAAACGATTGCACCTTCTAAATGATAAAGCATAGAAAATCTGTGTGTGGGAAACTTCAGGAAGAACATGACCCTTGTTAGGTAGAAATGTTCTTACAGAAGCCCAGGGATGGTCAGGCCACAGTGCTTCAAAATGAGGCACGTTTCTGGGGCACACCTTTGAGCCCCACTGGCCGTCAAAGCAGAGCTGGGACCAGCCCCTGATAAGTCCCAGAGAGCAGAGACTCTGCTCCATGCTGGCTGCTCAGCGCTCCAGCCGGAGCCCTCTCCTTCCTGCACCTGGAGCCAGGCCTCCGCCAGCTGACTGCTGAGGCCCTTGCCTCCTTCCCATCTTATCTGCCTGGCCTGGCTCAGAGACCCTGGGAGACCCCTGAGACCCCGCATTAGGGGCAGCAGTCCCCTGGGCTGCCCCTGTGCTCCATGCTCCATGAGCTTCCCAGAGGGCCTTGCATCCCCACGCGTTCTGTCCCTAGGCGATGGGACAGTTTCCAGACACGGCCGCGCAGGAGGGAAGTGGCAGATGAGTCCAAAGTGACAGGCCTAAGGCGTGGGGGCAGTGGTGTGGCTGAGGAGGTGAATTGGAGAGGGCGCTGGGGTTCCACTGAGGAGGGTGTGCTCTGCCCACACCCTTAACTTGCAGGGCAGCTCGTCCAGCCCTGGCACCTGCCTGTGGCCCTCGATCCCAAAAACAGAGTCACCTCCAGGCTCTGTTACACAGCAGGGGATTCTCCCCTTCTGGGCCAGACTAGCCAGATGCCTCGCAAAGCCCTCACATCCTGCTCAGGGCCGCTGCCATCTCTGCCAGCCCTACAGACTGGCAGCATGCCAGGCTGGCTCATCCTGAGGGGCCCTGGGGAAGTCTGGGTGGGACTGTCCCTGGGCAGGACCCATATGACATGGCCACAGCACATATGGCCATGAGTACTCAGAATGTGTACGGTTAATTAACTTTTAATTGACTTTAGTTGAAAATTTAAAGGGGGGGGGGGCAGGAAAAAAACGCTGTGCTGGTTCTGCTAGAACCTGTTTCCCTCCAGCCCCTGAAAACCCAGCACTCAGTTGAAATGTGCAGTGTCAAATACACACTGGATTTGGAGGATTTAGTCCAAAAAACTATGTAGTATATCTAATTTTCAACCTTTATATTGTTTTCAGTTGAAATTATTATATTTGAGACATATTGGGTTAAATAAAACATATAGTAATAGTTTCACCTTTTGCCTTTTTTTTTTTTTTTTTTTTTGGTACTGGGGATTGAACTCAAGGTACTTGACCACTGAGCCACCTCCCCAGCCCTATTTTGTGTTTTATGTAGAGACAGGGTCTCACTGAGTTGCTTAGCACCTCGCCATTGCTGAGGCTGGCTTTGAACTCGTGATCCTCCTGTCTCAGCCTCCCTAAGTGCTGGGATCACAGGCATGTGCCAGTGTGCCTGGCTGCCTTTTGCGTTTTTTAATGTGCCTACTAGAAAATCTCGTAATGGCCGTGTTGCATTTCTTTTTTTTTAGATGTAGGTGGACACAATATCTTTATTTATTTGTATGTGGTGCTGAGGATGGAGCCCAGGGCCTCACGCATGCGAGGCGAGCGCTCCACGCTGAGCCCAGCCCAGCCCGGTTGCATTTCCATCCAGCTGTTCTAGAAAACGAGGCCACTTGCGCCTCTGACCTTCCAGAAACAGCATGGAGGAGGCACTCCCACCCAGCCCGGCAGAGGTCGCAGGCCCGCCTTACCTCCCCTGGCTGCTCCCAGGGGTGCTGGGGCCTGGGCAGGAAGGCTCCCCACTGGCTGCTCATCTCCCGCCTCCCTGTTAGCCTCTGCAGGTGGCCCCTCTCCTCCACTTGGCTTCTCTGGGAACAGCTCATCCTTGGCCTCGAAGCTTTCTTTCACAAAACACTCCATTTTCTGCAGCGTTTCTCTGTCCGGGGAGGCATCCTCCTGCCTGTCTGCACTGGCTGGAGGGGGCTTCTCTCCTAAATGGGGAAGGAAGAGGTAAACTTAGAAGTGCCTGGAGGACGAAGGGGCATGGGACCTCTGGAGCATGAGCACCAGGGAGGTGCTGGGTGCTCTTAAGAACCACCATGGGGCCCCTCAAGGTGTGGCTTCTGCCCTGAAGGTGGACTTGAACAATTAAAAATCAAGACTATCTGCCTTTCTGATTATATTTAGTGCCACTGAGAGCCTGCGTGGACACTGGGGGCCAAGCCAGTGTCTTTGTAAAGCCTTGTTGCTTGCTCTGATATGAATTCAGAATGGAATTAACGTTCATTTTGTGCTATTGGCATATGGTAGACAGAATGGTGGCCCCAGAGATGCTTGTGTCTGGTGCTAGAACTGGAGCCTCCAGAGGGAGTGTCATCCTGAGGCCCCCTGATGTTAGCCCACTGAGACTTCTGACTTGAAACGCTAATAAGGACAAATTTGTGCTGGCCACTAATTTTCTGCTCATTTATTGTGGCCCTTTTGACTCATAAGAAACACGCACGTTTGGCTCTTGTCCATAGGAGTGCTAGGAGAAACTTTGGTTCTGATATGTGGTCCTGACCCAGAGCTTCCAAGACCTTTGTAACTTTAATAGGAGATCTTTGGTTCTGATGAAGTAACTCTTGGCTCCTGGATGGCAGCTGGTCACCAGAAAGACTGAGCTACCATGACAAGCTTGGAATGTTCAGCCCACCCCACCCCCTTCTCTAGAGGGGAGACAGATTGGAAACATAGCTTTAGATCGTGCCCATGGGGTGACTCTGGAAGTCCCTGAGCTGTGGGGTTTAGAGAGCTTCCGGGTCTCCGGGGACATGGTGGCAGGAGGGCGGTGCACAGTGGAGGCTCCACCTTGCCCTGCACATCCTCCACCTGTCTATTCATCAGCTTCATTAGTGCGATAACCTTAAGGTGTGAACAGTGTTTCTGGGGTCTGTGAGCCATCCCAGCAAGTCACTGAACCCAAAGATGGAGGGGTGGGGAACCTGAGGTCATAGCTTGTTGGTCAGAAGTGCAGGTGACAGAGCTGGGACCTGCGACTATCACCTACAGTGGGATTGTCACCTGAAGTCAGTTCTGTAGAACCGTTGCCCCAGAGCCTGCCTTACCTCCAGTTCAGTGTGGGGACTGAGTGAAGGGTAGGACAGGCCCTGCTCTCAGAGGGCTGATTGGTCTGGGGAAACCTGCTCCTTCTTGTGACTAGAACTTGCACGTTTTCCCTGGCTGGTGTGTCCCAGCCGGCTGCCCCTTCTCCCACAGGTGGAAAAGCGTCGTTTTCTCCCACTCCACAGCAGCCATACAAGACTAATTGCTTATTTTGAAAAACTGAGGCAATTTAGGAAGTTGTGTTTTAATCAATAAAAGTGGTTTGAAACCACACAACCGTTGAGTTCTCTCCGTCCTGGCAGGTGGGTTAGGCCCCTGCAGATGGGCCTACAGGCACCTGAGCAATGGCTGCAAAATCCCAGAGACTAAGGCCTGAGCTGGACGGCCCCGATTTGCCCATCTAAACAGCATGCCGGGTGCGGTGCCCTGTCTGGAGCACCTACCTCTCTGCTGACCTTCTTTCTCTCTTCTCCTCTCCTCGGCACGCCGCTTGATCATGGCCAAGGCCTCCAGGCTGTCCGCAATCTTCTTCTGCTCTCTGCTCTCCCACAGCTGCCTCTCCTCCTTCTCAGCAGCATACCCTCCCCGGGCCCAGGCCTCCGCACAAGCCCTGTGCAGGAACACACAGCAGGATCGAAACAGGAGGGCTCAAGTCTTGCAGGTTAAAGGCAAATTCCAAACATACACTGTGGGACCCAACCTGGTCACCTTCTTCAATATCACAACAGACTATGGAGTTGAAGCTTATAGCCACATAGAAACTTGCATATCAATGTTTACAGCCATTTTATTCTAGTTGGCAAAAATTTGAAGCAGCCTAGATGTCTTTTAATAGGTAAATGGATAAGTTCTGATACATCTGGACAATAGAATATTACTCAAAGATAAAAAGAAATAAGTGGGGCTGGGACTCAGCGACAGAGCGCTTGCCTAGCACATGTGAGGCCCTGGGTTCCATCCTCAGCACCACGTAAAAATAAATGAATAAAATAAAGCTATTAAAAAGTTACCTCATAACAAAAGAAGTTATCAAGACACAAAGAAGTCACGGAAGAAGCTTACATCCAGTAAGAAGTAAGAAAAGTTAGGGGGACAGACATAAAAGGGCATGTGGGCCCTGGCGGCCAGCCCACGGGACATGCAATGCAGAAGAGAGGCCCACTGTAAAGAAGGCCAGGGCCAGGGTGCACATCCAGCCAGGTGGACTGGAGCCAGCTGCCAAGCCCCTGCGAGCTGTGGAGCACCGTGAGGTCCCGGGCGACAGCAGAGGGCTAGTCTGCGCCCATAATGACGCTGCAGGGGCCTGTGGGCAAGCTGCGGGTCTGAGCAGTGGGAACGGTGGCGGGGCGCTCAGCCCCCAAGCACCGATGGTGGAGGGGCATGCCAACCTGCTGCACATGAGGAAACTCAGCATCAAGGGCTGGCTCCAGTGTGCCTGGAGCCTGGGTTGCAGCTGGGTGACAACCATGCCCTCTTGCAGCAGTTTTTTGAGGTTATGGAGTGCTGCCTCAAACATGGGCGGAAAGGACAGCTGGGCAGAGAGACAGAGCTTGCCTTTATCTTGCTCTCATGCAAAAGAAACTGGCAAGTTATGTGAAAGATGTTTATTGTCTATAAACATCTTCCAAGTGAGTGCTGTGACCCTGAGGCATTAGTGACAGGGGAAGAAGGGACGGTGATTGTGGTCTGCTGGTGGCTTTCCATGTTCTGGATGCCAGTCTCTGCTCAGAAGGAGAAGACTTGGACTCTCAGTTTGCAGTGATTGATTTTTTCCTCCACCTTAAGGACGTGCAGGACCTTGATGGTGGCAAAGAGTGTGAAAGAATTACCCATGTCCTTGATCAAAAAAACCATGTGGAAGAACTTAACCAGCACTGAAGCTGCACAGCTGGAGATCTTCAAACCAAGATAGACAGTTTGGAAAAGACTAATGCAAAACTTCAGGAAGAGCTGTTTGCTGCAGCAGGTCAGATTTATGCACTTCAAGAAGAACAGCAGCAATTAAGAGAACAAAATGAATTAATTCCTGAAAGAAGTGAAAAGAGCGTAGAGATAACAAAACAGCACACCCAAGTGGAGCTGGAGACTTCCACGCAGACCCGGCAAGGTCTGCATGGAATGTACAGTGATGTGTGGCAGCAGCTAAAGGAGAAGAAAGTTCGATGGAACTAGAAGAATAGGAATGAAAATGGAAATGGAAATCGCCAAGAAGCTCCTGGAAAAGGACACCCAGGAGAAGCAGGACACACTTGCTGCCCTCCGCCAACAGCTGGAAGAAGTCAAAGCAATTAACTTAACAGATGTTTCACAAAGTTCAGAATGCAGAGACCAATTTCCAGCATAAGATTGAAGCTATCACATCTTATGAAGAAAAAACAAACAAATCAAGTTCTGTCTAGCAGGAAACTAATGGAGGAAAGGCTACAGCACTCTGAAAGGGCAGGACGCTGGGTGGAGGAGCGGAGTCACAAGCTGCAGCTGGAGCTGGGCGGGAGGGTCAGTGCCCTGCAGCTGCCACTGTCACAGCTGCTCGAGCAATGCTCAAGTCTAGAGAAAGAGTTGAAACCAGAAAAAGAGCAAAGACAAGCTCTTCAGCGAGAACTACAGCATGAAAGACACCTCCACTGTGCTCCCAATAGAACCACAGCAAGTAGAAGGGTTAAAGAAGGAGCTGCGAGAACTCCAAGAGGTGAAGGTAGAGTTCCAGAAGGTCTGTGATGAGCAAGAACAAGCCCTCCGAGAAATGGACCTGCACCTCAGCCAGTCCAAGGTGAAGACGGTAGACATAGAAGAAGTAAATAAGCCGGGCGTGGTGGCTCAAGCCTGTAATCCCAGCACTTAGGGAGGCTGAGACAGGAGAATCGCGAGTTCAAAGCCAGCCTCAGCAACGGCGAGGCGCTAAGCAACTCAGTGAGACCCTGTCTCTACATAAAACACAAAATAGGACTGGGGATGAGGCTCAGTGGTCGAGTGCCCCTGAGTTCAATCCCTGGTACCAAAAAAATAAAAAGAAGAAGTAAATAAGGCATGTAAGGGTCACACTTGGCTGAAAGGTGATGGAGCAGCACACTGTACGTAGTGTGGACAGAGTTCTCCATCACCCGCAGAAGGCACCCCTGACGGAACTATGGCCACATACTCTGCAATACCTGCTCCAGCAACGAGCTGGACCTGCCCTCCTACCTGAGCCAGTGTGAGTGTGCGACAACTGCCACGCACTGCTGCTTCAGCACTGCTCCCCCACGGCCTCCAGAGGCCTGGCCAGCCACCTTCAAGAGCCTTGGCCTGCTCACCTCCATCCCGGGGCGGAGGGCAGCCTTGGGTACAGTGCCAAACTCTGGGTCTCAGGGATCACTAGAGGCTTGGGAAGTTTGTTTCCCAAGAGAATCAAAGAATGAAATCCCCACTGGGTGGCTGGTACTCTGGGAGACAGTGTGCCAAGAGGCAGCTGAGCAGCCTGTGTGCACTAACTGCTGGATTGGAACTGCCACCGGCCTGGTTACATCACGGACGTTTGTCCACATGTAAACTCATGGTTTTGCTACTGTCATTTTTCACTTCTCACATTAATCTATTTTGCAGCAGTTGTACTAGTAATGCAATGAGTTTTTCTCTTTCTCCACAAAATTTTGATTTGTGCAATGCTTCATACCACAAAGGGTCTGTCCTGAGCCTTGTCTGCTTTGGTTAAGAGATTCGCTATTCCATGCCCTTGTGAATACCTGTTGTTGGCCATGAAAAAAAGTCATTTATTTAAAAAGAAGAAGAGGAGGAGGAGAAGAAAGAAGAGGGAGAAGAAGGGGAAGAAGAAGGAGAAAAAGAAAAAGGAGAAGCAGCTTACATCCATGGCTAAGTGAGCTGGGTGTAGTGGCATATACCTATGATCCCAGGCCCTTGGTAAGCTGAGACAGGAGGATCACACGTTTGAGGCCAGCCTTAGCAACTCTGCAAGATCCTGGCTCAAAATAAAAAGTAACAAGGGCTGGGGTGTAGCTCAGTAGTAGAGCATCCCTGGGTTCCATCCCAGTGCTCCACACTCACACTCACACTGACACACACTCACACACACACACCCACACACTCACACACTCACTCTCACACCCCCCACATGCTCACACATTGGCACTCACACACACACTCACACTCTCACTCACACACACACACACACACACACTCACACTGACTCACACTCACTCACACACATGCACTTACATGCACTCACACACTCACTCACACACTCACTCACACACTGACACACACACTCACATACACTCAAACTCACACACACTGACACACTCACACACACACACTCTCCGCCACACCACTGCTAAGCGGAAGAAGCCAGCCCCCACGTCTACCTGCTGAACATTCCAACTCCATGGCGTCTGGAGAAGGCAAAACTGGGAATGGTGGAAGGACCAGCGGCTGCCAGGCTAGGAATGGAGAGGCTGGCGGGAGGGTCAGGTACGTGGGGGTTAGGGCTTGACACGATGACAAGGTCACCTGCGTGGCACATTCGGCCAAGCCCACAGAGTGTGCAACACAGAGAGGGCACCCTAGCGCCCACTCAGGGGCTGAGGTGGAGGTGGCGCCGCGCCGCGGATGAGCCGCAACACATGCTACACGCCAATGCGAGAGGCCCATAATAGGGCAAGTGGGGGGGGGCCACGTGGGGAGGGGGCACTTGGCACTCTGCACCCCCCACCCAATTTCTCAGTCAACCTAAAACTGCTCTTTAAAAAGTCTATTAATTTTACAAATGAGCAAAGAAACTTGAAAAGACATTTTCCTAAAGAATACACATGAACAGGGAAATACACGAAAGAAGAATCAACATCGTTAGCCTCTGGAGAGTGCGAATGAAAGTCCAGTAAGATGCCTGGTATACCACATAGGAGGACGGCAAGCACGGACACAGGCAAGACCCTGCAGGTGAGGAGATGGGTCTCCACCCTGCGTCCCGAGGTAGAAATGAATGGTGATGCTGCTGCTGGAAGGCAGTGAGCACCCTCACCCGGGGCTCCCTGAGCTCACCCCCGTAGGAGTCTAGTCCCTGCTCAGAGTCCTGCCTGTAACTCAGGTATTCAGGCCCCTGTGGTGGGTATTACGACCCCCAGGTTAAGGTGAAGATCTGGAGGCTCGGAGAGGCTGCACCCACCATGGGCACAGAGCACCTGGCTACTGAGCTGGGCTGAGCAGCCAGTCCTGCTGGTTCTTCTCACTCTCCCATCATGTCCAGGCCCTGGAGCCCAGGGAACTGGGTCAATGTTGCAGAACTTGCCAGAAGCAGGTCTTCTGCTCTTTTTACATGGAGCGAGTAGAGGCTCTAACTTCTACTTGAACTATTTAAGTTTTTTTGAGTTCAAAACATACGATACTACTTTTCTTTTAAAAAGTTGTATAATTCAAAATTTAGATTGCACTTCTCCTCAAACTGTCCATGTTAATATTTTGTTCTAAATTAGAATTCTTACTAGTGACTTAAATGAAAAGGTTAATTAAAAACACAGGTAAGCCGAGAATGGTGGTGCATACCTATAAACCTAACTGCTCAGGAGGCTGGGTTAGGAGATTGCAAATTCAAGGCCAGCCTTGGTAACTTAGCAAGGCCCTGAGCAACTTAGTGAGACCCTGTCTCAAAATAAAAAATAAAAAGGGCTGGGGATGTGGCTCAGTGGTTAAGCAACCCTGAGTTCAATCCCCTGGTACCAAAACAAAACAAAACAAACCACATAGGTAAAAGTAGTAACAGTAAACATGGCAGCCCAGGGCATTATACTCCATACATGTACAGAAAAAGAGTTCTCCCAAAGTAATTAGAAGACCACTTCCAAAGAAGACTGGGAAGAAGTACTATAATCCCAGCACTTTGGGAGGCTGAGGCAGGAGGATTGCAAGTTCAAAGCCAGCCTCAGCAATAGTAAGACACTGAGCAACTCAGTGAGACCCTGTCTCTACATAAAACACAAAAAATAGGGCTGGGGGTGTGGCTCAGTGGTCGAGTGGCCCTGAATTCAATCTCTGGTACCAAAAATAAATAATAAATAGAAAAGGAATATAAGAACCTATGAATAAGTGTTCAAATTCCTATTACAGGCAGTTACGTTGCCATGAAACATGTCTAAAGAGAACTTAGTGATGTGAGAAAATGCTCAAAAACATGATGTGTGAGATTTTAAAAGTCTAACATTGGGTGCATTCAACAGTTAAAAATTTCAAGACTTCCCAAAGGCCTCTCTCTTCTTACCTATCCTTTGGAAAAACTGGTCTGTCATCCAGGTAGGTCAGGTGCTTCAGGCGGACAGTGACTGTCTTTCGATAGTTAGGAATGTGCCTGATAACTGGGTTTCCCATCAAATTCAGCACTCGCTGTAGAGCAAACAAGCCAAATCAAACTCAATAGTTTAAAAATGTCTGATTACTTGATATGTGCTGTGCCTTAAGAATAAATTAAATCTATTTTCTTGAGCAAAACAGAAGTGCCAGCCCACATCCTGGGCCACTGGTTGGTGACACCGGAAGTGACATCTTTTGTGCCATCAGATGTGTGCAGGTCATCGGGCAGCCCACATGTCTAACTCCAGAGCTTAGACCTCGCTGTGCTTCCAGGGAAAACACTTCCTGGGGTACTCTCCAAGTGCGGCGATGGCATCGATCTTGCTACCCAGGCTCTCACTGAAGCACATCTTGGACTGACTGATGTCCCTTCCCGGCCAGGACCTGCTCTGGGCGAACAGTCACAGCAGCCAGACAGAGGCAGCCACGGGGATGGTGGATGCTGCCCTGGCACACTGCAGGACCGCCACCCTGGGACCCTCTCTCGTGGGCTTGCAGAGGAAAAAGGGAAGTCCAGCCAGGCCAGCAGGCGTCCTGCCCTGTCTTCAAACGCTCATCTCCCTCCTGCCTGAGGAGGTCAGGAAGGTGAATGTGAAGGTGACCACGTGAACCATTTCGACATCTGTTTGCCTAAGTCATTCAACATATTTCATAGCTAGAGTGTTTTTTGATACTGGAGAAGATAAATATGTTATAAACTAACTGGTTCAGCTTTTCCCAAACTTCTATCTCAGATCTTCACCAGCCTTGCCATATTGTCAAGGGACTTACCTTTTATGGGGCATGGTGACAGGAGCAACAGCCTGGGACAGGCACATAGTGGGGTGGGACTTAAAGCCATTTCAAAACAACTCTAAGGTGACTGCTTTTGTTATGGGGTGAATTGTGTCCCTCTCCTCAAATTTACATGTTAGAGTCCTATCCCCAATACCTCAGAATGTGACTGCATTTGGAGATAGGATTATTAAAGATGCAATTAAATTAGAATGAGGCTGTTAGGGTGGGCCCTGAGCCAACCCACCTGGCAGCCTTGTAAGGAGAGACCCAGATACAGACAGCACACAGCACAGGGAGCGCAACGTGCAGACACAGGCAGGAGGCCGCCGTCTGCAAGCCAGGACAGGACTCAGAATGAAGCCAACACTTCATCTTGGATCTTCAGTCGTTAGAATTGTGAGAAAACACACCCCTGTTGTGTGAGCCCCAGTGTGTGCCGTCCATTATGGCAGCCTGTGCCGGGCAGCTGTCTGCCTCTGGGACAAGATACAGAGATAAGCAACTCGGAAGAGGGATGGTTACTGGGGCTCAGCTTCAGAGGGTCCAGGCTGTGGCTCTGGGGTCCTGTGCTTTGAGCCTGTGGCTCACAGGGCATCGGGGAGGGAGCACATGGTGGTGGAGCTGTTTACCACAGGGCCATCAGAGAGCACAGAGAGCAGGGCCAAGTCCCAACATCCCCTTCAAAGTCACGCCCCCCATAACCTAATTTCCTTTCACTAGGCCCCACTCCCAAGAGCACCATCAACTGGAAGCAGCTCTTCAACACTTGGGCCTATGGGGGATATTCAAGATACAAACTATAACACAGACTGAGGGGGAAATATTATAATATAGGTTTAAATTCTCACCATGTGCTGGCAGTTTAAAACTAGTCCTTTTTGACAGTCTGTTCTGCAGATGGCTCCTGAACTAGGATTTTCTTAGCTTTTCATTACATTGACTCCCTCTGCCCTACTTCTCCTTGCTCTAAGCAGTCAAGAGTAGACTCCAGGGTTTTGTGTGCAAGGGTCCACATTTAACACAGGTGCCTTCGACACTAAGGCAGCTAGCTGTCAAAGGCAGCTGGAGCCAAGTCAAACAGACATAGGAACACATTGGAAGGACCCTCAGACTGAAGGCTGGGAAACTGGAACACCAAAACTGAAAAGATAGCAAAGGTTGGATCATATCAAATACTACATATATACATCCATGAGCTGAAGAAGAAAAGCCTTGAGTGTCACAATGGGAGATTGCCAGGGTCTCCACTGATACTGCTAAAAAGTGTTACGTAAAAGGAAAGATCCAAACATTTATCCTGACCTTTTCTGTATGAATGACCCACTACCAGTGAGTGAAAGGACTTGGTAGACACGTCCCACCTGAGCAACACAGAAGAAATAAGAGAATTAGAAATGGCCACTGTTGGGCTGGGATTGTAGCTGAGCAGTAGAGCGCTTGCCTTGCATGCGTGAGGCCCTGGATTCGATCCTCAGCACCACATACAAAGCAATAAAATAAAAACATTGTGTTCATCTACAACTAAAAATATATATATATATTTTAAAAAAAAGGAAAAGAAATGGCCACTGTGTGACTCCTGATGCCACAGCTCACGTAGGCAGTGCTCATCGATGGCTGCCAGAACAATGGGGAGAGAGACTGATGTTGAGCGTCACAGTGGCTGGAACAGGCTCGCAACATCCCAGTGCTCGATCCTGAACTCAGGAAAAGAGAGGCCAGAGGCGCATGAGCCCCAGTGCATGGCACATGAGAGGAAAAGATTGAGCCTGGGCCTCATCACGTCTCTGACTCCATCATCCTCTCACAAGGACTACTGGGAACGGCAGAGCACATTCCGTGACACCAGGAGGGTGCAATCAGCCAAGCCCAGAACGCGGGGACCGCCAAGCGAAGATCATCATTTCTTTGGCAAATTAATGGGATGGGGGAAAACAGGGCAGAACTGCCATAGAGTGACAGAGATAGAACAAATCACCCAGAGATGACGTCTGAGTCTGCTCTGGATTTGAGTGACCAACCGTCAACACATATTTTTGAGACAAATGGGGAATACCGAACATGGACTGGGTACTAAGTGTAGCTGTTATACTATTTTAAATAGCAGTGTTGTGATCGTGCTTTTTACAAGTTCCTGTCAGAGACACACACTAAAACACTGTGAGTGAAATGATATGACATGTGGCATTCAGATAGTCCAGCTGAAGACACAAAGAGGAAAAAGTATGGACGAACAAAGAATGGGAGGAAGGGAAGAAGGGAGAGGGGGAGGAAGGAAAGGAGGGAGGGAGGGAGAGGAGGAGGGAGGGAGGACGTAGGATCTGATATCTAAAGAACATAAAATAATGCAAGTTGCTTTCGTTTTGTTTTTACCAGATCAGGCATGCTCTCCAGGATGCCCAGGATCTCCGGATCCTTCAGTTTATTGTGGGAAAGGTCAAGGACGCAAAGCTTCGCACAGTCCCTCAGGTGCTGAATGTCCTCCACGGTCTCCAGGTGGTTGTGGGCCATCTGCAGTGTGTTTAGCACGGGGAGGCAGGCTGCAAAGGAGGCCAGCAGAAGTGAGCAGGGAGCGCTCCCCCAGGGGAAAGGGGAGGGCTGCAGGGCGGGCTGCTGGCAGATGCTTACAGAGGTTCTCGATGGTCTTGATGTAATTGTTGCTCAGGTTAAGAGCATCCAGTTTCTGCAGAGGTTCTAGGTTCTCAATTTTATGAAGTAAGTTCACTTGCAAGAAGAGGCAACGCAGTTCAGTTTGGGCCTCCAGGTTCTCGATCTTCTGTATTCCATTGCACTCCAGCCACAGACAGCGCAGTCCTGTGTACTCCTGCAGGTTCTCAATGCGGTCGAAACCTGGTGAGGGGGAATGGGGTGTCCATTAAGCTCCTACATACACAGGGGCAAAGGTTACAGTACCCTTGCCTTTGCCTACTATTATGGACTGAATGTTTGTGTCCCCTTAAAAGTCCTGTGTTGCTGGGTGCAATGATGCACGCCTGTAATCCCAGTGACTTGGGAGGCTGAGGCAGGAGGATAACAAGTTCCAAGCCAGCCTCAGCAACTTTTTTTTTTTTTGGTACTGGGTATTGAACTCAGGGGTACTCGACCATTGAGCCACATCCCCAGGCCTATTTTTTGTGTTTTATGTAGAGACAGGGTCTCACTGAGTTGCTTATTAGTGCCTTGCTCTTGCTGAGGTTGGCTTTGAACCTGCAATTCTCCTGTCACAGCCTCCAGCCTCAGCAACTTAGAGAGGCCCTAAGCAACTTAGTGAGACCTTGTCTCAAAATAAAAAATAAAAAAGGGCTGGGGATTTTGCTCAGTGTTTAAGTGCTCCTGGGTTCAATCCTTGTACAAAAAAAAAAAAAAAGGAAGGAAGAAAGAAAAAAATTCATGTGCTAAAACCCCAATCTCCAATGTGATGGTGTTGGGAGGTGAGGCCTATGGGAGATTAGTCATGGGGGTGGAGCCCTCAGGAACAGGATCATTGTCATTATCACAGAGGCCCCAGAGAAATTCCTCACCGTTTCTACCATCTGAGGACAGAGAGGCACCATCTGTGAGCCAGAAAGCAGCCCTCAGCAGAAGACATCAAATTTGCCAGAGCCGGGCGCGGTGGCTCAAGCCTGTAATCTCAGCACTTAGGGAGGCTGAGACAGGAGAATCGCGAGTTCAAAGCTAGCCTCAGCAATGGCAAAGCGCTAAGCAACTCAGTGAGACCCTGTCTCTACATAAAACACAAAATAGGGCTGGGGATGTGGCTCAGTGGTTGAGTACCCTTGAGTTCAATACCTAGTACCCAAAAAAAAAATTGCCAAAGCCTTGATCTTGGACTTCCAGCCTCTACAGCAGCCCTGAGGGACCAAGACATCTACCCACCCAGCATTCAACCTCCTTCTTCTAGTTGCAGCTTTCCTTGGAGGACCATTCCCCCGCTAGTACCACCTGATGGCTCCTAGGTGGCTGATCAGAGTCACAATGATTCATTTGGAGCTGGTCACACTAAGCCAAGTGGGGCCACTTTTTTTTTTTTTGGTACTGGAGATTGAACTCAGGGGCACTTGATCACTGAGCCACATCCCCAGCCCTATTTTGTGCTTTACATAGAGATAGGGTCTCACTGAGTTGCTTAGCGCCTTGCCATTGCTGAGGCTGGCTTTGAACTCGCGATTCTCCTGTCTCAGCCTCCCTAAGTGCTGGGATTACAGGCTTGCGCCACTGCACCTGGCTAAGTGAGGTCACTTTTGATGACTCCTGGGGAGGTTGTCTGGCTTCACAGGACAGAGGCAGTCTTTCTGCTAGAATTGCCAACTAGTGGGGAAGAGCCTAGTGCTGGTGGAGCCAGGCATTGCAGGTGCCATCTTCCCCTTGTGGCTGCAGTGGTGAGGTCAGGGGTGAACTGCCCTGAAAATGGACCAGCACAGAGGAAGGTGGACCAAGGAAGGAAGAGAGACGCCCGTGGAGAAGAGCTATGGGCTGGCCATTTGGCCAAGCCTAGAGCTAGGTGAACAATGGCCTGGGCTTATTCTATTTTTCAGTTTTATGAGTCAAATTTGAGATTAGAGAAACAAACCCCTGTCCCTCCTGTCTTGCCCACTCCCCAGCTCTAACGCTGTTCCCTCCCCGTCACCGGGCAAGGCTTCCCTGCCCTTCAGGTCAGCCTCCAATTCACTCCTGTTCCCTCCATTCTGCCATCTCTTCACAAGCTGCCAAAGTCCCCAGTGACATCCTGATTGTCAAGTCCCATTGCCAGTCTTCTTAGTCCTGACCAGTCTGAGGTCTGACCTGGTGGCCCTGCCTGCCATTTTCCAGCTTCTCCTGAGGCCTTCTGGACCACTCCGCATGCCATGGGCTGTGGATCGCCACCTCCTGGCATTCACAAGGGGATTGTGTTATGGTGCAGTAAGAGGGGGGTTGGCACTGAGACCAGTTCACTATTGCAGAGGTGGTGATGTGGCACTTCCAGACCTGAGTCTTACATCCTGGCCTGTGCTCTCTTGAGTACCCATCTCTGGGGGAAGCCAGCTACTGTTGAGAGGCCCTTGAGGTCTCCCCCAAAGCTAGGGAGGGCCTGCGGCTCAGATCCAGGATGTGAGTTCTGCAGCCCCAGAGGGTCCTGTAGACAACTGAGGCCTGGCTACCAGCTCTTCCACAGCCTTCCTTGGGTGACCCAGAGCAGAACCACCCCACTAACCATTCCTTGGCTCCTGGCTTCAGAAATAGTGTGAGATGGCAATTTTATTTTTGTATGTATTTAGTTTTTGCGGTGCTGAGTTGCGAACCTGGGGGCTCACGCGTGCTAGGTGAGCCCTGAGCCACTGGGCTACACCCGCAGCCCATGAATTTGTTTTCAGATTTGCTAAGTGTCAGGGTAATTTGTTATGCAGCAATGGATAACTAATGCAGGCGCCTCTCCCTGTTCCACCACCTCTCTGATTCTTTCTAATTGACCTAAATTACTGGTCTTCTCTTCCTGTCTCTTCAGTATCAGTCCCCTGGGACCTCGCCTCCCACGTAATCTTTATGCACTGCTGCACTTAGATGCTGGCTGGAGAATTTGGGGGGCAGGAGCAAAAGTGGAGGCAAGTGACCAGTTAGGAGTTGATCCAGCAACCACAGTATTTTGTTGCCTGGGCCCAGTGTGAGCCTCCCTCGCAAGGTACTCTCTTCCCAGTGGCTTCCCTATCCCCCTGGGTACCTGAGCCATCTTTGCTGCACCTACTCCTGTATCCCCAGCACTGAGCAGCCCCCCTCCCACCCAGAAGGCTCTCAGTGAATATTCACCAAATGAGATGAACTTGGTGCCACCCCAAACTCAGCACTAACTGGAAGCTCTCCCTCCTCTTTATCCCTGCTAGGAAAAGCCCTGCCCATGGACCTGAACTCAGATGATGTGATTCCGGACACCAAGCCTGAGCCCACAGGGAGGCTCTGTAGAGGGAATGGGAGATCCTCTTTCTTTGTTTCCTATACCAATCTTCAATCCTTCACAATGTATCCCTCCCAAGCCCAAAGTATTTACAAATTGGCTTTCTGTTTTCAAAAATCAAGTCCTCAGAAAGCACAAATGAAAGATAATTGTGTTTCCTTTGTGTCCATATAGCTAGTGCCCCCACCTTTATGAACTCTCATCAGTGAAGATTTCTGCTTGTTTTCACATGAATCTCCACCAAACTCAGAGATTTATACCTATAGTCTGAGCAGTACAATGATCCCTGTAACTAACTGTCCATACCTCTAGTCTTTTCGCCTGATGTGAGGCATCTCCTCTACCAACCTTACCTTTGAAGTGCAAATACAGAGTATCATTTAACGCTGGGGTGATGTAGAGCTTGTGTTGCTTGCAGAGTTTCTGCAGGAAATGTTTAGTCATTCTGTTAAAATGAAAAACACGGACAAGAAATTTCAATTTATCAGCTGTAAATTAATTCCAAAAGTTCTTTAATGCCTGTAATTCTAAGTCCTGCCTGATACTTATTTTAAGCCTTCCTCCTCTTCCTCCCGCTGCCCCACTTTGCTCCCTCTTTTTTTTTTTTTTTGATCTAGATTCAGGAACTCATCCAATATTGTTACTTTCAGCATTCTTAAAAACTGCAATGTATATCCTAATAAAAATACTTTTAACAGTGTCATCAAGGCCCACAGATGTTCTCTCTCAAGGTCTGACATTAAAGTTTAATAGCATGGGGCTGTTAGTTGTGCCACAGAAGTAGTGCCAGCCTGAATCTGCTGTGCATAATTTGCAGGCACCAGGTGGGCTGTTCAGTCTGTGAGCCTCCACTCCCTGTGTGAGGGATGGTCACACCATGCGCTGTGCTTGGCCAAAGTGCACCAACTGGTGGCAGGCCCCATACCTGGGGCCCCGATCGTCTCTGTCCTCTCTTGGGCGTGCTGATCGACCATCTGGTGCACTATCACCACTCTGTTTCTGCTGGTTTTGAGAGGCAGTGTCAGAAACCCCCATGCATACTTCCTTAGGATCATTAATTTCTGCAAAATAAAGAGAGATCCAGTTTATAAAGGTCAGGAAATGTACCAAAAAATTCCCCCTATTTCAACTTGATTAATAATTGTCTACTTTTAGTCTAGAACACCAGGAATGTCCAAATGGACAACAATTTTTGAAACACATGTAAGTACTATGTAAATTTCACTTCTAGGTTGGTTCTCTATAGAAAATGCACAGGTGTGTTTAGAAATGTGTACAAGGATATTTGTTTCCGCATTGTTTGTAACAGCCAGAATTTGTTAACAATGTAAATATCTACACAGAAGGGCTAGTTACATAAAATCATGATCTACTCTTCTGTTTTTGAAAGGAATGCACCAATAGCTACCTCATTCAATAGGGATTATTCTCAGAAACAGACATGAAGCAGAAAAAGCAAGTTTCATTAAAAGCACAGGGTTCCATTTATATAAATTAAAAACATGCAAACTAATGCTAGGCATTGTTTAAGGACACGTGTGTAGAGAAGTAATTGAAAGAAGCTGTAGACAATTCTGGACAAGGAAGAAAGGGAATGGGATCAGGAAGGAGGGTGAGAAAGGAACATTGACTTTATGTGAAGTATGTCTTTACCTCCCCTAAAAAAGACTGAAAGTAAATATGACAAAATGTTAATCATTTTTCAGTTCTTGGTGGAATAGTATTTGTTATAATGTTCTCTGTTTTTTTGTGTTTTAAAAAACCTCTCAAAAAAAACACAAAACAAAACAAAACTCGGGTTGTGGTTGTGGCTCAGCGGCAGAGCGCTTTCCTCACACGTGTGAGGCACTGCGTTCGATCCTCAGCACCACATATAAATAAACAAAACAAAATAAAGACACTGTGTCCATGTGTAACTAAAAAATATTTTAAAAACTCATGAAAATAAACAAAAATGGTGAGAATTCCTTTGGTATAAAGACCCAGAGCACATTCAAATACACTTAATTTTTAAAAACAGCAATAAAAATTGGCCAATTCAAATGCATGTGTTATTAAGGGCTGTTGACTGCCACTCTGTGTTCTGTTGATCGCTGTACGTGAGGAGACTCTTGCCCACACTGATTTCTCACTCCACGATGGAGGCACTGGACCAATGTTTGTGGAATAAGGAATAGGTGCTCAATGTATAACTGACTGATCAATAAAAAAGGCCTCCCATTTATTAGTGGCCTGGTATATGACAGAAACTTTGATCATACTTATTTGTGTATCCCTGGATAATTATCCCTGTTTAAAGATGAAGAGATGAAGCTCAGTGACATCAGCTCTAGGCCAAAGGCTACAAAGCTGGGGTGCTGGCAGCTGCAATGTGAGTGGCTGGGAAGCTTGGGACTGCCCAGTGAACAAAATCAATTTCCTACAGCTCCTCTTGCAGCGTTTGCCTGGAAAGTTGGTGCTCAAGACGCATTTGCTGACGGGATTTAAAAAAACAACAACACAGATCAACTAGTTTATCTAGTCAGTAAATGGTTTCCCCTAGGGCCAAGCCTAGTGGGGTCAGAGGCTAAGGACTATCTTTAAGCCCATTCCCGGAAACTTTGGTTAAGAAAGTTCAGGTTCTATCAGAATGCTAGCCGTCTGGAAGGGGAGACAGCCTTTCATCTCTCACGGTGATAGCAATCAAGGGAGACATTCAAAACCAAACCCGGGAGGGAGAAGAATGTGTGTTGGGTAGGGGCTTGGGCTCAGGAGTCACATTGCCATCGACTAGCTGAGGGCAATCATTGGAAGCAAGTTGGCTTCCTCATCTGTGTGAAACCCAGGGAGAAGCGCCTGGTGCAGAGGGCGGGCGTCCGGCTCCAGTGAGGTAGGCGCTTGGCACGTCCCCTTCAACGTGTTGGCTGTTGTTGTTATTATTATGGCTCTCGCGGGCCGAAGGCCGGGTAGGAGGTGCTGGGAGCTCGCCCGTCGCCCCCGGCCCTCCCTGGGCGGCGTTCGGCACCTTCCTTGCGGGCTCCTTGGCCCGCGTCCCGGTGGTCCCCCGCGGAGTCCTCCACGCCCTGCTCCTGCGCGCGGTCCAGCTCGGCCGCCGCGTCCTCCGTGGGCTCCGAGGCCTCGGGGTGCATGCTCACTCCTCTAACCCCGAACAGTCGCTGCGGCTGCTGCCCAGCCCCGCCAGGGGCCCCGCTTTCCTTCCCAGCAGACCGCGACGCCTTGTCGTTGGCAGCTCAACGCTTCCCAGGTCGCCACGGCAACCGCCGCGCACGCGCATTCGAGTACGGGCAGGGGCGGGGCTCGAAAGGCTCCGCCCCCGGCGCCTGCGCGGGTCACGTGGGGCGTGGCGACGGAGACGGGGGCGGCGGCCGCGCGGGTCTGGCGGGACGGGCTCCGGAGAGTGCGCCGCTGCAGGTACCGCGCCCCGCCGGGCCGCCTCGGCCTCGGCCCGGGCCTCCCTCGGCCCCCGCGCCTCCCGCGGGCCGCCCGGCCCCGCGGCGCCTGGAGCTGCCCTCCTCGGCGGCGCCGTTGATCCCCGTCCCGCGCGGCGCGGCCCGAGCGGGCTCCGCGGCCGCCGCCTGCCCCGCTGGCCGGGGTTCGGAGCTGCTGCGCTCTGCGCTCGGGCGCCGCCTCCGCGCCGCGGGAGGGGAGGGCCGGGCGGGCGCTGCACCTGCGGCTCTGCAGCCCCGGGTCCACGTCCCAGCTGGGGTGCTTGTCCTCGTGCCGTCAGATTGAAGAGAGGATAAGGAGGCCGGAGGAATAAAGCTCTCCCGGCCTTTGCGAAAAGTCAGCTCTCGGGTGCCGACCGCCAGCCCAGCCTTGAGCAGCAGTGCTGGCTGGTGGCCCTGGGGCCCGAGCCCTCGAACGGGCACCCGTTCTGCGCGCCTCACCTAGTTCTCCACATAGTCTTTGGAATTCTCATCCTCACCTCCCTTTTAAAAAATATTTTTTATTTGCGATGCTGGGGGTTGAACCAGGGTGTCGCACGTGCTCGGCAAGTGTTCTGCCACTCAGCCACACCCCACCCCTTTTTAAAAAAGTTTGGAGATGGGGTCTGCCTGAGTTGCAGAGGTTGGCCTGAAACTGGCCATCCTCCTGCTCCAGTCGCCGAATAGCTGGGTTTTACAGGGGGCCGGGTTTGTTATCCCCGGTTTTACAAATGGCTGAGGAAAGCCTGGTGGTCATGCAGTCCGACCCCCGCACAGTCTCAGGTCAGTGTGTCCCACGAGCGTTCCGCGGGTTCAACAAATGGGTAATGCTTTTTCTAGTAGATTTAAAAAATTGAGATAAAATTCATGACAAAGTTCACTCCTTTAGTGAACAGCTGTATAGTATTTTGTATATTCACAATACTTTGCAACCATCCCCCCTAATTCCAGAAACTTGTATCACCCCCCAAGTAAACCTCAGCTCCAGCAGCAGCCACTCCCTTGTTCCGCCTCTTCCTTACCGTCCGCAATGCAACCTTTGTCTTCATGTGTTTTCCTACTGTGAACATTTCATACAACTGGGATGTAAGATGGAGCCTTTTGTGTGTGGTGTCTGGCGTCTGCCCCTCGGCATTGTTTTTGAGGCCCATGCATGTTATAGCATGTATCAGCACCGCATTGTTTTTATGGCTGAATAGCATTTCTTTGTATGGGAAGGCCTCCTGCTTGTGTCCGTCTGTCTGTCCGTCCATCCATCCATCCATCCATCCATCGATCGGTGGATGCTTCACCTGGCTATTGTGAACAAGGCTGCTGTGAGCACAGGTGTGCCTCATGTGAGCAGAATTTTTCATTTATTAAGGGTACGTGCTTAGGAGTGATGTGCTGTTATTTTAATTCCTGTTGCACAAATACATGTGAATGTCAGGTGTATTGGATTGTGAATAAGAATCCTAGTTTTCTGCTTGCTGGGTTGCTGCTCTTTCCATTCAGCCTCACTGTTAGTGTAGTCGAGTATCAAGGGGCAACAGAAAGTAAGTAAATTTCAGCAGATCCCAATATACCAATGTCCTTGTCAAATTGCTGATACAAAGTTTGAGATGCTTAATTTGTTTTTCTCCTAAAGAGTGAAATTCGAGCTTTGAACACAAGGCAGTATTTGATTCTATTTATTAAATAGATATTATATACATAGCAGTGTGCCAGGTACTGTGGAGTGACATTAAAGATGTATGAGATCCCAGCGTCACACTGTTACAAAGCTCCTGGAGAGTTAAAGACTTAAATCTAAAAAGCAGAACTGTAAAACTTAGAAAATAGTATGAGCAAATTTCTTCATGACCTTGGGCTAAGAAGGACCTTCTGAAACAAAGCATAATGAGTACAAATCATAAAGGAAAAAGGTTGATACATTTGTTTACATACAAATTAAAAACGTTTGTCAGAAGCATTACAAAGACAAAACTGTACAGAGAACTTTCATGTAGAATCTGTGAATGTTTCTTATAGTTCTGAGAAAAGCACAGCAGAAAAAAATAGGGTAGAAGATGGGAACAGGCATTTCACAGATGAGGGAAAAAAACATGTGAATTGCAAAATAATTTCAGCCTTATTAGTAATCAGACAAAAGTACGAACAAGATATCACTGAGCACTGCCCTGTCAACTGAGGATGCACTGTGGGCATTTCCACCAGTGGCTTGGAGGAGGCAGTGTGAACTCGCACCCGCTGCTGGCGGTGTGTAGTTGCTTTCATTTGGAAAGACCTTTGACAGTGTGTAGGAGTATTCTTGGATGCCTCTGGCCCAGCAGTTCAACCATGGAGCATGTCCCTTTGAGAAGTCTTGCACAGGAGCCCAGGAGACTCAGGAATGTTCATTACAGCATTGTTCATAAAACCAGCAGAAAAACCCACATGTCCTCAGCAGTAGAGTGGACATGTGAATTGTGGGTATGTTTCTACAGGACAACAGTGAAGGTATGATCCACAGGTACAGGTTGGATGTGGCTCCAGAACATCCTTGCATGAGAGAAGCCACCGCAGTCAGGTGGCGTTCCTTTATGTGAAGCTCAAACCAGGCAACGTTAAGCAGTTCCATTGTTTGAGAGTGCATGTTTAGGGTGTGCAACTGTTAACAAAAATGATCACCCAGAATTTAGGAGAGGCTCCTCTCTGGAGTGGTCTGGGAGGAAGCCACTGGGGCTCCCGGGTTGCTGGTTAAGTGGGCATTTCATTTTATTTTTCTTTGACTTGTGCATAATAGGTTTTGCACACTTGGATATGTTTTTCAAAAAAATTATGTTACTGGAAAATAGGTTTTAGATGCAGCTCTTGCCCTTGGGAGGCCTGAGAGCCAGGAGGCAGAGGGCACTTAGAGACTTCTGGAGGCTGATCTTCAGAGCTGGTACCTGTCATTGCTGGGACTGAAGCAGCACGAAGGAGGGGGGACTTGGCGGGCGTGGAAGGGCCACCATGAATGGGAGTGCTGAGTGCAGGTGGGTGAGACTCTGGAGGAAGTTAGGTTGCAGTGGAAGCATCCGGAGCCCAGAGCCTCCCTGAGGTCGGCCCACACATCCACTGTGGCTGCAGACAGAGCGGGGCCTTGGGGCACCCCCAGAAATCTCTGAAGAGACTTTGGTTCATGATGCGCTCGATGGTTTGTATTAAGGGCTGTGCAGCCTTTTCAACATGTCTCTATGCCCTGAAAGCTAGGCTGAGGGTTTCTGTCCATCCTCCTTCATCCATCCCTCTGCCTTCGTGTCCTGTGGTAACAGGTTTATGACTGCACAGTTCTGGAGGTCAGGAGAAGTCTGCAGTCCTCAAACGCTGAAACCAAGGTGTCAGCAGGAGTGGTTTTTTCCAGGACTGCCCCCTTCAGGAGGCTGCCCGCAGTCCTGGACCAGTGCAGCGCTATCCGTCTTCCAGCCCAGAAGAGGAGCATTGTGGATCGTGATCTGATCTGTGCTTCTGAGGTCGCGTCACTGTCTCTGTCTTTGATCTCTGTTCCCTGCCTTACAAGGACACATCCAGTTTCGCGGGCCTGCTTGGGTGATCCAGGGGGATTTTCCTGTCCCATGCCGTTGGCACATTCACCAAGTCCCTTTTGCCAGCCGAGGTGCATATTTGCCAGGTGTGAGGGGAGGGTGTAGATGCCTCTAGAGGCTGCTGTTCTGCATTTCGGACTTTGTCATTCCGTGTTGCTCTGGCTTTTCCCCATCGTACTTCATTTTCTTGAAGAACGTCTTGACTGGTCTGTTTAGTGTTCTGCCATCCCCCCCAGGTCTTGTTCATCCAGACAGCTTGGTGACACCTGTGTTTCAGCCAGGACTTCCTGGAACTTCTGATTCCTGGAGGTTTTCTGTTTGATTTCATTGCCCTTCACACTGCTGCATCCGGGCAGTAGAGCTGTGGCCAGGGTAGTGTTACAGCCGCAGCAGTGGCACCTTGAGGCCATGACTTTGCTCCCTGCAGTTCGATCATAATTTTCCATGGCACTTTGGAGCTTGTCTTATGACCTTTAGGTTTTTGATGAGTCCAGCCCTGATGGATATTATGCTGAAAAAGGAGAAAATGCTTTTTTCCCCTGGTTTGGGGACAGTTTTGGTTTTTTTGCTCTATCCACTGCTGTTTTAGTTTTCTGTAGAGAGAACACAAAGCTTTTAAAATCCTCTGTTTATTTTTTCTGGCCTGTAACATAGTTCGATTGCCTACATTCAGGGTGTACAGCGGGATGATTGGAATACGAATATACTATTGAGTGACCACCACCAAATTAGCATCCATCAGCTCAGAGTTATTCAGAGTTATCTGTGTGTGTGTCTCTGTCTGTGTGGTGGAAACACTGAAAATATACCCTCTGGCATGTTTCAGGAATGCAGTATAGTATTAACAGGTCACTGTGCTGTATGTTAGGTTTCCAGAACTTACTTAGTGCAAAGTTTGTATCCTTGGTCCAGATTTTCCCAGTTTCCCCACCCCTAGCCTCTTGCATCCATCGTTCAACTCTGTTAAGAAAACAAAGCTTTGTAACAACTTCTTGCAAGTGGATTGTACAGGGATCAGGATTTTACTGAGTTTTAGTGTTACTTTCCAAATAAGCTTCCCAAAGTTACAGACCCCATCCATTGGGCCGTTGTAACAAAACTAGTTGTCCTATCAACAACACACATCACTGGGCGTGGTGGCCATGCCTGTAATCCCAGCACTTTGGGAGGCTGAGAAAGGAGAATTGTGAGTTCAAAGCCAACCTGAGCAACGGCGAGGCACTAAGCAACTCAGTGAGACCCTGTCTCTACATAAAACACAAAGTTGGGCTGGAGGTATGGCTTAGTGGTCGAGTGTCCCTGAGTTCAATCCCTGGTACAAAAAAAAAACAAACAAAAAACCCCCAACACACATCTATTTCTCATAGCTCTCGAGGCTGCGAAGTTCAAGATCAAGGTGCTGGCAGATCAGGCATCTGGCGAGGTCTTTTCCTGTTAGATGGTGGTGCCTTCTGTGTTTGTCCTCACACAGTGGGGTCCTCATGACCAGCGTCTCTCCGAAACCTTGCTTCCTAACACCTGAGGAGTAAGGGCTTACCCCAGGAATGGGGTACACCGGGGACTGGTGTACACAAGCATGAAGACTGAAACATAGACTAACACCTTTACAGGCTGTCGGCCCCGTGCAGCTCAGTGTACGTTGGTAGGTAAGCTTCTAGGCTTAATTGTGTAATAAACTCCTCTAAAATTATATCTCAGTGCAAGGCTGTGAGCTTTTGACATTTAATGGCTCTGGGGGAGGTACTGATTTTTCTTTCATTAGAAATATATTATTTTTGTCACGAGTGTAGGGTGGGAAAGGGATGGAGGGCCTTGGTAATTTCCTGTTTCCCATTTGTGGTCCACGGTGTCTGAATGGATGTGTAAGGTGCAGCACCAGGGCTTGGCACATTCTGTGCAGCCGCCTTGTTGCTGCCAGTCACCTGCCCAGACGGCTTGCTTGGCACCTCCTTCAGTGCCCTGAGTGCAGCCACTTGGATGCAGAAGGGCATCTCACAGGCTGGCCTCTCCCATGCCATCCACACTCTGCGTGCCCTAAGCTGCAGGCACATTGGACTCCACCTTCTGGGCAGCCAGACCTCTCAGTGTTGCCGCCTCTGGGGGCCTGGCCTCCTGGTCCCCTTTGCCTCTGTCCAAGGATCTCCTCCTCCAGGCTCCCCTCCTTCCTCCACAGTTCCCTGCTGCCTGGCTGTGCAGGTGCCCAGTTTACCCTTCTGTGCCTTCTGTGCCCCAGGGTAGAAGGAGTCCTGGTTTATTCTTCACAGTGGCCTCCATCCCTGGCACTCTGTGGTCTTCTCCCGTGTTGTTCAGGTACTGTTCACCGTGTAGGCACATGAGCTCCTCTACAGACTGGGCAGGGAAGGCTCATCACAGAGCTGCAGCCGGACTCGGCCATGCTGAGTAATCAGCACGTGTCTGTTGAGCTTCTCTGTCAGGATTGCGGAGGTGCTGGAGGGGCATGGAGTAAGATTTGTCCTCTGCCCTTGAGTGCAGCCTACAAGGGGTGGCACAAAGCCAGCAGTCCTAGGACAGCACATATGGCAGAGGGCAAGGGACACCATTCAGAGGTTCCTTTTGCTTCCTCCTCCCGAGAGCCCCCACCCACTCATGGCACCGGGTTCCCTGTAGGAAATAAGGTAGCCCAACTTTTTTCTTTTTTTTTTTTTGGCACTGGGGATTGAACTCAGGGGCACTCGACCACTGAGCCACATCCCCAGCCCTATTTTGTGTTTTTTTTATGTAGAGACAGGGTCTCACTGAGTTGCTTAGCGCCTCGCCATTGCTGAGGCTGGCTTTGAACTCGCGATTCTCCTGTCTCAGCCTCCCTAAGTGCTGGGATTACAGGCTTGAGCCACCGCGCCCGGCTAAGGTAGCCCAACTTTTTATTTGAGAAAAACAGTTTTTTTAAACCTCATGTCACATCATCTTAATTAAAAGATAATGACATGAAATTTGGTGTTGGGGGACCATACCCTCTGGGCTTCTGCCACTACCTTATTTCTTCTGTGTGTTTGTTGGTTTGTGGATTGGGCCACGCATCATATTTATCTGACAGTTTTTTCATCACTTTCTGTGCCTTTTATCACAGTGTAGTGTTGGTGGTGTATGTCCATTTGTGCCTACTGAACTTGGGCACTTGCCCACAGAGCCACATCCCCAGCCCTATTTTGTGTTTTATGTAGAGACAGGGTCTCACTGAGTTGCTTAGTGCCTCGCCATTGCTGAGGCTGGCTTTGAACTCGCGATTCTCCTGTCTCAGCCTCCCAAAGTGCTGGGATTATAGGCGTGTGCCACCGTGCCCGGCTTCTGCTTATTTCATTCTTAATGCAGTCCTTGGAGCTGATCCTGCCGTAGTGGAGTGGGAGAGATTTGCTCAGCCTGAAGTCCATGCCAGGTTTTGCTGCTTATTGTTGAGTATTTTCTTGGTGTCAAGAGTTTTTCCTTTGATGGAATTTCTTTAAGAGGGCCACTCCCAGAAGTTCTATGTTTATCTTCTTTTTTCTTTGTGGCTTAAAATCACCTTTCTTATATATAATGTAAGCTGTATCTTTATGTTTGTGTACATGTGAGCTACCAGTAATTTTTTTTTTAATATTTTTTTTTTTAGTTGTAGATGGACACAATGTCTTTATTTTATTGCTTTGTATGTGGTGCTGAGGATCGAACCCAGGGCCTCACGCATGCAAGGCAAGCGCTCTACTGCTGAGCTACAATCCCAGCCCCGCTACCAGTAATTTTTAAAAAAATTTTTGTTTTTTGTTTTTGTTCTTTGGTTCTAGGGATTGAATCCAGGAGTGTTCTATCATTGGGCTATATCTCTGGCCCCTCTTTTGATTTTTTTAATTTTGAGGCAGACAGGTCAAGTTGCCCAGGCTGGCATAAAACTCTTCTTGTCTCAGCCTCCCAAGTAGCTGTGATTTTATTTTAGTCTATTTTGGTCATTTTGATATTTGGTCCCTCAGGAATAGCACAGAGTGTGACCAGACCTGGAGTTGTTCAGCTCCCGTGGTCGTGGTGCTGGGGCCCCTTGTGCCTGCCCTCCATCCCCCTCTGTGGGGTCTTCTGATCACAGGCACTTACATACCAGATTATAGAGCATTACAAAGACCCTGTTGAATGTGCCCCTTCACAGAGGTACTGTTACTTGGTTCAATCTTTGACCTTAGCCTCTCACGGTACGCAGAAGCTAGTGTTCAGGAAATGCCAGTTCTGTGCACATGTGAGTGACGGGGTTGTGTTGGAGTTCTCTCAAGCCTAAGGGCCAGGCAGATGTCACTGTACCAGTCAAGTTAGTAAGCTGGAGGAGAACTTACTCTGCTGTCCTGTCAAAGCTGTTGCCTCAAGTTTGGGAGGTGTCCCTTTGATTATAATGTGCATTTCTATTTTGTGTCAAAGTGTATGAAATCTTATTTGTCTCTAGGAGACGGTGCACCCTGGAGGCCAAGGCCAGGTCCTAACACTACCTGTGTTTCTTCTACTTTGTCTCTGCCTTCTGCCGGGGTAGCAAGTCCTCTGTACTTGCTGACTGAATGGAGCAAGGAGATAGACACACTTCCTGGCTGCCACGGGAATTGAAGCCTGTGCCTTTCACTCCATTAGGCAATCTTCTTAGGGCACAGTATACTGTTTCCCTCCATCCTCAAGAATGGAAATGAGTTGTAGGAGAAACTTGGTATCTTGTGGTGGTTATTTAGATTAACTTCCTTGGAAGGAGAGATCTTTATAAGCCATAGGTGTTAAATAATGAGCTTGTTAATTGGCGGAGTCCCTGGCTGCATGTTTTTGGCAGGCTTCTGTTATTCAAGTGAGAATTGTCAGGATCTGGTGTCTGCTTAGGTCTGTCTGCACTTGGGTGTTGCTGTTCCTTTACCCTTTTTAGCTGAGAGCCTCTCTCTCTCTCTTTCTCCCTGCAGGTTGCCATGGCTGCCGTTGACAGCTTCTACCTCTTGTACAGGGAGATCGCCAGGTCTTGCAATTGCTATATGGAAGCGCTAGCTTTGGTCGGAGCCTGGTACACGGCCAGGAAAAGCATCACCGTCATCTGTGACTTCTACAGCCTGGTCAGACTGCACTTTATCCCTCGCCTGGGAAGCAGGGCAGACCTGACCAAGCAGTATGGAAGATGGGCCGTTGTCAGTGGTAACCAGATTTAAAACCTAACAATCTTTTCTGTTTAGGGTCTTTTAAGTCAGATGCTTTACTCCAGGGCTGTTGAATTTAATGTGATGCTTTCGTGGGAGCCAGCTGATAAGAAAATCTTAGGATTCCTGATATGATTAGGTTCACAACTTCTGTTTTTCTTTTTTCTTTTTCTTTTGATACTGGGGAGTGAGCCCATGAGTGCTTTACTGCTGAGTCACACCTCCAGCCCTTTTTTTAAAAAATTTTGACCCAGGGTCTTGCTAAATTGCTTTGGGCCTTACTAACTTGCTGAGGTGGGCTTTTAAGTTGGAATCCTCCTGCCTCATCCTCCTGAGTCGTTGGGATTACAGGCGTGCGCCCCTGTGCCTGGCTGCTCACGTCTTCTCATGCCCTCACCGCAGGAGGAGCTGGCCTGTGGTTTACATCCCTTTTGTCCCCTGCCCCCATCCAAGGCCTGCTCCAGCCCTGCTCTTTTTTTTCTCTTTCCTCCTCGTCCTTAGAGATGGTCACCACTTTCAGAAATACTTCACCTATATTTGAGTTGTATTTTAATTTATTGTGTCCCAGAAAAATTCCTCCTGGCACCCAAACAAGCCGGATGGGCGTTTGGAGACCAGTCCTGGTGTTTCTCAGTGTGGTGAGCGTGAAGTGTGCCTCGCCGGTCTGTCAGGTGCTTGGAGAGCCATTGGCACACGTCATTCACGTTGTTGAATCAGCATTGGCCTTGACTGACAGATAATGTATTTTTAGTGTGACTTTCTCTCTAATTAAACCTGGCAGTGGGGTAGTTGAAATTCATTTCAGAGGTACTGAAGAGCATGCTTCTGTTTCCTGGCTTGCATTATAGGTGCGACAGATGGGATTGGAAAAGCCTATGCCGAAGAGTTAGCAAGCCGAGGTCTCAACATTATCCTGATGAGTCGGAATGAAGAGAAGCTGCGGACAGTTGCCAAAGACATAGCCGACACCTACAAAGTGGAGACGGATGTTATAGTTGTGGACTTCAGCAGGGGCCGTGAGATCTATATTCCAGTTGCAGAAGCCCTGAAGGACAAAGACATTGGCATCTTGGTAAACAACGTGGGCGTGTTCTATCCCTATCCCCAGTATTTTACTCAGGTCTCCGAGGACAAGCTCTGGGACATCATAAATGTGAACATCGCCGCCGCTAGTTTGATGATCCACATAGTGTTGCCAGGAATGGTGGAGAGAAAGAAAGGTGCCATCGTCACCATCTCCTCTGGCTCCTGCTGCAAACCCACTCCCCAGCTGGCTGCGTTTTCTGCTTCTAAGGTCAGGCTTGCTGGACATGAAACGCTACCTCTGTTAATGAGTGTCAGGTCTGAGCTGCTGAGCTCTGCCAGCAGATCATGTTTGTTTATGCTGTATTTTTTCCTGAAATGATAATAAGCCTTTTTTTTATGTCCTGAATTTTCTTTCAAGTTCCTCCCACCCCCAAATTGAAGGTCTTCTCCCTCATTCCTAACAGGCTTATTTAGACCACTTCAGCCGAGCACTGCAATACGAGTATGCCTCTAAAGGGATCTTCGTGCAGAGTCTCATCCCCTTCTACGTGGCCACCAACATGGCTGCACCTAGCAGCTTTCTGCACAGATGTCCGTGGTTGGTGCCTTCACCAAAAGTATATGCCCATCATGCTGTCTCTACCCTGGGGATTTCCAAAAGGACCACAGGATACTGGTCCCACTCTATTCAGGTAGCAGTGTGCTTTCAGTATTTAGACTTGGGTGAATCTGATTGAAGCATCATGCAGAAAGAGGAGAGTTGTAAATTCTGATTCTTAAACTTCACATTTTAAATGATTTTGGCTAAGACATTAAATTTTCTTTTGTGGGATTGTTTAGAATTTTCAAATCTTTAATTGGGTGACACCTGAAACATGCTGCTTTAGTTTAACTGAATGGTAGAAATATAAAAAATACTATATGAATTCATAGTCAAGATTCTAGCTGGGTGTGGTGGCGCATGCCTGTAATCCCAGCAGCTTGGGAGGTTGAGGCAGGAGGATCGTGAGTTCAGACCCAGCCTCAGGAACTTAGTGAGATCCTGAACAACTTGGCAAGACCCTATCTCAAAAAAAAATATAAGAAGGGCTGGGGATGTGGTTAAGCACCCCTATGTTCAATCCCCAGTAAAACCCCCCCCACAAAAAAAGATTCTAGTAATACTGGTGGGAACTGGGGCATGCTTGTAATCCCAGCTACTTGGGAAGTTGAGGCAGGAGGATCACAAGTTTAGGGCCAGCCTGAGTAATTTAGCAAGACCCTGTCACACACACACACAAAAAGCCGGTGATGAAGCTTAGTGGTAGAGGGCTTGCCTAGTGTGCATGAGGCCCTGGGTTCATGGTTATTGGTTTTTCCAATACCCAGTATTGGAAAAAAAAAATTCTAGTAATGCTTGGAGGGGGTACCTCTATGTGAACAGTCAATCCAAAGCAAAACCACCAGGTAGATCTATATTTTATACAACCATATGTCAAAAATAGTATCTTGGTATATTCTTGAACTCATTTATTCAAGCATAAAATTTTTTAAAAAGTTTGTTATGCAGACATGACAAAGATTTGGGTCTTTTAGGAATATTTTAATTTTGTTAAATATTTAAAATTGTGATTCCAAATATAAGGGAAAGAACTCAATGATTTATAATGATAAATTTGTTTCATTATTTGACATAGAAAATAGGTGTGAGCTGGATGTGGTGGTTCACACCTGTAATTTCAGCCACTCAGGAAGCTGAGACAGGAGGATCACAAGTTTGAGGCCAGCCTCAACAACTTTGTGAGACCCCTCAGCAATTTATGTAGCTCCTGTCTCAACATAAAAAATAGAAAGTACTGGGGATATAGCTCAGAAGTAAAAGCATCCTTGGGTTCAGTCCTCAGTGTCAAAAAGAAAAAAAAGGAAATACTTGGCATTTTATTATTACCATACAAATATTTTGGGGACTGTTTGCATAAAGATTATTAGACTTATCACTGCAAATTAATCATTGTTTAATATTTGTATTAGTAGACTTATCACTCCAAAATAATCATATACTAAATTAATGGTTAATTTTCACTTTTCTCAAAAGATGTGGCCAAAGGTTTCTTTTTTAAAAAAGCTGTTTATTACCAGGTGGGGTGAGGCACGGCTGTGATTTCAGCAGCTATGGGTGGCTAAGGCAGGAGGATGGCAAGTTTGAGGCCAGGGTGGGCAACTTAGGGAGGTCTGTCTAAAAAGAAAACAGAAAACAGTGCCCGGGGCACAGCTCTGAGGTGGTGCCCCTGGGTTCAGCCCCTGGGGCCACACACAAAGGAAGAAGTTTATCTAAGTGGCTGTTTCCAGGTCCCTAATTACCTGAGAAAAGCGAGAAACACAAAACACCCCTGGTTTTATTTTTCTCCACAATTTTTTATTGGTGCCTTATAGTTGAAGCACCAATGTTTTAATCCCAACTATGTTCATGTTGATGAGCTTTTCTCCACAGTGCGTGTGCTGGCAAGATGTTCTGTGAAGCTCATTTAATTCCTGGAGTACTTTTCCATACAGAGCTGTTAAAATGTTCCACTTTGCCTTTCTCAATTTTATTTTACAGAAATTGTTTTTAACATTATCAATTCTTTTTTCAGTTTTACAACAGAGATTTGTCAGTCACCATTTTGTCCAAAACATAATTCACTGGTAGCTTTTGCTGCTGTAACTTTTTTCCTGTGGTTGTTTTCTGAATGTAGTTCACCCAGGTTACAAAGATCTAAATTTTATCATGATTTCAATCCTGTCACTCTTCATTCCGTAAGAAATTCAATATGCAAACAAATGGTATGATGTTTTCTTTCGTGCTGTTTACTTCAGTTTGTCTTCTACGTTGTGAATTGAATAAGAATGGTATTGTGTGTGTTGGAGGAGAGGAGGACTTGGGTGGTGGCGGCGGCGGGGCACAGCCGCAGCTGAATCAGCAGTCCCCTTCCCAGCCAGGGAAGGTGGGACAGGAAGGGTTGGAGGCCTGTGCTTTCAAAAGCCAGCGGTGCTGGTGCTGTGGCCCAGCTGAGGTAGCACGGGGGTGGGTCAGGTGCGAGGAGGGGAGGGATGGTGGGGAGGTCAGGGGCAGAGACTGGTGGAGCTGTGTGCGTGCTGCTCTCAGAGGTTCTGGGGAGTCTTTCAGGGAAGTGAAGGCAGCTGCTGACAGATGGGAGCTCTGGTGAGAGATCTGTGCAGTTGGCTGCAGTGACAGCTGTGGGAATGGGCAACATCACCTGATAGCGTTCGGTGAGAGTCTCAGAGTCTCCAGCATTGCAGGGGTGGGGGAGGTGGAGCAAGGAGGTCCAGCAGAGGGGTGTGGGCAAGCCAGGTGGGGACTGAGGTGTCCCTCTCAGGGAAGCTCTGCTTCTACCTTCATGTGGCTCCAGCACTCTGAGCCTGAGGGTCCCAGCGCGTGTTACTTGGGCTCTTTTCCATCCTGGCAGTCCCTTGCTTCCTGAAGTTCCACCTGTTTGGGCTCCAGGGAAGGCGTGACATCTGCATTTTAATTGCTAGTGAAGATTTCCAGCTAGTCACGAGTGTTCATTTACTATTGACTTCCTCCTCCTCTTAGGGTCCCCAAGACTTCCTGAATGGTGCTGGTGCAGGGCTGCTCCGCTGGCTTGAGTCGCATTGGTTATGTCGTACAGGAGCACCAGCACCTGAAACCTGCCCAGCCACCTCCAGTTCCTCTCAGCTCAGTTCGGGTGCTCTCTCTTGCAGATCCCAGTACAGAGACCATAGTGTTGCATCCCTGTAACTCGACAGCTGAGGGATCAGTGAGTGGGCCCTGTGGTCTGTTAGTACCCGGGGGATCAAGTCCTCTCATTTCCCACTGGCTCCCAACCCTGCTGCCCGGGATGTTCATGCCTCCTAGGAACAGCCAGGAGAGAGGAGTGAGACAGAATGGAAGCGAGAAGGAAGAGGAGGCCAAAATAATAGTTTTTTTTTCCCCCTAATCTCAGGCACATGCTCCTTGGAGGCTGTTTAGGTTTCACTTTGAGAAGAGGTCACCCCGTGGCCCAGGAGCACTCCAAACTGCTGGCTGTGCACCCTCAAACATCAGGCTCTAAGCAACATGGAGAGTCTGTGTTGTTACAAATGAAAATTAAAGACCCAGACAAACAAAGGAAAATTTGTTGGTACTTTGTGCCAGTGGAGTCTTCTTGGGAACCAGTATACCTTGATGCTGTTCCCCTGAAGTGGACAAGGGCCAGGGACGGGAATGAAAAAACAGATTTTTAGATGCCGACCCCTCCCCCACTGAGCAAGCATGGAAAACACAAAGGCTATCTTGGTGAAGGGGCTTCAGTGATCGAGTCTGACTTGGGTGTTCTTGTGTGACTCCTACAGGGCCCTTCAGAGGGTCCACTACAGGGCTCCTTATGTCCTTGGATCGGAAGGCTTTGCATCAGTGTGCAGGCTCCCAGGAGGCCAGGCCCAGGCCCACACAATTTTGGTTTTTAAAGAAGTCACAGGAATTGTCATTACTTCCCCCAGAATGTTCCCCCTGGCTGCAGACCTACTTCCTGGGCCCTGTGCAGCCTGCTAGGGACAGCTGCAGCTCCAGGACCGGCATCAGGTAGTTAGTGACATGGGGACTCGTCCTCATTCATTGGGGCCCCTGGGGTCATGAGAAGGCTAGTGATGCAGAACTCCCCTTGTTTGGTGTGGCCTCCCTGGAGGTGTAGGCCATTTATTGATAAAAGAGGGTCAGTGACCTGTTGTCCCACACATCAGTTCTCTTCAAGGCTGGGACATCGGTACCTACCAGGGGACTATCTATCCTTCTTCCTTAATATCTAAGCCGGTAGAACTTTCTTGCAATCTTGAACAAATCTGTCATGCATGATTTTTCTATCTCGGCACCACTGGCATTTGGAGTAAGTCTGTCTTGGCTTTGGGGAGCTGTGTTGTGCATTACTACAGCCAAAAACATTTCTAGACATTGCCATCTGTCCTCTGGGTTCAGATCTCTGGAACAGAATGGTAGCAGTGGGGCTCCCTCCTGTTCCCTGAGCCTCCTCGTCTCACCCCAGAGACCTTTCCAAAGTTCTGGTGTTTCTTAGTTCTCTTGTTTTTTTTGGGGGGGGTACCAGGGATTGAACTCAGGGGTACTCGACCACTGATCCACATCCCTAGCCTTATTTTGTGTTTTATGTAGAGACAGGGTCTCACTGAGTTGCTTAGCGCCTTGCCATTGCTGAGGCTGGCTTAGAACTCAGGATTTTCCTGTCTCAGCCTCCCCAAGTGCTGGGATTACAGGCGTGCACCACCGCACCCGGCTTAGTTCTCTTGTTTAAATTTGCTCTAGCCTGTCCCCCAAACTTGGTTTTCTTATGTGTTAGCCATGAATGCTCTGTTTATTCCAACTGCCTTATTGCTCTAGTGACTGGTGACCCTTTACCTGAACATGCCTGTTACACCACAGTGAGTGGAGATGCTTCAGTCCAGAACCACGTGATGCTACTGGAGGTGCTCCTCCCACAGGAAAACCCATGTCCCAGAGATAGGTGCCGGGGAGAAAGAAAGTGGCCCAAGGGTGGTAAAGAGGGAGCTTAGCTCACTGTCAGCTTCCCCTTTCCAGGGCCCCAGACACAGGAGAGGCATGACAAGGGACAGGGACGGGCTACCAGCAGGAGGAAGTGTTGTGTCTTTGCTGGGAATGGCGCAAGCCTTGCAGGAACACTGGGTCTTTCCTTTCCTGCTCTGGTGTGTTGTGGTGGCTGGTAGGGGTTGTTAGCCTCAGGTGGGTGGGTGCAGGGAGACCAGGCAAGTCCAGGTCAAGCTAGCCCTGGATTATAGTTCTGGACGAGACCTAGTGACCAACATGTCCACATGCAGAGCCGAGTCGAATCTGATCCAAAGGTTAAGGTGACGAAGGGGACAGACGCAACATGAAGACAGATATGCCACGCCACTTCATCTCAGGCCAGCCACCAGGGCCACCTGCAGGCCTGAGAGGAGTTGGTGTCTTCAACTGAAGCAGCCTTCAGGTCCCCAAGGAGTAACCCAGGCCACCGTTACCATCAAAGGCGTGATGGTAACGTCTCCAGCAAGGCCAGCAGGAGACCCACAGTACATTGCCTGGCCATGTGACCTCCAGGATTAGCAGTGTTAAGTCACTTAAGAGCAGGTGAAGCTAGAGGGTATATTTGGGGTTTTCCTTGAGACAAAGAGTGTGTATAGAATCTAGGGTAATACCTTATGGAGAAATAGGTGTTCAGTACAGAAGTGCCCGAGGGCTTTCTCCTTTGATGTGGTTGGAAGATGTTCGTGGACTAAATTGTGCTGATCTGTGCTCTGATTTCTTAGTGTTGATGGTTTGGGGCTCTGACCTTATAACCCTTTTTCTTTTTGTTTTTAGTTTCTTTTTGCACAGTATATGCCTGAGTGGCTCTGGGTGTGGGGAGCAAATATTCTCAACCGCTCGTTACGCAAGGAGGCCTTAGCCTGCAAAGCCTGAGTCCCAACAGTCGGTCAAGTTTTGCCAACTCATGGTAACCGGCAGTATTTGGACATTCGGAAACACATTTATCTGATGTATTTTCTTTTTGACTGACCATCAGTATGCTGCTGATTCATCATTTGCAAGGCGGACTCTTGGAGAGCATGTGATAAACCTCCAGGGCCATGTAGATGGCACCACTGAGGTGTGAGAGTGGTGAGGACGCCTAGTGTGGTGGCTTTGTTCCAGGCTGTGCAAGAGTGGGGTTCACCTTGGAGCCACAGCAGCCTAACGCCTGGAAGACTTGTCAGCTCTGCAATTTCAGATGTTGGGTTTTAAGGGAAATAGCCTACTTTCCCTTTACAGATGACACATGCTCTTGGTTTTGAAATGTTCATTAGGAAGACTGTTGAAAAATGTTATTTTGTAACTGAGTTCCCTGTGTTAGCTTAGCAATCTGGTTGGGCTGCCCCAGAACACAGATGCTGTTCTTCCTGAGGTCTCACTGAAGAAGCTGTGTGCTGTGCTGTGTCTGTCTGAGCAGCTTTACCTATAGTTAAGTTATAAAAGAGCCTTGTCAGGGTGAGGGCACATGAAACTTCACGGCTTGTTAAAGACCAAGGCTCTTCCTTTTCAAACCAGACCAGCCTGCTGGGTTTTGTGCTGTGGGTTTTCCATGTGGGATGCTGCTTCCTCTGTGGTGGTTTGGTTTTTCCAGATCTGGGGTGAATGCATTCCTAGATTTGGATATCTAGTGGGTAACCTTCCGTCACTACCTTTTGATTTGTTATTGTGTGTAAGTAGTGATTTCTTAACCTGTGATCCATTTTATAACTGAAACAGCCCTTTAGAGCTTGTAATAGCTGGTTTTCATACAGTTTTCTATGTAATATGATTCCATTCCAGTAGTAGTATTGATATAAACACCAAGTATTTATGGAATAGTACTTAGAATATGGACAGATTATGTGTGTGATATGATGTATCTGTTGCAATGTTAGAAGCTCATTTTTGGTCCATGTAATGAATTTATGCATTATTGTGACTACTTTTATTGTTGTAATGATAATTATGCACAAACCCTACAATATGGATTAGCATTGAAACCTACAGTGAAATGGTTTTAAT
This sequence comes from Xerus rutilus, assembly GCA_028644305.1. NCBI lineage: Eukaryota > Metazoa > Chordata > Mammalia > Rodentia > Sciuridae > Xerus > Xerus rutilus. The sequence continues at coordinate 3,754,877 of CM053414.1, forward strand.
TCAGATCTTTTAAAGCCAACCATTTTTGTGGACCACATACCTAACTCAAAATTTATATAAGTTACCATATGAACATGGTAACATGTGCAGACTTAAAATTCAGAGCTTAATATTATAACACTGCAGAAGCTGGTCAGTTGGTTGCAGGCCAGGGCTGGTGTGGAATTGTTCGATTGCAAGGCAGTCTTCCACAGTAAGCCTAAGTACACCTTGGTGTTGAACACACGTTTTTGCCTGTGACATTGCTTGTAGCATTTCCAGATGTGACATGGACTCAGAAGATCAGTGGCTAAGTTCCAAAGCTCTTCCGCTCCTAAATCATGTCTTCGAAACACAAGAAGTGGAGATCATGTGCATCCATGTTCAGATCATCACATCCATCATGTGAGACTTGGAGACACAGTGCATCCAAGGTGCTGTTGGAGGCAGCTGGGATCCTCTTGACCTCACACCAGGCTGATGGAATCTGCGATATGTAGGATCGGAGGCAGCAGCTTTCTGTAGCCACGCTGTCAGGTGACTCTGTCAGGCTGTGACCCAGTGCTGTCTTAGGCTTCTGGATCAGGTACAGAGGAACCGCATCATGAGAACTTCAAGTATAGCTGGTGGGCGAAGCTCTGGATTCTACCCGGGTTGGGTGCAGGTGGACGTGCTGACTGGTATGGACGGGGTGCAGAGTGGGCCACGGCTTCAGGGAAGGGCAAGACTGAGCATTCCCTTTGGTTTTCTGGCCTTCATAAAATACCCACCTCCCCAAAGCTCATTTGCGAGTTGGTTGGGTCATTGTGGATGGGGTCTCTTATTAAGAGAATCTGAACCTTTGAAATGTGGTCTGTGAATTGAAAATGTAACAATAAAAGCAGTTGCTCTGTCTCCTCTGGAAGAGGCTTTGCTCCAAGTGTTTTGTTGGAAAGTTTCTCTTTTCTTCATAAGAATGATTGCCAAAAATTAACCTGTGAACACTTGTGGTCATAACTCATTAAAAGCTGACGCTTCAGGAACAGAATTGCGTGTAACTGCCTAGGAAGCTTCTGAAGCAACCAAGCGATTTTTCGATCTCATCTCTGGAGAGTTGAGGATGATGAAGCTGGGTTTGACCATGGCATTTGCAGTGTGCAGGTGGTGGGCGATTTGCCATGAGCCGTTTTAGGGGAGTGGTGGGGCTGAAGGGAGCTGAAGGCCAGACTGTAGTGGGTTCCAGAGAGTGGGGAGAAAAGGGAAGAGAGCTAACATCATTCTGAGGGGTCTTTTTTGTTTTCCCTATGTTGATGACATAAACTCTTGTTACATTTGGGAACCAGAAGGTTAGGGAGTATGTCCTCAGTCTTGACACTGTGTTCCAGAACAATTTCTCCCGACTGTCCATGAATGCCTCTGTCTCAGTACAGTCCCCGACTTACAACTTACGATGTTTCAGTGTTCAGCTTTTTGACTTCACAATGGTGTGAATGCTAAATGCATTGATAGAAACTGTATTTTGAGTTTGTTCTTTCCTAGGCAAGTGATACACACTTAAATACTCTCGCAATGCTGGGCAGTGTCAGAGGGCAGCAGCTCCCAGCCAGCCTTGCAGTCACGGGGTCACCATTCACAGTAGTCCCTTGGATTCATGTGTTTAATGGGTATAAAGCAAGGAAGGGACATTCCGGATTCAGTAGAACTATTCTGTAGCATTCTGTGGTGGGCTGAGGGACCCAGAAGAGGCTTTGGAATCTGTATCCCAACATGTACAAAAGTAACTGAGAATAACCCCACCTGCCAGGGCGCCTCAGGGATGGGGGCATGTTACAGAAATAGCACATGGTAGCTAACTGGTGCAGGCCCAAGGGCTGGGGAGCCAGGAGGGCACCAGCTGGAGGCCAAGCTCTGCAGCATGTCCAGACATGGTGTGGGTAGCTCCTCGAAGAGGCTCAGGAAGTACTTCACAAGTCCTGCTTAATGTAGGCCACGGTAGCATCTGGATACAGGGTAAGTTTGGCACAGTCCTGGGGGGAGCTGATCTGTATGCTGCCCTTGCTCAGGGATGGGATGGGGCTGCTGCAGGTGTGGGGCCAGTCAGACAGGGTGGTGAAGCTGCCTCACATCCTGGGTGCGTTGTGGAAATTCTTAAGGAGGTCATCATCAAGGATTTTGGATAGAATCCAGCGAGGTAGGACTTGGTGCCGGCATGCTCTGTACTGCGGACGCCACTGCTGCAGCAGAGGTGAGGCCCAGTGAGTCACTCAGGAGCACCCCCATGCTGCTGCTCACAGCTGATACCCAGGCCATACAGGCTCCAGGAGTCCATGTACTTGCTGGCCTAGAGGATGGGGTGCAGGCTGGAGTTGCACTCTCGCTTCACCTGCCCTTGCTCTGAGGTCTTGGCAGTGCTGAGGCTGTGTGACTGCTGTAGCCTAGCATCTCATTCGTCTCCAGAACCGCTGGTCCCTCTTTTTCCTGAGCTGCTTAGAGAGGGGAGGTTTCCATCCCTTTATTGAGGATCTTGAGAGCAATTGAAAACCTCAGGGAAGTGGTGAGGCCCTTCAGGGGAGGTGGGCAGGGAGGACACCCGGAGTAAAGCACATATCCTTGAACATCTTGCTCACGGTGTGGTAGGCCAGGGATCCCTACGAAGCATGTTCAGGATGAGAGGACAGCCCTGGGGTTGATGCGGAAGGGGGGCCCTTTTAGGCAAGAGGCCTCAGAAGCCACCACCTACAAAGTATATGTGATGTCCGCTGTGCATGTCACAACGGTCTCAAAACTGCTCTTGCTGACTCAGCACTTCGGGAGCAAGTAATTAAGAATCCCATGCAGTCTTCCTCTGCTCCCTGTTGTGTTTGACCTTTCTTGCCAGCCTGAATCTGATTTTCGCTTCCATGTCCTTGTTTAGGAAGTTTGCCTAGGTTTTGGTGAGTAGCTCAGATTTGGTGCATGCATGGACTGGTACCAAGGACAACCTGCCACAAGCAATAGGCTTGGAGGGTGCGTGTGTGGCTGCTTTCCTCCTCCAGGGCAGCTCTGGGGAGACCTCTGGTGGCACAGCTTCAGCATCACCAATATGAAGTTGTCTTGAAAATGCCCTGGAAGCCTACAACCTGCTGATGGGCAAAGATGCAATGAGGGATGTCTCCATGGGCATCCTCTGGTGCCTGGGCAGCACTTAGGTACACTCTTGCCCTCAACAGCTCCTTGGTGTTTGTGTTGAGATTTCGAAGCTCATGATCAAAGCTGCCCTTGCCAAAAATGGTCTGTACATACTGCTGCTGGCTGTGCAGGTCCACAAGGACCCCTGGGATCCTTTGCACTTGTGGAGTGGAGTGGAGCAGCTGCCAGGGCCTGAGAGCTGTAGTTTGAGAACACTGGCTTTCCCAATTCACCTGATGCCTGCACCATTAACTTACTTTTTAAGATAATCCTGAGTATGAATAAAGATCTACCTTCTCCTGGAATTAAGAATGCTTTGTTTCTACGTGAAGCATACTTGAAAAAGTTACCTTAGAATCTGCAGTGGTGGAAAACCACTGGTAGTAGACGAGGATCCTTTAGGTCTCAGTTCTTGGTTATCTCTAAGTGACTTCTCTGCCCCATGCCCCAGACCTCTTCACCTTATAGGCTTTCTCAGGAACTGGAGCATTATCATCCTGCCCTGCTTTTGAGCTTCTCTGTCACATGACAAGGATGTTTACATCTCACTAGTACCCTAGTTCTGAACAGCTGGCCTGTATTCAATGGCATAGTGACCACAGGACTTTTGAAAGAACGCTGGCCAAGATGAATGTACCCCAAGTTAGAACAGAATGACACAGTCAAGGTTAAGATCAATGCATTATGTGGTGGCAGAAGGAAGTGCTTTGAAGATTTGCAAATGAAAAAAGAATCAAGAATTCTCAGAAACCTCATAAGACAGAATAAGCTGACTCTCAAAAGAACTTGAATCCACCATGTATCAAATCATATACGAGCCAAGCACTTTGTTTTGCTCAACCCTCATAAGGTAGGTCTCAGTATCCCTGCTTTTGGGGTGAGGAAGCTGATGTACAAAGAGGTTAAGCACAAATTTACAAAGCAGATGCCTGAAGCTGGATATGGTGTTTTGTGATTCTGTATTTATCCATTGTATTTAGTCAATGCGATTAAATCAGGATAAAGCGAAGGTGAAAGGCTTGCCATATTGGTGCCATTCAGCATTCCTATGGTGCCGTAGAAGGTTCAAAAAAGATCTGCTATAGTTTTATCTGACCCTATAGCCCATTGTTACCCATCAGCATCGCCTGAACATGCTTGCTGTCCCTCAGGTGTGCCCAGTACCGAGTGTGAGCTGGTTCAACTTTTAGATGGAAAACGACCTGTCTCCTAATGTCTAAATTACCCAGGTCATCTTTTCAGTGTTTTACACATAGATCCTGGTTTCTTAAAGAAAGAAAGGGTAAACATCCGACATACAATGTCTTTTCTGTATTTCGGGGGCAGATAGCCCTGGCAGCAGGTGAGTGCTGGGCCTTAGGAGGCCCTCCTAGTAGTCAAGCCTCTTACCCTGTTAATGGTAGAGACGGCTGCGTCCATGGGACTTAGGAATTTGCTCGTCTGGTCAGGGGCATCTCAACCACCTCCCCGCATCTCAGCTTCCACACGCGTGAGAAAAGGTGTCCGAAGTAGGTGCCCAGAGGTGTCAACAGGCGACGGAAATGGGCGCCCCTAGCTGGGGAGTAAGGACGGTGATCTTCCTGGATGTGGACATCTGCACAAAGCAACAGCGCTGTAGTTTTAGACGCGCTGACTGCAGGAGCTGCGCAGGTACAGAGGTTCTCCGCAGCCGGCCGCCGTCAAGGCCGCTCTCCCTCGGCTGTTCCACGCCCTCCCGCGCTCGTCTCTCCTCGAGCTAGCTCCGCCCCCGGCCCAGGGCCGCAAACCTCGCGAGACTTCGGCTCACCCTTAGGCTCGGGCCCGCGGACCTCTGCATCCGGAGCGCGCACGCAGGCCCCAGGCGCGGGGCGCTCAGGGCACGCAGGCCGTCGGGAGGACGCTCCCAGCCGGCGGCCTCGCGAGAGTTGCGAGTAAACAGCCCCGAATGGGGAACCGAGGAGTGTTCGCGGCCGAGGCGCCGCTACCCTGGGCCGCTCGGCCCCGAGCTTGAGGCGGCCGCAGGTACGTCCGTCGCACGCGCCCCGCCGCCGGGGCCGCAGTCCCTCCTGCGCTCCGCGCCCGAGGCCCGAGGCCCTGGACTTCCCGCGTCCTGCCCGCCCGCACTGCGGCGAGACGCGCCCGGGCCGGGCCGCCGCTGCTCCTGGGCCCCGACAACCGCTGCGCCCCAGCCCTGGCCTCCCTGCTCCCCGCCGCTGCTCCCCGCCACCCTGCTCCCCGGCCACCCTGCTCCCCGGCCACTGCTCCCCGGTCACCCTGCTCTCCGGCCACCCTGCTCCCCGGCCACTGCTCCTCGCCACCCTGCTCCCCGGCCACCTGCTTCTCGCCACCCTGCTCCAAGCCGCTGCTCCCCGGCCACCCTGTTTCTCGCCACCCTGCTCCTCGGCCACTGCTCCTCGCCGCCCTGCTCCCCGGCCACCCTGCTTCTCGCCACCCTGCTCCCCGGCCACTGCTCCCCGGCCACCCTGCTCCTCGTCACCCTGCTCCCCGGCCACTGCTCCTCGCCGCCCTGCTCCCCGGCCACCCTGCTCCCACCACTGCTCCCCCCACTGCTCTCTGGCCGCCGCTGCTTCCCGGCCACCAGCGTCCGGCTCTGGCCGGTCCTGCCGCCCTCCGGCGCGGCTGCACGCGCTTTGCAAGCTTGCCGGTTCCCTATTTCTTTATGTGAAATACACTTTAACGGAGCGAAATTATGTGCCCGCTGTGGCCCTGAACCTCCAGACAGCCGCCCAGTTAGTTAGGGGGCTTCCAAGGAGCTGCTGGCGTCAGACTTGACTTGATTGACTGCGGTTCCTTGGCGTGTCGCAGTCTGCGGGTTGCATTGCGCTGCGCTTCTGATTCTTCAGATGCAGTTTAAGAAGCCTGTGGAATGCTGGGCACCGGACAGTGTGTTTCACTCTCGGAGACCGAGTGCCTTTCACACCCATAGGACCCTACAGTCTTGACTTGCTAGGCGTGGCTGTGCTGCCTGAGACTGCTGTAGATCATCGGCATCGTTCTTATTAAGATGTTTACCCCTTGTTTTAGGCAGAGCCCTTGAGAATCTTTGCCCATTTGTCTATGCAAATTAGGTTAATTATTTGTATTACTTTAGATTCTGAATGACACTTCCAGAGGTCAGTGGAGTAATACCTCAAGGCTAAATTCTGGAGACTTGCCCTTTTGTGCATGCTAGTAAGCCCCTCTGACTTCTGGGTCTCAGTTTATATGCAATAGTTCTTCCCTCCAATTTTTCAAATTTGCAGAACTTTTTATTAATATTTATGTTTTAAATGTAAGAGCTTCATTTTTTAAAAAATATTTATTTTTTAGTTGTAGGTGGACAGAATATCTTTATTTTATTTTTATGTGGTGCTGAAGATCGAACCCAGTGCCTCACGCGTGCTAGGCGAGCATGCTACCACTGCGCCATAACCCCAGCCCTGTAAGAGCTTCATTTTGATAAAACTACCATGCCACAAATTCACATCTGTTTTGAAGTGTACTCTCCAGTGGTTTTTGTAAATGTACAGAGTTGTGCAGTCATGACACCAATCCCCTTTTAGAACATTTCTGTCATCCCAAGAAGACCCCTTTGTAGTCAATACCCATTTCTCTCCCCGGTCCCATGCAACCACACATCTACTTCACTTTCCTAGATTTGCCTTTTCTGGGCATTTGGAAGGAGTCATGATATGTGGTCTTGTGTCTGGCTTCTTAGCTGATGTATTCACTGCTTGTCTTTGTGGTAGCATGAATCGGTTTATCCTCCTTTTCTTGGCTGAATGGTATTCCATTGACAGCCCACATTTTGTTTATTTAATTCTATGCAGAATACTTTTTTGGATATGAAATTTTATTTTATGCTCTAGTGTGTGCTGCACGTGACAGCAAACCTGTTTATTGGGGCCATGAGGTGGTGTTTGAGTCCCTTAGGTCTCTCCTGCACTCCAAGCACCCTTTGTGGTGAAGAGCTGTGGCTTCTGTGTGGAAGGTGAGTTCTGGTGCAGTGCTGGCTGGGCCTTTGCTGCCCCTAGGGGTGAAGAGTGTTTTCGCCTCAAGAAGTGTTTGTCTTTCCCTTCAAATTCATGTCTTTGATTTTATTTTCCATCCATTGGTGGTGGATAGTTCTTGGACTGCTGCCTTTTTTAATGGCAGCCACAGTTAAGTGACACAAATAGGTAGAATAACAGAACTAGAAAGAGTGAAGGCAAAGGCAGGTTGCACATCTCCCAGCAGTGTGTGTAGTGGGTTCTCTGGTGGGTAGGCAGTGTGCCTTTGCACCAGAGAGACTTGATACAGTGGTTGTAGTTATTAGAAACTCCCGACTTCTCTAGCTGTTCGTGCTCTACTTTCCATTGGTGTTTGAGCAGGTGACAGAGGACTGGAGATAGAGGGCTGGCTGGAGACAGCGCAGTTTCTTTCAGTGTTACCTGAGGCAGATTAAGGGGGTAATAAAGACAAATCGATTTCTTTCTTGTGGCCTAATCTGTTTTGACAAGTTGCAGGAATCCATAAACTAGCTTTATGAGTCTTAACCATGTATATTTGCTCAAGAAGAAGAATTTTAAGTAAAATGAGGAAGGAGGAAGTTTGGGGGTGTCTCCTGTGTGGCTAGCTAACGTTAGATGGAGAGCACACTGCAGGGAGCCAAGAGCAGACAGGCAGGAGTCGGCGATGACACTGTGGACCACAGCTTCTCTGTTGATAAATAGAAGACCAAATGATAGAATGAGCCTGAAGAAATGCTTCAATAAAGTTTAAGAATATACCTTTAGTTAAGATGATGTGTCCTGGCATTGCTTAATGGTTAGCTTGCTAAACAGTGGTAATACAACCAAGTGTGCAATTAGTTAACAAAAGTGGTAGTTTTTCAGCCAACTTTTAATTACACTGAATAGTACCCTGTCATGGTCTAAACACAGTTCAGTCTTCTGTGGAGTTATTTCAGTAAACTAGTTTGTTAAGAAGCAAGCCTAGCTGCATAATTAGATGATTATCATGCAATACAAACCATTTCCTCTTACCTGAATTGTTTTAAGATTATTTTCAAAGAAATAATTTCAGATGTATTCATTACACCTAGAAGCATAATCTTTGTGATATTCTTTTATTATGCAGATCATAAGTAGAAGAATCTCAGAGCTTCGTGGAATGTTGGCTGTCAGCTAGACCAGTAGCTTTCCCAAATAATGCAGTCCCTCTGTGTGTCTCCCTTTACACGTGTCATATCACTTTTGATTCCTGGCACATAGGGTCGGAACTCTCTCTTCCTTTTATTTCTTATTTTTTGGTACCAGGGATTGAACTCAGGGGCACTCAACCACTGAGCCACATCCCCAGCCCTGTTTTGTATTTTATTTAGAGACAGGGTCTCACTGAGTTGCTAAGCGCCTCGCCATTGCTGAGACTGGCTTTGAACTCAGGAGCCTCCTAACTCAGCCTCATGAGCTACTGGGATTACAGGCGTGTGCTAGCACATCCAACTCTCTCTTCTTTTTAGTATTTGATATCAGATTCACCCTTTAGTTACACCTGTATTAGAGTGAAGTCACATGGAGAATCCATTGGTGGAAATTCTGTCTTATAGGGAATGCCTTTTAGGGAAAGATAAGCAGGTCTTCTACATGAAGAATTCATAAAAATTAAATCTAATTGACACAGTGAATCCAGTAAAGCCTGAGTAGGCCTGGAGAGTAAGTGGTAACAAATGAAAAGCCTTTCTAGAATGCACCAGCTAGATGCTCATTGTTTTCCAAGAGTAGCTTTTCCTTATGCTGGAAGGTAGCCATAGATATATATTTTTTTAAAAAATATTTATTTATTTTTTTAGTTGTAGGTGGACAGAATATCTTTATTTTATTTTTATGTGGTGCTGAGGATCGAACCCAGTGCCTCACGCATGCTAGGCGAGCACGCTACTACTGCGCCACAATCCCAGCCCCCATAGATATATTTTTGAGAACAGTTTAGCATTAGATTTGAAATTTTGTGCTTCCATTTTATCAGAAAATGTGTGATTTTTTTCCTTTAAAATTTATTTGAAAAGGTCTATTAAGGTATTTAGTGTTTCATCTAATAAAAGTTAACATACTTCTTTGAAAAAATATAAATAAAACAATAGCTATGCCATCAACCTATTGTAAGGTTGAACCACTGTTACATTTTGGCAAGTGCATTTCAGTGTTGTTTTTTTTTCTCTGTTGCATGTAGACACATTTTTAAAAACCCAAAATTTTGGTTCGTACTGTACATGAACTGTTTTGTGGACTATTTCATGAGCATTTTCTCATATTCCCACTCTTGCTGTAACACTACCACAATGGCTTAAGAAGATGTGAATCTGCTGTCTTACAGTTAGAGGGTCAGAAGTGTCCTCTGGGCAGGGCGGTTTCCTGAAGGTTCTGGAGAGAGTACAGGTCCTGCCCTTCCCTAGCTAGTAGAGGCCGCCTGCATCCCTTGTCCTGCCTTCTCCCTCATGTTGCTCCCGGCATCACGGAACACGCCTTGTGTGGAGACGCTTGTCATGACCCTGACCCACCTGGGTCACAGAGCAAGTCTCAGCTCCAGAGCCTTAGTGGAGGCATACCCACAGTTAACACCTGTAGGGCTGGGGGTTAGGCCCTGGACATCTTGGGACTGTTATTCAGCCTAGCACAGGGACATAATTTGAGATTGCTGCATGGCATTCCCTAGTATGAATGAACCATAGTTATTTTCCAGTCCCCTATTATCGAACATTTAGATGGTCTCTAATTTTCCCCAGTTATAATCTTGCAATACCTATCTTGCTTGTAAATCAGTGTGCTTTCAGATTAATGCATGTTGGAATGAATTCTGAAGGGAAATTTTAGAAAAGTAGGCTCCCTCTCTGAAGAATGTGGCATCTGGAACTAACCTACAAAGCTCACAGACAGCTTTCCCATTCATAGTTCAGGGTGCCCCAATCAAGGGTATAGGTCTGCTGGTCCTCACATTTCTCACCTGAAGGTTATTGTGAGGATTAAATGAGTGAATACATGCAGATTTCACAGTACCTGTCACATAATAAATGCTCAGTGAATGTTACTCTTTTTTCATTACTGTATTAGGCCAAAAGTTTTTAAAGTTTTTTCCCTCTGTACTGGGGGGTTGAACTCAGTGGTGATTCACCACTGAACTACATCCCCAACCCTTTTTATTTTTAATTTTGAGACAGGGTCTCGCCAAGTTGCTGAGGCTCGCCTTGAACTTGCCCAAACTTAAAAACCCCCCAAAAAACTTGCCATCCTTCTGTCTCAGCCCCCCCAATAACTGGGATTACAATTGTATGCTACTGCACCTGGTGTTTTATGTATATTTTGGGGATTTTAATGCATGTTGGTAAATTGCCATTCTAAAAGGTTTTAAGAATTTTTTATATTCACCAGCAACACATGAGTAGTAATTTTATTAGGTATATTGAATTCTTAAACATGATTTGTATTATATACTGATTTCTTCAAATTTTTCTGTGAAAATGTTGATTTTTGTGAAGTAAATCTTATAGACATTGAGGTTGATTTTAGTAGGAATTTATCATTAATCTTTTCAGGATATCTGTCGGTTCCTTAGACTGAGATACATGGTGGGACTTCCATATCCCCAGTTTCACATCCACAGATTGAACCAACCACTGATTGAAAGTATTTAAGAAAGAGAAATTGGATTGTCATTATTCTCTAAGCAATAGAGCATAGCCATTTATATAGCTTTTACATTGTATTAGGTATTGTGACTAATTTAGAGGTGATTTCAAGTATACAGGAAGCTGTGCAGAGGCTGTATTGGAACCCTATGCTATTTTACATAAAGGACTTAAGTGTCTATGGATGTTGGGGGGCCCTGGGACCGATCTCCCACAGATAGCAACTAATCTTTTCATTTCACGCTAGCTCTGTCCCAGTTACTGAGATGCTTGGGTGTCCTTCCATGTGGCAGTTGATGACATGAAGTAACTTTGTAGAATGTTTCTTGTTTTGGGGTCATCTGATATTTCCTCATGATTTGATTCCAGCTGTTCATCTTTGGTAGAAGCCTCATAGAGGTGGGACGGGCTCTTTTCCGTGCATCTGCCTGGGTGGAGCCAGGACTGCTGTCCCATGGCAGGGAGCTTGGACAACCTCTTCAGGCTTCTCCGCTGCACCTACTCTTTCCTGTTGAATACATATTTTGTAAGAGGCATTTTGAAGACTATGTGAATATCTTGTCCTTCAAACTTTAAATTTATTTTAGGTATTTGTATCATTGTGGACTCCTGTTCTCCTGTTTTCTTAGTGGGTTAGGACCTGTTACTCCTGTTATTTATTGTGATGCTCAGATTATCCCTGGGCTGGCGGATGGGAGCCCGCCCACTCTGCCTTCATGTCTCTGTGACACATCCACATCATTATTGAGTGCTTCCTCAGTCTCTGGTACAAGGTGTTCCAGACTCATTCTGTCCTCGGCCTGCCCTGTTGGGAGCTGCCTCTTTCTCTAGGAGCCTGGCTTCTCTTCCTGGAGAGTGCTTGGGGTGCCACACGTCCTTTCAGTAGATGGAGCTAGGACATGTATGTATACACACAGGTGCACACGCGGGCGCTGATGTATTTCTGCACCTGCCAGTCTGCATACTGAAAACCTGGGGTTCACAGTAGCACTTCAGTCTCAGTCCGACACTGGATGGTTCGGTCTTTTTTTCTTTCTATTGTTGACTTCTTTTTCTGGCACTAAGAAAGTTGCCTCCCATCATCTGTGAAGTGTTTATCTGATCAGATCAGTCTTGCCTGTGTGGCTGCCACGTCTCTGCCTGTGTCGTGTCCCCTCCCCAGCTGCCTTCCCTCACCCTTCGCCACCCTGCAGAGTCTGTACCCACAGTTGCCCACCTTGTCTCCAGCACGTCTATTCAGGGAGGAGAAGGAAGGGAAAAGTTGGTGTTTTTCTTCCCATGTGTGTCTGCCCGCGTCTGCGTTGCCTGTACCCATCTGCTGCCACTAGGCAGTGAGCCTGTCTTGGGGACATGCTCTTCAGGTTTGCATTCTGCGGTGGGAGCCAGGGAGCATCAGCCACCATCACAGGAGAGTAGATGCGTCGGAGCTGGAGAGTTTCGTCTGAGCCTATGAAGCTGTACTGAGCATAGCACCTGGAGCACAGGGGCTGTGATGGTGGCTGGCCTTGGTGGCCCCAGTGCCCCTACCTCATTCACTGGATTCTAGCCCCCCCAGTGGTTTTCCTCAAAGGAACTTTTTATTTTGAGGCTTTATTATCATAGAGTTGAGAAACTAGACCCTCAGGATCCATTGTCATGATTTTTGAGCCACAGGTCCTAGATTTCAGTTCACTTTCTGGGAACTTAAGCAGGTCAGTGAAATCCCGACAAAGCAGTGAGGCACCTGGTCATTTGCTGTGATTTTCAGCCTGTCATCCCATGGAGTTTTGTACTCGCAGGCGACCTCCCTTTCTCCCTCCCTCCTTTCAAGCTCTGGTGGGTGTGCAGGACAGGGCAGGCACTTGGAGTGCACCTGGGGGTGGGCATGTGCCTTCACTAGTGTGCTGCTTTTCTGGAAGGGGGTCAGTGACCTTTTAGTCACTAAACTGGTAGTCTCTTTCACACCCTCCTTCCTTATGGAAGCGTCTGATTCAGCTTTCCTTTTGACCTCCCTTGTGCTGTCTTGTCACCCCCCAGAGAAAAGGTCCTGAATCACAGATTTCTGTGCTCACTCTGGACACTGTTGCCAAATTGAGCGTGTTCACTGCCAGCGGATGCTGGCGCTCCCCAGGCCAGCCCTGTAGCCGTCTCCCTTCCTGTTAGGGGTGTACTCTGTTGGTCCCGGCTTCTCACCCCTGCGCCCCGTGTCTGGTCGTCAGCAGTCTGTCAGGCTTCCTATTGTTAACCGGGTTCGAGCCATGTCTCCCTCTTGGAGTATCTCAATACAGTGCCCTCCAGTGCCCCCTGCCATGCCAAAGCCGGAACTGTGTTTCCTCTGCTCAGAAACACCTTATGCTTTCCTGTCCCTTCAGAATCAAAGCCAAACACCTCTCTGACCCACAAGGCCCCCCTGGCCCGTCTCCCCAGTCCCCTCCTCTCCCACCTTTCCTTTCTAGAAGTCCTCCCTGGCAGGAGCCAACCTGCTGGCTTCTGGGCTGCTCTTCCAGGCCCTCCTGGCCCAGGCTTCTGCACCTGCTTTTCCCATTGCCTGGAATATTCTTTCCCCAGTTTCCTGCTTCCTTCAAGTCTCTACTCAGAGTTCCTTCTCAGAGGCTGCTGTGACAGCTGAAAACTCAACCCTCTTGACTTGTCCTGTTCCCTTTACTTTTCCTCCTTTCCAAATGCTGTGTTTATCACTAGCTTGATACTGCAGGTTGCCCTGGTTTCTTGACTACCTCCCCACATGGGAAGGTTAGCTCCATAAACTCACAGTTCTGCCCTGATTTGTTCATTTCTCTGTGGCCTGTGTAGAACAGGTCTGAGTAGTTGCTCAGCAGTCACATCCATGGCTGTTTGGTCTCTGTGGGCTTCACTTCTGGTGGATGGAGGTGGCTGTGTTCCAGTTGTTTGCTGGCTGGTCTGCTTATGCCAGATACCTGCTCGAACTCCTTTTCCACTCCAAGACATCTCCCCGCCTCCTCCTCACAAGTCCTGCTGGTCCTGGGTGCCTTCTGTGTTCTCCTAGGGCTCTGCAGTGTTTCTGCTGTGGCTCTGCTCGGTGCTTCACTCCTCCCTCTGTGGTTCCAAGCTCCCAGCCTCCCCAGCTCAGTTTCTGCAGAAGCTGGCAGCAGTGTCTTCACCAGTGGGAAGCCGCCTCTCCACTCCAGCAGGATTCTCTGAGCTTCCTGGACTCAGGGTTGCCTCTCCTTTGGCCTCTTTTCTCCTGCCTCTGTTGAGCTGTGTGTTTCTGGCTGGCCTCCTTTGCTGCATCTCACTTGGAGGCTGTGCCCCGGACTTGCCCTTGCTCTGTAGTGTGGTGGCTTGGTATGCGCTCTGTAAAATTGCATGATTTGATGAGTAATTGTGTAAACTGTCTTACTCTATTGCTGTCCTGTTTTCCAGAAACCTGAAGAGTTTAGTTTTTTAATCTGAAGGAAAACTGATGACCTTATGGACTTTTCTAATTTAAAACCCTCCAACCCATATCTCCCCACTTCTCTTTTTTAAAATCAGGCTCCTGCCTGAGGCACACGAGATCATCGGCCATCTTTCCTGTGTGGGCTACGTGGAAGGGTGCTCACCATGTTTACCTGGGAATGAATTATTTGGAACAGGTTTAATTAAAGTCGATTTGCTCAATTTGGCCCAAGATTCTTACTAGTGTTGCTCACTGATATTTGTGTTCTGTAGAGCCCAAATAGGGGGTAGATTCTTTAGCTTGAGGCAGAAGAGATTTAAGAGTTTTTGTTCAGTTTTTAAAAAACTGAATGAGAGACCCATTTAAATCTTTTAGATACATATTCATGAACTGTAGCATGAGAGCTCTGATGACGGTGAGGAGCTTTATCTTCCCTGACCAGCAATCTTTAATTCCTTTCTCCTCTTCGTACGCTGCATGACATTGTGCTCTTTGACACCCATTTGGGGAAGTGTCAAGTACAGACTGAAGTCAGGATGAGCTGCTGTAAGGCACGCTGGGGTGGCTCCAGGTGCCCTCTGCTTCTGTGGTCTTCCTGTTTTGGCCTTGGTCTTTCTTCTCTTTGCTCTTGTGGTTGACCTTCTCTCCGCCACTGCTGAGATGAGTGTAACTGTTGTAGATTTCCAGTATCTGTGAGGAGCCAGTCCCACCCGCCTTGGTCTCCAGGGCCAATTCTAGAGATAGGCTTGCTTCTCAGGGTCTTGTGCTATCACAGCATGAAGGTCCTGCTTGTTAAATTGGAAATTTCTTCAGCCCCTTTACCCCTCGGTAGTTTCCAGTGTAGAAGTCCACGTGGGCAGCTGCAGCTGCGCCAAAGCACGAAGACTCAGCACTGGCAACTGTGGGAAGGAGCCAGCAGCCCGCCGCCTCCCCTGGGGGTGCCTGCTTGTCTCGGTGTTCCTGCAGTAGCACAAGGCAGTCTTGTTTCCTTTGTCTCCCTGCTGCTCTGGCATTGTGGCCCCGGTCTTGGGTGTGATCCTGCAGCTGACCTTGCTGGTGGTGCTAGCCAGCCTTGTCTGTGTTCTTGCTGCTCGACGTGGGGAAGAATGAGTATCTCCTGCAGTTCAGCAATTTCAAAATACATGTCCACAAGGAATTTGATTCTCAAATAACAGTTATATTTAGCAATAGTGTACCTCACAAACTGCCCTTTTATGTCATTTCCAGTCTAGTGGTAATCTGTTTTTACCACAGATTTACTGGGTTAAATTTCTTTAAGTTTGAGACTTCTGGTAAAATAAACTTAATGGGAATAAAAACCTTTCTGTGCTCTTTTCATAGAATTGGTAGGAAGTTTTCTGGAATCTGCATAAGTTCAATGTGTTATTTCTTTTAAAAGGTGTTAAAAGTGACGTGTGGAAATTAGGAATCTGTCATACAACAGATAATAAGAATGATTCCACAAAGTTTGTGCTTGAAAAATTGGTGAAACTTTGGAGAATTTACAGTGCTGGTTGGGGAGGTGCCAGAGGGATGGAGAGTTGGGCACGCTAAGAAAACACAGACCCCCAGCCCAGAGCAAGGCAGAGGGCCAGGAGCGGAGGTCCCAGCTCGCTCTCCCCAGCTGCCGGGATGTTCACGGCCAGCACTCCATATGCCTGGTGTTATTTTGTTATCCTTAATTTCTTCTACTTTTTAAATTTATCTTTTTTTATTTTTAAAACTGCCGTAGACTCCCTCCTCCCCTTACGCATGCAAAAACAGAGGGATAAGTAGAAGTGAGCCGAGAAGCCGTGAGGTGGTAGCGTCGTGACGCAGCACGCACTCTTACATGGTAAGTGCCGCACCTTTTGGACCCTTTATCTGAGTTGTGAATGTAACTAATCGCCCCTGGCTGTGTCGCTGTGCTCCTGATGTCTCTGTGCTGTTTTGTTCTCTCAGATCTGCTTACTTGATTAATTGATCAGTGCCCTTGGACTTGGTCTATGATGCAAATGGAGAGTAGGACTCAGTAGTCTTTGGCCCGAATGAGAGAAGCCTCTGTCCAAGATGGAGAAGAAGCGGAGAAAGAAATGAAGCCTCTATGGGCCACGCCACGGAAGGCCATGGGACTTCACTTTTATTTACGCTGGACAAGACTGTAAGATGGCTGATCAGTAATGTTGCAGTTTTTAGCAGAAGCAAGAATTCACTTCTAATCAAGGAAAAAAGAAGTGCACCTTGAGTTCGTGAGATCTGATGACCGTATTCACTTGTGACCATGGCGCTCATAGACACCTGGCTGCTCCTGCTTGTGGTTTTGCTCTGTGGGAAGAGACATCTGGGTGACAGGCTGGAAAAGGAGTCTGTGGAGAAGGCTGCCTGCCCTGGCTGTTCCCACCTGACTGTGAAGGTGGAGTTCTCCTCGACAGTTGTGGAATATGGTAAGGGACCTGTCTCAGTGTTGAGACCTCCCGCCCTCTCTTTTTCCCCTTTAGTATTAGCTTCTGCCCAGGAGGCACGTGTCTGCTTCTCTGCAGTGAATTTCAAGTGGAATGAGCGCACAGCACTTGAGCAGGGCTTTGCTTGAGTTTGTTCCCAGCACAGTCAGCTTGTGGAGCGAGGAAGTGGGCACCTGAATGCTCACCCACAGCTTGGTTCCTGGGGGTGTGTGGAGGTGCTGAATGTTTGTTCTGAAGTTCAGGTGACCAGGTATGAATAGCTGGGCAAATAGTCTCATATAATCCACTGCAGAATTTTGTTTTGTTTTAGTAAAGCTCTGGATTTCTTTTTCCTGTTTGAAAAGCTCCATTTCTTTACCATATTTTCTTTTTCTTTTTTCCTGAAGTAGTAAGGATTGAACCCATTGGTGCTCTCTACCTCTGAGCTACATCCCCAGACCTTTTTAGTTTTTGGTTTTGGGACAGGGTCTTGCTGAGTTGCTGAGGTTGACCTCAAACTGGCTATCCTCCTGCCTCAACCTCCTAGTAGCTGAGATTACAGGTGTGGCCACCCTGTCCTGTTCTTTACTGTATTTTCAAACTTCTATACATGCTTGGTTTTTCAAAAAGAATCCCGCAGGCATCTGGTTCTGATGGTGTGTGGTTCAGGGGATTCATGGACATCGTTTTAACTCCAAACTCTGCACACTGCTGTCCAGGGCATTTAAACCAGTCTTCTTGTTTTTTATTCTTTTTTTTTTTTAATATTTTTTAGTTGTAGATGTGTGCAATATCTTTTTATTTTATTTATTTTTACGTGGTGCTGAGGATTGAACCCAGTGACTCAACGCATGCAAGGCAAGCGCTCTACCACTGAGCTATAGCCCCAGCCCTGTTTTTTATTCTTTTTACTGTGGACTTTAACATAATTTTTCCTTTACTAGTTAAATTTCAGATTAGAAATTATCTGTGTTTTATATACATAAATTCTTATTTTTATTTGTGTTCATCAATTTCAGAATATATTGTGGCGTTCAACGGATACTTTACGGCCAAAGCTAGAAATTCGTTTATTTCAAGTGCTCTCAAGAGCAGTGAAGTAGACAATTGGAGAATTATACCTCGAAACAATCCATCCAGTGACTACCCTAGTGACTTTGAGGTGATTCAGATAAAAGAAAAGCAGAAAGCGGGGCTGCTGACTCTTGAAGACCACCCACACATCAAACGGGTCACACCGCAGCGCAGAGTCTTTCGTTCCCTGAAATACACTGAATGTGAGTATCGTGGCCTCAGTTTGAGTTTGAAGCTGAGTAGTCCAAGGACCGCGAGTCTCTGCACCTAGTTCACCTGTTGTGAACATCTCTGGAGCAGGCATTGTTTTAAATCGAGGCACCTGCTGGTGAGGTGGAGAAGGGGGTTCACCCCGGGCTTCACCAGGTTCACCTGGGAGCCTGTGCTCACTGAAGGGAAGGACCTGGTCCTGGGGCCCTTGACCACTGAGCCACATCCCCAGCCCTGTTTTGTGTTTTATGTAGAGACAGGGTCTCACTGAGTTGCCTAGCGCCTCATGTTTGCTGAGGCTGGCTTTGAACTCATAATTCTCCTGTCTCAGCCTCCCAGAGTGCTGGGATCACAGGCGTGGCCACCGCACCCAGGGAAATGCCTGATTTCAGCACAAGAACCTGAGACAGTCCTGCTGGGCTTCCTGCTGTACTTTCTCCGCAGCACTTGTCACCTGTTGCCTTCTGACATGCCAGTTCTTGTAGTTGGCTGAGACCTTGAGCAGTGAGTTCCCTTTTACCTTTAATCCTGACCTTCACTCATCCCTAAAATGGAGGTACTACCTGCCTTTCCAGATGCTCATGAAGACAGAATGAAACAACGTGTTTGAGCAGAGTTTAGCAGGTGTTCAGGGTGCTGTAAGAGCATTCAGCGGTGATTATTTCTTGGCCCTTGTTGGAAGAAGGTTTTGCTTTATTTTGGATCGAAAGCTGTCTCGCTCTGGATTCCATGTCCCAGAGGCCTTACAGCAGAGCTCTCTTGTTCTCCACAAAGCAGTAGTAAAGACACTGTGAAGGCTTCTGTCCTTCTGCTCTGTGAAGGTATCCCTGGTGTCCTCTCTGGCACTGTCTTCTCTTTAAGTTGTCAGTCCCTAGTCCCTTCAACAGTTGAGCATGTTCCATGGTTTACCTCTCCTTGCCACATTTTGTTTTTCTTTGAATACAGTTTTTCTAAATGGTTTTTAAAGGATGAAGGCCAAGTGTGGCTGGTGTGTTCAGGGAGAAGCAGGACCACCCACTCCCTTGTTCTAAACATTGTTCTTGATGGCCTGCTCTAGAGTTGTCCCTGCTATCGACTTAAGACAGAACCAGCATGTGAAGGCCAGTTCAGCCAGTTTCAGCAGGACTGTGTAGTTTCTTCGTGGATTGACATGAGCATGTTTTCCAGGTTCCTGTACCTCGTGGGTGGGCTTGGTAAGGCTGGAAAGGAAGTGGGAGACTGGCTTTAGAACAGAACTGCTGTGGTCAGATAGGGTCATTCTTTTTAAAACTCACTTGAAATGATTTGTTCTTCATTATAACAGGGACTTTGAAAGGTAAAAGAAAAACTTGCAGTTTTTATCCCCCTCACTTTTTTTTTAAATAAAAGCATTTACAAATAGTAAAATCCATTCTTTTTAGAATATAGTTTGGCAAGTTTTGGCAAAACTGTACAGTCAGGTAGGTATCCACCAACAAAATTGAGTTACAGAATTGTTGAATCACCCTCAAATTCTCCTCTCCTCCCTCCTGGTAGTTCTGGGTTTTGAAAGATAAGAATTCGGAGCCGTGTGGTAGCCATGCCTGTGATCCCAGCAACTTGGGAGGCTGAGGCAGGGGGATTGTGAGTTCAACGCCAACCTCAGCAGTTTAGCGAGGCTCTGAGCAACTTAGTGAGACCTTGTCTCAAAATAAGAAAGGGCTGAGGACGTAGCTCAGTGGTTAAGCACCCCTGGGTTCAATCCCTAGTATTCTCCCCACTAAAAATATATATATGTGTGTGTGTGTGTGTGTGTGTGTGTGTATACATGCAAATATATACAAATATATTTAAGTGTGTGTATGTGTATATATGGAGTAACATACAGTTTTAAAAGGTCCTATTGATGTTTGGCCACAGGTGTGTTCATTGGGATAACATGACTTTTTCCTGTCTGAGTACTGTAAAACTTCATTATTAGTGGCCGGTTTCTTTAATAGACTCCCCTCTGTGTTTTCTGCTTCATTGAGAACAAGCTACTAATGAAAAATTGATTTCTCTTTAGTTGTTTTTTTTTTTAAATATTTTTTTTTAGTTGTTGATGGATCTTTATTTTATTCATTTATTATTTATATGTGGTGCTGAGGATCGAACCCAGTGCCTCACGCAGGCTAGGCAAGTGCTGTACCACTGAGCCACACTCCAGCCCTGATTTCTCTTTAGTTTTATTGGCTTTGTTGCTTAAGAAGTTATTTTATCAGTCCTTCTTTGCCTTACCTTGGTTAGAAAATTCTGAGTAAAGAGCCATTTGGGAATAATATGAATAATATGGCAGCTAAAAAATGTATAATTATAATTGCACTGGGGAAATCCTAAAGAAAGGGAGAGAATCCTTCTTCAAACGGGATTTCACAGTCCTTGCTGCATGCAGAATGCAGCTTTGCCTGACGTGTTTTTAGCACTCTGGGTTCTGATCATTCCCTTCCTTGCTCCAGCTGACCCGGTCGTGCCCTGTAATGAAACCCGATGGAGCCAGAAGTGGCAGTCGTCGCGTCCCCTTGGAAGGGCCAGCCTCTCCCTGGGCTCTGGCTTCTGGCACGCCACAGGACGGCATTCGAGTAGACGGCTGCTGAGAGCCATTCCACGCCAGGTCGCCCAGACGCTGCAGGCAGACGTGCTGTGGCAGATGGGGTACACGGGTGCGTGTGAAGGTGGCATCGAGGGGCCCCTGGGAGCACCGGCGCCACAGCCCGGCTCCTTGCATTCTTGTCCTTGCTGTTCCTCGAGCTGGGCGAGGGTGGCTGCCCGTCTTCACCTGCCGTCACACGGGGCACCTGCTGCCGTGACTTCTCATCGCCCCACACTAGACGTCATAGGAATCCACCACTGTTCCTGAAAGAGCAGGTGTGGAGCCGCGCGCGGTGGCCACGCCTGCAATCCCAGCACTCAGGGAGGCTGAGGCAGGAGGATCGCGAGTTCAAAGCAGCCTCAGCAACAGTGAGGCGCTAAGCAGCTCAGTGAGACCCTGTCTCTACATAAAACACAAAATAGGGCTGGGGGTGTGGCTCAGTGGTCGAGTGCCCCTGAGTTCAATCCCCAGTACATTGGTTGTGCAACACAGTATTGGAAAAAAAAAAAAAAAGGGCAGATTGTGGAGTGTTTCCCTCCTGTCAGTCAGCACGTTTGTGAACAGGCACAGCACTGCTCACAGCCACGCTGGCTGACAGTCCAGGACAGGGATGTGCCTTGGCAGGGAAAGAGATCACATTCAGGGGCAGTCCCCTGGCTGAGAGTAAGTTCATGAAGACTGGTTTCTTGCTTGAGTTAGGATGACTAAGTGATTGACTCCCCCCTTTGCTAATCATTTGTTTCAGAACAGGAAATGTTAAGGACCATATTTTATGGAAAAACAAACCTCACTACCAGTAAGGTTTATCTTTTCCTTACTAATTGATCACAGCAGAACCTTCCTGATTTAGCCAGTGTGGAATTTTTGTCCTGACTCAGATGTGAGCTATGTTTTGCCCCGGGACACCACCGTAGGTTTGGGTGTCCTCCCACTTGTCTCCCGGACTTGGGGGCCTGCCTCTCCTGTGACTTCTGTAGCGCCCTACCTCTTTCCATGTGCAGGGTCCTTAGGCTTAACACCTGAGAGACTAACCATTTCTTTCTTTTTTTTTTTTTTTTTTTTGGTACCAGGGATTGAACTCAGGGGCACTTGTCCACTGAGCCACATCCCCAGCCCTATTTTGTATTTTATTTAGAGACAGGCTCTCATTGAGTTGCTTAGTGCCTCACTTTTGCTGAGGCTGGCTTTGAACTCATGATCCTCCTGCCCCAGTATTCCGACCTACTGGGATTACAGGTGTGTGCCACCGTGCCCGGCTCCAAGACTAGCCGTTTCTTAAAATGATTGTGTCCCCCACCCCCAGTTTTATTAGAGTGAGAACTCTCTCACAAAAAACACTCTGTGATCTTCAGAAATTTTTTTTTATCCAAAACCAGGTGGTTTCCAGTTTTATGTGTGCGTTTTTTAAAAAGTGGTAATGATTTTAATGGTTGTCTCAGTATATTGGTTGTGCAACACAGTATCGATATGTAAATAGCTCAGCAGGTGGACATTACCTTCATTACATTGTTAACTCTTTTTTTTTTTTTTTAAATTTTTTTAGTTGTAGATGGACACAATGTCTTTATTTTATTGCTTTGTACGTGGTGCTGAGGATCGAACCCAGGGCCTCACGCATGCGAGGCAAGCGCTCTACCGCTGAGCTACAATCCCAGCCCCACATTGTTAACTCTTAAATAACAAAGTATTTTGTATTTTTTTAGTTGTTTTCTAAGATTTCTTGATCCAACAAGCCCCTCATGTGTTAAATTAATGCAGATAGCTTTTGACCAGTCTCTGAAATTGATTCATTATAGAAAAGTACTGACAGGGCCAGGCGCAGTGGCACATGCTGTAATCCTAGCAGCTCAGGAGGCTGAGGCAGGAAGATTGCGAGTTCAAAGCCAGCCTCAGCAATGGTGAAGTGCTAAGCAACTCAGTGAGACCCTGTCTGTAAGTAAAATACAAAATAGGGCTGGGCTGTGGCTTAGTGGTGAAGTGCCCCTGAGTTCAATCCCCAGTACCCGCCAAAAGAGAAAGAAAAATGCTGACCGGAACCGTCCTCCCTCAAGTGTGATTGACCCTGTGTGGTGTTCACAGTCCCCTTCCACAGTGTGCTATTAGTGAGCAGCTTTGGGTAATCGCTGCCCTCTCAGGCCTGGAGGGGTTTCCCCGATTGCCACGCCCTGTTTACCTGGCTGGAGGAGGTGTGGGGATGGCGCCTGGAGTAAATTGAAAGCCAGTCAGCGGTCACATCCTGCAGCCCAAGGCACTTCTCAGAGTGGGGCACTGGCAACGGCTGAGGCAGTCTGTGGAGATCTCATGCCAGTCTTCTTTCTGAGCAAATGGCGGCAGTTCTCCCACTCTCCTCCTTTCTTAGTCTTGGCTGAGCCAGTGACCCTGGCACATCTGACCTGATCTGTGGCATGCGGGCTCTGGCGTCCTGTGATGTCCACTTCCTGTGGATCCCAGGCAGGAATGCATTTTGTAGATAAAAGTCCAAAAAGATGACTTCTCCAAACGTGGTTTGGTGGTTTTCTTTTTGGAACCAGGTGCTAATGTCAGAGTTGCAGTTTTCGACACTGGGCTGAGTGAGAAGCATCCCCACTTCAAGAACGTGAGGGAGAGAACCAATTGGACCAACGAGCGCACCCTGGACGATGGTAGGGCCCGGGAGGGGGAGCGTGCCCACCTGTGGGCTTGAGGCATTGCCCTGGCCCTCATTTGATCAGATGTGTGTTTTCGTGTTCTGACGACTTCACAGTCCGTGGGTAACAGTCACTCACGTTATCGCACCTTTTGTCAGAGCAGGAGCTGCTCAGAAGATCTCAGAGGGTGTAAGACAGAAGCTGGGAGAGGAGGGAGTAGTGCCTGGGAGGGGCAGCTCCCTGACCCAGGAGATGGGGTGCACAGCCCCAGTGGTACTGGTGTGGTGGGTTGGCAGGTTCGGGTGGAGGGCAGTGGAGAGCTCTCCATTAGGCCTTTCAGAAGGTCTTCGTGGAGTGGATGGCTTGGAGTGCTGTGCGTGGCGTGTGTTTCCAGCTGTCTCACGGGGCTTCCTTTTCTTGTGTTGACAGGGTTGGGCCACGGCACGTTTGTGGCAGGTGTGATTGCCAGTATGAGGGAATGCCAAGGCTTTGCTCCAGATGCAGAACTTCATATTTTCAGAGTCTTTACCAACAATCAAGTAAGTGTTTGAGGACTCTTGAAACGTCTAAGGAATGAATATTGAAATGTAAAAAGTACAGCACTACAATAGGGCTGGGGTGTGGCTCAGTGATAGAAAGCTTGCCTGCCTCACACGGAGAGGCCCTGGGGTCCACCCAGCATCACAGACAAGCAAGCAAGCAATCAGAACATAGAGCACATACTCCTGCTTTACAGCAGTGCGTGCCAGCGATGCCCAGGCCTCTCTGGAGCCCACACATGACAGTCTTGCTGTTGATCCTTCTGCCTTCGTGGGGTGGTGCCCTCTCCCATCACCCCCTTCACCACGTCCCTGGAATGCTGAAGACCTTGTCCCTGAGCCATGTGTTCAGCAGTTCCTTGGTTTTCCATTTCCTCTTCACACTCAGTTTTGTCTGAGGCCTCTGTGCCACCTGATAGAATAAGTCCCTCCTGTGTGTTTGCCTCCTGATTGGGTTCCTGCTGCTGGAGGTTGGGGACTGTGTTTCTGACTCTGTATCCCAGCCCCTCCCATTATGGTGGTAATATGAATGTACAAGCTTTGTTCCCTAACTCTTGTGGAAACTATTTATTGAAAAGAGGGAGGCTGCTGGTATTTACCTTAAAATTTTAATTCTTGTGCAATTAATACACCCCTCAAAAATACTAAAAGCTAACACAGTGATGATCCCCGGCCCAGGGGATTCTTAGCTCACTTCCCATGTCTCCCATGTGATGGTCTTCTTTTCTTATTCCTCCTCTAAGGATTTCTTTTATATGTATATATAAAACATAGATATGTAGCTGTACTTTTAAAAGCCTGTTAAAAGCAATTCCTAATCATTTTACTATTTCTCTTCCCACTGTAAACTAAATTTTGTATTTTTTAATTTTAGTTAAATTTTGTATTTTTAAAAAATATCAAATGGTGATCCACCAGGTCATTTATTTCATGTGAGGACAGTAGGAAGAACTGAGCACTAGAGACACGCTGCTGTGAGACGCCTGTCAGTGCTGCCATTTGCCTTTGTCTACTTAGGACTGAAGAGCAATAGATCAGTGCCTTCAGCTACTCAGAAATGCTTAGCTGCGTAGAAGTACCGTAGAATACATCTTTTCCTAAGTGGGCATTAGCAGTTTGGGGACTTATCTAGCAAGGCATGCCATAGTTAAGGAGCTGTCCAGTCACCTGTGGAGAGGCCCAACACAGCCTTCCTCCCTGGGCCAGCCCTGAGGACTTAGAATGTCTGGGTATAATATTTTACATTCCAGAGCATTATTTGTACTTGGTATATTTCTGATTTTAAGTTCCTTAAAAAGATATTAAGAAAAATACTTCCTGCTTTAAAGAGTCTATATTGTACCCTTAGGGGAAAAAAACTGTCTTAGAACTTTGAGACTTTTACTGAAACACTAAGGGGGCTGTTTCAATATAACTAGGTATCTTACACATCCTGGTTTCTGGACGCCTTCAACTATGCCATCCTAAAGAAGATTGATGTGCTGAACCTCAGCATTGGTGGTCCCGACTTCATGGACCATCCCTTTGTTGACAAGGTTGGTTGAGTTGGTGCACAGAGACGTTGTGTGTGATGGCAGCGCCCACGCTTCTGCACTCCAGCTGCATCATTTCTAGTGTGCTGGTGGCTTTTCATTCAGGTGTGACGGCTTTGTGAGAGCAAATGGCTAATGACAGGTACTCTAGTGACTAGAGTGCCATAAACCCAGTGTGATAGAGGTCTTAGAAGTAGGTATTTGTAAGGGGAACTTGTTGGTTCCTTCTGATCGAAACCCACACTGAGTTTTCCTGAAAATGGCCAGCAAGTCAGTGTCTGCTCTCAGCAGTGCACAGCCCTATGTTCTGGGTGCTGTCCTCCCTTAGATTCACAAGTCCCTGGCCTCTAGAATGGCCAGTGCTATATTGGAGGGGGCTTCCTTCTTTTTTAGGACTATTTATAGGGTTTGGGAGACACTTGCATGTTGGTTGTTTAAAGTACTGTGTTTCATTTGTTTCATTAAGTAAATGCTTGCTCGCCTCTTAGGTGTGGGAGTTAACAGCTAACAACGTGATCATGGTTTCTGCCATTGGCAATGATGGGCCCCTGTATGGGTAAGTAGCCAAGGGTGATGTTAGGGCTGGTTTTTTTTCCCTGAAATAACTAAAATTTGTCAGTAGTTTTATGTATATGTGTATACTTATTTTTATCTCTCTAAAACTTTGTATTATGAATGTTTTACTGAAAAACAGAAGAAAACAACCAGAATATATGATGAACCCCCCAGTCTGACCACTCATAGCAGCTGTCAGTCTTCGGAGGGTCAATCTTCTTGTTTAATTTTTAAAACTTCGCTGTAAATAGTAGAGTTCTAAAGTTTTTATTCTGTTCTTCCTTTTTTTCCCCTTCTAAATACCAAGCAAGAAAGTGAATCCAGCCAGGCACAGTGGCGCACACCTGTAATCCCAGCACTTTGGGAGGCTGAGACAGGAGAATCGCGAGTTCAAAGCCAGCCTCAGCAATGGCGAGGTGCTAAGCAACTCAGTGAGACGCTGTCTCTACATAAAACACAGAATAGGGCTGGGGATGTGGCTCAGTGGTTGAGTGCCCCTGAGTTCAATATTCAGTACCCAAAAAAAAGAAAAAGAAAGTGAATCTATAGTTGCTGAGCATTTTATTGACATCCACTGTGTACAAAACCCAGAGGTCAAGAAGGAAGTAGACAGGTGCCTGTCTTTCCAGGAAAGGTCAGGTGTGAACATGGTAAACCCAGCTCCAGGGAGAAGTCCAGGGCCAGGTAGGGACCCAAAGTTTAGGTGCTGAGGAGAGGATCATTTGGTTGGGAGAAGAGCAAAGGACAGTCACAGCGTGCTTTGTGCTTGTAGGGCATCCAAGCAGCAGGAGATGCTCGATTTTCCACTGAAACACCACCAGCAGGCTCTTGTCTGGTTCATGTTCTCTATTTTCTGTCTGTGGCTCTGATTTTTATTCTGTAGATAAAGTATGTAAGTAGCTTCTTGTACTGTAAAGCTTCCGGAGTAGAATATTTGTCACTTCCTTCATTGAGGGCCCAGGGTGGTGCAGTTTGGTATTATGGCAAAGGATTTGAGGTAGCCACAGAGAAGAGAGAAAAATCACAGAGAGGAACAGAAAAATGACTGTCCCTTGTGCCGTGACGCAGTTGGGTGGGGGGGGGACTGAACGTCTGCCCTTACCCTTGTGTGCATGTGCTTCTGCTGTGACACACTGCATCTAGCTGGGACATCCTTAGAGTTCCTGCTGAGGGAAAGCAGGTGGCCTGGAGATCCAGTGTCCAGGGAGAGTATGAGGCTGACCTGGGTGAAGTTAAAGTCAGAAAACATGAATGTTGGCAGCTGAAACATGAATGGTTTCAGCTTAGTTCAGCAAGTGATCCTGTCCCCTTGCAAGAGGTTCAAGGTCTATATTTGCTATGGCATCACTAATGCATAATTTGGTTAATAAATATAAGTGACATGGATATACCCTTGTTGTACCTCTGTGACAAACACTGGTTGTTGAGGCATCTCAGATGTCAAAGTTTTCTTGCTTCCCCTTCGTGTGGTTCTCTGATCACTGCTTCTCCTGTTGCTGTTGTCCCCACTCAACGGTTCAGAATACCCAGTTGTCAGTTTCCTGTCGTCTCTTCCCACCCAGCCCTTCCAGCAGACAGCAGTGGAACCAGACAGTTGCAAACCTGCCTTGTGTGAGCTGAGGACCTTCCTTTCTCCGAGCCTCAGCTCCTTGCCTGTCGCTGGGGCGCGCTCTTGTTCGCACAGTGGTTGTGGGACGAAGCCGGACTGCAGGTGCTCTAAGTGGTGACTGCTGCTCTCCTTTCTTGTTATCTGTACATCCACTGTCCAAACAGATATTCTGCCAGTTTTCTTTTTTTGTTCACCCACCTTGCAGAGAAGCTCCCTGTCAGCTTTCCTGGTTTCCTGCCGTGGAGTGGCCAGGAATGCAGCCTCCTCTGTTCCACCCTCTCCTCTTGTATGTCTACCAGTTTTCTATTCAGGAATCCACAGTGGCTCCTTTTTACCTAATAGGTTAAGTGAGTGTTTTTCTTCTGCTGTTCAAGATCCTCTAGAGTCTAGCAGGAATTTGCAAATTTTTCCTATCAAAGATCAGATGAGTAAACATTTCAGGCTTTGTGGCCAGAGGCATCTGCTATAGCTACTTGTCTCTGTGCTCAGTAGTGTAGAGGCAGCTGGGTGGTGTGAGAGAGGACAAAGTGGCTATGTTCCTCTTAGTAGCCACAGCCAGAGTTGGCTTGCCTCTGTTTATCACTGGCCTGTGCACGTTTTCCTGTGTCTGGGCTCCTTCTGGGTCTCTAGGAATAACTGTTTATTTCAGGTTCTCTCTCCCTGTTCCTGCTGTTAATCCTCCTGTTCACACCTGTCTGCTTTTTCACACTGTTAGGACTACCTGTCACACAACAGGCATCTTCTGAACCCTCTGGCTTTTGTGGGCAATTGCACTCCAGAGCTTCTAAGCAGAGAGTTGTGAATTTTGAGTCTAGTAGAAGAGAAAGACCTCAAGAGGAAGATCCTGTCTCCAAATCATTTGTGTGGACACAATACCACATAAGGCCCTGGCATCTGTACTGTCTTTTGCGGTGATAGCAAATGGCATGGTCTCTGCAGCCACCTGGTGGTGGTTACAGTTTGACTGTCTGGACATTGGAGGGCTGCTCCCAGCGTTGGTCAGGGCAGAGGCGTGTCCCTGCCAGCCCCTCTGGAGACGAGGCATGCACTCTCAGCCCCTTTGCTGCAGTCTCTTTCTGAGTCCTGCGCCCATCACCCTTCTGGCGCCTCGGAGGCTGTGGTGCCAGTGAGGCTGCAGCTGCACCCCCTTTTCAGTACCAACAGTGATTTCTTTATTTCTCAGCCTGTTTTTCTTGATGCCATCCCTTATGTCTTAAGGATTGAAAACACAGCCAGTATTAGAATGATTGACGGGACGAGGATGGGTGGGAACGTGGCATTCTTTTTTTTTTTTTTAAATTTTTTTAGTTGTTGATGGCCCTTTATTTTATTCATTTATTTATATGCGGTGCTGAGGATCGAACCTAGCGCCTCACATATGGGAGGCAAGTGCTCTACCACTGAGCCACAATCCCAGCCCCACGTGGCATTCTTTTGTCAACTTCAGTGGGAGGTTCTGTTGGTGACTTCTGTACTAGCCTCTGTTCCTTGAATTGATGGAAATTTGCAAACTTCTAGCATTAGTCACCGCAAGCCATTTTGGCTACTCTGCATAGCTACCTGGTAGCATATGGTGGCCAGTGAGCTGAGAAGACAGAGCCAGTATTTGTTGGATGTGGTTTGAAGTATTACTTAAAGCATACACTTGTAGAATCTTGCTGCTAATGTCTTTTTTTTTTTTCCACCTTTATTTTTATGTGGTGCTGAGGATTGAACCCAGTGCCTCACATGTGCTAGGCAAGTACTCTATCACTGAGCTACAATCTCGGCCCTGCTGATGTCTAGTAAGTCTATTGAGTTGCCAGAGCTTGGTAATGAAGCTGTAATATAAAAAGCTTAGAAACACAATTTCGTAAGTGATTATTACATGCTTTCAAATCAGCTTCATCTTGACTTCAAATGTTTTTATCATTGTTCATTTCATGATAGCTTCTTTGCAGGTATAGTGCACTTGACGTACTCAAGAGAATGATTTGGTCTTTCCTGTGTGTTCTTTCTTCTGTGGAGCCTAAAGCTGCAGAGAAATAGTGGTCCCCACATTCTCTTGAGTGCAAACATTTGCAAAAGGCCCACTGCAAGTGTCAGCTTCTGGCTGTGGTGATGCAGATGTGCTGATCTGGTGTCCTCCCAGGTTGTAGCTCATCTAGTTGTGGAGGCGAGATGCCTCT
This sequence comes from Xerus rutilus, assembly GCA_028644305.1. Classification (NCBI taxonomy): domain Eukaryota; kingdom Metazoa; phylum Chordata; class Mammalia; order Rodentia; family Sciuridae; genus Xerus; species Xerus rutilus. The sequence goes on from CM053414.1 coordinate 3,784,363, forward strand.
GAATGGAATGATTCAGGTGACACAAGAACACATCACCAGGTGGTAAATTGTGACATGTTAACTCCTGGGACGTTCAGGGCCAGGGAAGACGCAGGGAGCCTGGAGGAGTGAGGGAGCGAGTCTGGAGCTGGGCCCACCTGTGGGTGGAAAGGTGACAGGACAGAGAGGGCAGAAATGTTTGAGCACAACACACAGGTGGCAGAAAACATGACATTTCACAGAACACAGGACAGCTGTGAGGAGCAGCAATGTGTTGAAGCCACACGTTCTTGTCACAGAAGAACCTAATAAGGCCTTAAATTTTTCTGGGAGCATTTGCCCATGTTTGAATGGTTCATTTAAAAGTATTTCTCTCCCCCTCCCTTTTATGTGTGTCTCAATTTAGCACTCTGAATAACCCTGCTGATCAGATGGATGTGATTGGAGTGGGTGGCATTGACTTTGAAGATAACATCGCCCGCTTTTCTTCCAGGGGAATGACCACCTGGGTATGCTTTTCTATCAGTCTAATGTGGCTCACGGAGCCTTCGGTCTGAATGCCTCGTGGTGTATCTGGGTGCACAGGTAGAAGAGCAGCCTGTGAGGCAGACCTCAGATCTGCAAATCGAGCAGCCAGGGCTGTGGGGGCGGGTGCTTCATGAGGACAAGAGACCTGTTCTCTCCAGCGCCTGCCAACTCAGTCTGACAAGTCCTGAGCTGCCACAAAGGCCAGAGGTGGTTTCCGAGTGGTGCTTCCCAGTTCCTCTTCTTTTTGACTTATTTCCAAGTAGCTCACTTTTAGGTGAGTTGGATGCCCACTTGTTCTAATTGGTAGGAAGAAAGCAGTTCTTAGGACAAAGTGAGAAGATTTTTTTTTTAGGCCTTAATTAGTCGAAGCCAGTGGCAGCTTAGTAGCAACTCTGCTAACATGGGAATGATTATGTTTATTTACACAAAATCAGAATGGCTCCAGCAGGTTAACAGTTCAGCTGTGTGGGCTTCGACTATGTAGCTGACTGATCCTCCTTCACCTGGAGCAGCCCTCGGGGGCTTTAGGCTTCCCCTGGGCAGCACCTCCCTCATGTTCTTTGGAGACAGGCCATCTCTTGGTATTCTCACTTGACATGTGCTGTGCTTGGAGGTCTCAGGTAAGGCCCTGGAGGTACTCACCACTTGCTGGGAACACTTGTCCCCCTGCAGCACCACTTGAGATAGCTTTCCACTTGAGCCTTCATGCCTGGACAGTGCCAACACACTGGTGCCCCTTCCTTTAGGCACAAGGTGCCATTCCTCTGGCCCACACTGCCTCCCCCTGGAGTGGACCCACTACTTGGCACTGTAGGCTGTGGATCCCACTCTGAATGTCGGACGGCGCTGTGCTGTTCGTCTTCATCCATGCATGTTGGCACGTCCTGGGTGTGGTCAGATGCTAGGCACAGTCACCTGCCAGCCTCAGCCCAGCCCTGTGTTTTCCCCGAGCTGTGATGTGCTCTCACGGCCTTGGCCTTTGAGAAATACCGCTGAATCATCTGTGAGGTGCGGCGGTTGATTTCCTCACCCGTGCCCCACGCCAGTGGTTCTGTGCTCCCATCGCAGTTGGCTGCCCGCAGGTTTCCATTCGGATCACGAGTGTCAACAGAGAAGTCCTGCTGTGCCGCTCATTTTGACCCAGTTTTCATGAAGCTTGAGAGCACTTTTTGAGACCCCATTAGGTCTGTCACATGGCATCTCGATCGCTCCAAGGCTCTCTTAATCCCTGTGGAAATACCCAGTCACCACTGTGTACTCTTCCTTGTGAAAAAAAGATTTTCTACTTTTTAATTTTAATTTTCTCATTCTAACATGGTTCTAATTTTTAATTTATCTAGAGATAAAGTAATTTCCAGTTCTAGTTTTAGCAAGAAATCAGTGAGCAGCTTCTGGTCTTGCGTGTCACTGAAGTTTTTTTTTTTTTAATCGCTTCACGGCCTTGCTGCCCTACTGGTTGTTAGAAAACAGACTAAAGAAATGTTCTATTTTCTGCATCGTCACCTCAGCTTGTTTTCAGGCCCCAAGCCAGTGCCTTCCTCACGTGGCACTGTTGAGGTCCCTGTTTTTCTGTTCTGGTTTTATTTGCTATCACCCCACATTCTAGCGTCCCAGCTTGTGTGGTGTGGAAACCGAGCTCCTCTTGTTTGTAGGAACTGCCTGGAGGCTATGGTCGTGTGAAACCTGACATCGTCACCTATGGTGCTGGAGTGCGGGGTTCGGGTGTGAAAGGGGGGTGCCGGGCCCTCTCAGGGACCAGCGTGGCCTCTCCAGTGGTGGCGGGTGCTGTCACCTTACTAGTGAGGTGAGTGTTGGGGAGCTCAGGCAAAAGCATCCTCTTGGGACTGGCACAAGGGTGGCAGAGTGGACGGGAGGTCTGTGCCTGACTGGGTGTGAGGTCTCTGTTCCTTCCTCTTTGCATGGGAGGTGGGTCCCTCCTGTCAGGGCCTGGTGATGTGTGCCAGCACAGTGTAAGCGGGGGAAGTGATGGGCACCCTGCAGGGCGAGGGGCTCTTCTCTCTGACGAGCACGGTTTTAACGCTCACGTGCCGTTTCCTGCATGCCTCTGCGTCCTTGGGGATGTGCTTTCAAAGAATTAAATACATTTTGCTGTGTATATTTAAGGTATACAGAATGATATTATGGGACACATACAGATAGTAAAGAGTTTCTATAATGAAACAATTTAACACATTGATCTTGTATAATACTTTGTGCGAGTGTGAATTCACTTTTTTTTTTAAATATTTTTTTAGTTGTAGATGGACACAATAGCTTTATTTATGTACTTTTATGTGGTGCTGAGGATCGAACCCAGTGCCTTACACTTGCGAGGCAAGTGCTCTACCACTGAGCTACAGCCCCAGCCCCGTGAATTCAGTTTTAACATGCTCTTAGCCAAGGTGTTGGCATCTGCTCTGTGAGGGGATGTCTGTTGTTGGGTGCCTGTCTCTCTGAGTCCTGTGCGTGGTTGGGATGGAGCTGTCGTGCACTCGCACTTTGCAGATGATGAAGGTAGAAGCAGCTCTCCAGCAGTCGTCCAGAGTCAAAGCGCGCATGCTCTGACTCTCAGCCAGACAGACTGTGCTCCCTTGTGCTCTGAGTCATAAAAAGGTGTCTTTGGAGCCAGCCTTCATCTTGTCATTGTATTTTCCCTCAAATAAATCTTAGTTTTTCTGCCTAACTGAGGTCTTAGTTGAGGTACTATGTCAGCAAAGAAAACTCTAAATATTTGAAATTTCTGTTAATTTAAAAATTAAAACAGGCAAATGATAGTAAATGCTTTCATATTTAAAATTCTCTTTAGCTGGGTGCGGTGGTGCACACCTGTAATCCCAGTGACTTGGGAGGCTGAGGCGGAAGGATCACAAGTTCAAAACCAGCCTCAGCGACTTAATGAGGTCCTAAACAACTTAGGAAGACCCTGACTTAAAATGAAAAATAAAAAGGGCTGGGGATGTGGCTCACTGGTTAAGCACCCTGAGTTCAATCCCTGGTATTAAAAAAAAAAAAAAAAAAAAACTCTTCAAAAGTAAGAGAATTGCATGTTGATTTTGGCGCCTAAAGCTGCAGATTATTTTATCAGTAATCTTTGATAAAATTAGCTGCCTCTTGCCCTGTCCTCCCTCTCAGGTCAGAGCCAGACTCTTGACGATGTTGGCATTGGCTAGAGGAGTCTTTGGGAAACGGCACTGTGCTTGCCAGGAACGTTCTTCCTCTCCCAGTTGTGCCCTGCCCCAGGGAGCGTAGAGGGAAGCGAGAGGAGGGTGGGCTGCGGCTTACCTGCTCACTCACACTATGGTGTCTGCCGAGGGCAGGGGCTTCAGCAAGAGCTTCTGTTGACAGTCCTGTGGGTTCTGGAAGCAGGAAACCCTGGCCAGCTATGTCCCTCCCTGTGACGCTTAGTAGGAAGCAGGGCCCTCCAGTGCTGTACTGTGGAGTGGGTGGGAAGAGAGGCTGCGCTCACTGCAGGTGTGTCCAGCACCAGGGAGACCTGCCACTCTCCTCACCTGCAGCAGCTGAAAGTGCCACAGTGAGGGCTCAGGAACAGCTCACAGTGGCTGCTGTGCCACCTTGGTTCAGCTTTATGGCAAAAGAGGAGGAGGGTCGCAACCCCACCGAGTGCCCGCACTTCTGCTGCCGGGCTTCCCACTTAGGAAGCCTGCCCAGACTCAGGACAACACCGTCATGTGAAAATACTGCGGGGCTCAGGAGAGAAGTCCTCCTTTTGTGCCCACTGGTGTTTTTCCCCTCAATGGAGGGATTAAAATTTACTCACGTAGACGCACAAACTGAATCCTTCAGTGCTAGAGTTGGCTGGGCTCCTCGCCAGGTCGAGCTGGGTTGTAGTTTGCTCAGATGCATCCCGAGAGTGACATCTGAAGGTGGCCTCAGGTCTGTGTGTTCTGCACAACCTCATCCACCAGGTGACCATCCCACACAGGCCTCCAGATGTGGAAACAGGGAGGCCAGGCCCAGCCGCAGAGGCAGTGGTCTTTCCTCAGCCCGCGCCTCCTGCCCTCCTTGTGTTGCAGGCCCTGTCCAGCATCTGCCTGTGTGCCTTTACTCTTTCCAGCCAGCTTACCCCAGGCTGTCCTCTCCCTCAGCCAGCAGACCTCCCTTCCCCCTGGAGCCAGTGCCTCTTTGATATTCTTGCTTCCTGCAACCTGTGTGATTGATTTAGTTAATTTATTGGGAAAATAGGCACTACTCATAAGTTTAACACAAACAGGCACCAGCCCATAAGTCGCTGAGCAGAGTTGCAGGGTAGGGTGTGTGGTCCTGAGGCCGCTGTACATGACAGTCTCCTGTCATGTGAGCTCCATCAGTGATGCTCCTGCTAGATGGACAACAAGATTGGAACCCTACGTTTGCAGGCCAGGGTCGGTCTGATTTTGTTTCTTCTACTGAGAGAAAATGAACAAATACTTTATTTTCTCACCAGCACAGTACAGAAACGTGAGCTGGTGAATCCTGCCAGCATGAAGCAGGCCTTGATTGCATCAGCCCGGAGGCTTCCTGGGGTCAACATGTTTGAGCAAGGCCATGGCAAGCTGGACCTGCTCAGAGCCTATCAGATCCTCAACAGCTACAGGCCACAGGCAAGGTCAGTATGCTGCCTCACAGAGGCCTTCCTCTCCTTCCCCGGGCTCTTAAACTTTCTGTCTGCACAAAACGCTAGCCTCAAAACACAGCATTGAGCATGTACTCTGTGAGGCTGTGCTACTGCTAGGGTGCTGGCTGCAGAGCGTGTGATGCCGTCACCTGACTAGTTCTGGTGTCTGTAACATAAACACTAATGATGTTGTGTCCACACGGTTTGCCCTGTGTGCCCAGCGTGGAGCTTAGCTGATCTTGGGAGCAGCGTCAGCCCCGCTCTTGGTGCACGTCTTCCTCCTCGCATTCTCCTTCTGGTCCAGGGTCCAGGACCGTGTTGGTTTGCTGTGTGGGTCTCTCCACCCTCACAGGGAGTCTAGCTCCATCATTGCTCATGACTTTGGCTCCCCGGAGAGTGCCTGTGCTGACTTGGTACTCTGTTTCTTGAGGTGGGTTTCCCTGGTGTCTTCAGCTGATGAGCTTGAGGTTATTTGTTTTTCATCCTTTGTGTTTTAGATTGATGAGTTTCCCTCTAGTACAGGGGAATCTGCGTGCTTCGCCCAGCGCTCCCTGGTGCTCACGCGCTGCAGCACAGCGCAGCCTCATGGCCTGGACTTGCACACTGACTGGGCGTGGCAGGCCAGTGTGCTGACTTGGTGTGGCTCTTGCTCATTGTCCCGTGCAGGCCCTGGGTTGGGTCTGGGCTCCCAGGTTGCTCTTGGTGGTCACATCACCTGTGTCTGGGAATCCCTGTGGCCAGCCCCCATTTATTTATTGTTATCTGTATCAGTGTGGATGCATGGAGGTGTTTACTTTACTCAGGGGATTATAATCCATTGATACTGTTGTTTTGTTTGTTTAGATTGCTCTAGATCCGTCTGGTGGGTGCTGCTTTCATTTGTTGTCTGTCTGCTCAGCATGTCTCCGTCATTTTCTGAGAGCTGCTTTTCTTGTTGGCAGCATGGATGTCCCATCATGCATTTCCACATTCCAGCGTAGTGTCTGTTCTTTCCTTCAGTAGGAGGATGGGGTTTGGAAGACCAGGAGCTAGCCTGGGGGTGCACACGTGTGCACACACCACCTGTGTATGGTGGGAAGGTGCTCGTGCTGTTTCCTGACTCCACCAGGCACTAGCGTGCGTCCTAGCCTGCCCTCTCTGGTTCGTTGCTCCTCCTCCCCAGTGAGAGGCCTGGCTCTTTCACACAGTTGTGCTGTTTGCACGTGCTGAGTGGTTTGTAGAACTGCTGACCCATGCCCTTGTGAATACGTTACTAACTAGAGTATGGTCGTTGTGTATGGTGCCTTTTAACTTTGCCCTTACAGAATCAAGTCAAGCTGTTTTCCAGGATTGCTTAGGTCTTTGCTGCTCAGGTGCATTGTAGTATTCAGGTTCCTTTGTTGATTTTTCCACCTCCCACCTCCTGGTTGATTTTAGCAAGTGGTTGGGCGTGTGAAACACTGCCATGTCTGTAAGGTCAGAACTGCACAAAGGCACAGCCTGTTCTTTTGTTTGCCCATGTGACAGATGAGCAGTGGCTCCTCAGAGTTGTTTTAGATCACAGTTGTTTGGTTAAGAGGGTGTGGACACTTAAATGAAGTCTGTGTTCAGGGCGTTTCTCCATCTTCCTTGTGAATTGTCATTCATTTCTCATCCTGGTGTTCTGAGGAGTGTTTGATCTCTCCATTTTTAAGTCCTTTATTAGGGACAGTGACCCTTGGTCAGTGATACATGTCGCAAATCTGTCTCCTAGTTTATTGAGGTTTTGCTTTGACTTATATAAGATATTTTTTTGAGACAGGCGAATCGCGAGTTCAAAGCCAGCCTCAGCAACAGCGAGGTGCTAAGCAACTCAGTGAGACCCTGTCTCTACATAAAAACACAAAATAGGGCTGGGGATGTGGCTCAGTGGTCGAGTACCCCTGAGTTCAATCCTCAGTACCAAAAAAAAAAAAAAAAAAGATATTTTTTGCCATGTTGGTTTTTTGTTTGGGCAGGGAGGTTTTTACAAATACTGTTATGCATTGCAGTTATGTGAGATTCATTGTGACAGGTTCCTGTGTGCACGTGACATAAATGGTCCCATTTCATTGCCAGTGCTTCTCTTTTCCTCCTTTCTTCCCTCCTCAGTTTTCACCGTGCTGGGGATTGAACCCAGGGCTTCAGACATGCTAGCGAGTGCTCCACCCCTGAGCTGCATCCCCTCCCACCCTGTAATATACGTGTGTGTGTGTGTGTGTGTGTGTGTGTGTGTATGTGTGTACATGCACACATTTTTAAAAATACTTATATTTATTTTTATTTTTGCTTTTTGAAATGGGATCTCTGAAAGTTGCTCAGTCTGACCTAAAACTTGGCAATCTTCCTGCCTTAGTCTCTTAAGTAACTGTGATGACAGGTGTGCCCCACCACACCTGGCTGGTTTTTCTTATTTTTTTCATAGTCAAATTTGTTAGTCTTCTGTTATTGCTGCTACCTCTGAAGTTTGAGTCCTTTTTCTTGATTGAGTGAAATAAGAAGATCCTGCTCATCTTCTAATACTTGTTTGCTTTCTTCTGTTTGCTTGAGATTTCCTGATCCACTTGGAGTCTATTGTACATTTTTGTGACATGCGGATCTAATTGTACCTTTTGCCAAATGTCCACCCACTTGTTGCAGGTCCATTTGTTGAAAAGTTCACCTCTGCCTCAGGGATTTGAGATGCTGTCTTACCATGTTACAAATCCATACGTATTTGGGCTTGCCTTTGGGCTCCTTCATTCTGCTGCCAGCTTGCTCGCCTACCAGCCCCACTGTGCTGGTGATGAAGCCTTTCTAGTGCCCTTCAGTGACTGGTTCCCTACTGCTGTATTCACTGTCGTCCTGGCTATTCTTGAATGCTAATTTCCTTTATGTGAATTTTCATATCACCTTATCAAAATCCATAGAAGCAGCTTATTGGCACTTTTGGAGTGCATTGAGTCTTAAATGAACTGAGAAGTGATATTTTTGGTGCTGAATAGTTCTGTCTGAGGGCAGAGGATGTTTCTGTTCATTCAAGGCCTCTGTGTCTTCTGGGTTTGCAGCTGTCTGCCCATAGGTTTTGCACATTTCCTGGTAAATTCAAGTATTTAAGCTTTTTGTTGTTATTATAGGTGGGGGTTAACTTCTGTTATATCCTCTTATTGTGGTTTTTATTCCTTCATGTTAATTTTATGTCCTGCTATCCTGTGAAATACTGTTTGAATCATTTTTATTATTGATTCTCTAGGGTCCTCCTTTCTACACCATGGAAGTAGAAATGGTCTTCCGTCTTCCTTAGCCAGTCCGTAAGCCTGTCTAGATGTCTTCTGGCCCCTTTTCACTGGCCAGTACCTCTGGCACAAGGTTAAATCTCATTAGAGATTGTGGGGATACCTGTGTGGTTCCTCTTTTCAGTGGAAATGCCTCTTGTATTCCTCCACTGAGTAAGATGCTGGGTTTCTGACCATGGTTGTACATCAGTCATGGCAGAACATTTCATCAGTTGCTATTTTCTTGAGTGTATTTTGTCAGGACTAAGCATTGAGTGTTGTAGGCTTTTGGGAAACTCTAGAAATAGTTTAGAACTACTAATATGGCTTGTGATATTAATTACTTTCCTAATACCGCTCTTACGTTCCTGAAATAAATCCCACTGTGTTGTGATGTTATATTCTTAATGTGGTGTTGAATTCTGTTTGCTAATAACAATTTCTTAGTTGCATTTTATTAGTTGACTGAAACTTTACAGAGCATAGGTGCCAGTGAAGTTCACAAGTATGTCAGCTAGAGCAGGCACTTGCTGACTCCTGCAGTTGTAGCCATGGCCAGCCATCAGGAAGGATGTTTGGAATTAGGTAGTGTCTGTCTTAAATCACTGAAAGTGGCACGTGCAGATTATAACTGCCTATGAAACTAATAGTATCCCTAAGGACGTAGTTTGGATTTGTCTTGGCTTTGTATTTATTTGGCCCAGATAAACCTTTCTGTAATGAGCTGATAAAGCGCCGTTAGGTAGTTGATCTGTAAGCAAGGTGAGCTGTCCTTGGTGAGATGAAGCAGCTGAGCAGAGCCACGCCCACCACACACCACGCAGCTTGATAGGCAAGTCCATGTATGCCTGGCCTCCCTGGGAGGTTGTCTCGGGTCATAGCTGAAGCACTTGCTTCCTGCTGTCCTCTCACCTGTGCATAGGGGACATGGGTTCTGTGCTAGGAGTGACGCTGACCCTGCACAGGTTCATTTCAGATGAGAGGATGGGAAACAGGGAAAAGCACAGGAGTGCTGTGCAGCAGTTCCACTCAGGCCCAGGACCACGCCAGGCTCAGTGCTTTGCAGCAGTACAGCAGAGATGCAGAGGACACGTGAGGGAAAGGGACATCTCAGGTCAGGGGTCTGGAGAAGTCCAGACTTAGGCTTCCTAAGCGCCTTCCTCTGGCCTGCTTCCCCAGGCCAGGTCTTACAGAGTCCCCCCCATAGCCAAGTGCATCCACACATATACATGTGTCTTCCTGGGAAGCCCTCTCGAGATCTGAATCCAAGATTTCCTTTGGAGCTGCCCGCACACTCTTCTCTGCCAGATAGTCCAGCAGGTGCACAGTAGCCTTGTCAACAGAGTCTCCCCCTGCCGAGTTCCCAGAGGCCAGGCAGGCCCTCGAGAGTGTGCTGCTGTGTCCCACCGGGCACTGCTTCCCCTCTGCTCGCTGGCATGGTCTAACACTCTTCCCTTGTTCCAGTTTGAGCCCTAGCTACATCGACCTGACCGAGTGTCCCTACATGTGGCCCTACTGCTCCCAGCCCATCTACTATGGAGGAATGCCAACAATTGTTAACGTCACCATCCTCAACGGCATGGGAGTCACAGGAAGAATCGTGGATAAGGTGAAACTTCTCTCTGACTTGGTGGTGACTCAGACATGGCCCAGACCTTGAGCTCTTAGTTTTTTCTCTTGAAGTTAAGGAAGGAAAAACACGCTTCACCCGTCTCAGGTGACAGAGCTATCTCAGGTAGTATTTGCCAGACCCCTAAGTCTGCAGGAAGTCAGAGCATAAAGAAACAAATTTCCCTTTTTTCCTTCTCAGTTTGGTTCCTGTAATTTACAGGCCCAGTTGTGATTATTTTATTCCTTCATGATCATAAGTGGGCTTTCCTATTCAGAATGTATGGTCTTTATTTTGAATTTTGCTTTTATAAGATTTTGACTCTTGGGGCTGGAGCTATAGCTCAGTGGTAAAGCGCTTGCCTCGCATGTGTGAGTCACTGGGTCCGATCCTCAGCACCACATTAAAAATAAATAAATAAAATAAATAAAGACACTACATTGGAAAACACGTTGCATTTAAAAAAAAAAAAAGATTTTGACTCTTTCCTGTGTATACATTATCACAACAATAAGGGGTAGGGAGAAAGAACAGAGCCCTCCCTCCAGCCCCAGTACACTCACAGCCACTGTTTAAGATACACTTTCCCAGCCCTTATCTGAAATACATATTTTCGTTACCTTTGTATGGTAGGCAAACATTTCCGTCTTGAAATGTACCCATATACTTGCAATGGTGACATGATCTCAAGTTGGTGGATTATAATTTGCTCACTGTTTCCCCTTGGAGGAACAGTGAGGAGGCTTTCAGCTGTAAACATTTCACTATCTTTGCATGTATGCTTTTCTTTTCTCCTGAATTATTTTCTTAACATAAACTGCCTGGATTGGAATTTTGAATCAGAGGGTGTGAACATTATTGTAGTTCTTGGCACATATAACCAAATCCTTTCCAAGAGAGTTCTACTGGCTTAGACTCTGGCTGGTGCCATTCAAGGGAATATGTTTCTTCCGTGCCTGCACCGGGTGGTACATCTTTTTTATTTTTGCGTTTCATGAGTTTTTAAAAATTGATATATAATTAACATGCCGTAAAGTTTACCCTTGTAAATTATGTAGTTTGGTGGGTTTTAATATTTTCACTAGGTTGTGCCAATATCTCATTCCAGAATATTCCCATCACTCTATAAAGAAACTGTGCCAGCCAGGTACGATTGGGCATGCATGATGTCCCAGTGACTGGGGAGGTGAAGGCAACAGGATCAAGTTCAAGGCTGTCCTCAGCAACTTAGCGAGGCCCTGTCTCAAAAAGTAAAAAGGGCTGAGGATATGGCTCAGTGGTAGAGTGCCCCTGGGTTTAATCCTCAGTACCCAAAACAAAAACCCAACAAGGAAAACTGTACCCATCAGCAGTCACTCCCTGCGGCCTCTCCCTGGCCTCTAGGCAGCCAGCCTTTGCTGCGGCTGTGGGTTTGCCCACATTTCAACAGCTGGCAGGATGGATAGTGCTGCCTCTCCATAAAGGGCTTCTCTGAGCATGTTTTCAAGGTTCATGGTGGGGCAGAGCCCCATTGCCTGTCCCGGCTGAGCAGTGCTCCTGTGTGCACGTGGCCAGCGTCCCTCTGTTGTGGGGGTGGGCCTACCTTTCCTGGGTGGCACGGCTCTCTTCTTCACTTTCACGGGGGATGCTGTGCACAAGGTGCTTCCCAGCTGTTCCCGAGGTGGAGCTCTCTGGATGTATTTGCTGGTTTATTTCCTCTGTGGATTGCCTCTTCATTTCCTCAGCCTAGAATTGGGATTTCCCTTATCAGTCCTGACAGGTCATGTTGTAGAGGAATGAGCTGCCGGCACATTGTGGGAAGTCCTGCCTGGCCGCACTTTAATATTCCTCATTGTGGTGGGTTCTTGTTTGTTTGTTTTTTGCTTCTGTAGGTTTTACATTTTGATGTAGTTGAATTTTCATTTTGTATGATTTCTTCTGTTTCAAAGATTAGAAACTTAGACCTATAGAGACATAAGATTTCAATTTTAAATTTCTTCTGATTTTCCTCTAATGTGATTGCTAAGTACTAAATATTTTTGTCTGTGTTAATTTGCATGTGGTATGAGAGATGGGAGAGAGTTACTTTTTCTCATTTGCTGGCCAGTGGCCCCCCCAAGAGCATTCACAAGTCCCTTTCTTCTTCACTCTCTGTGATGCTCTAGCTGGCAAATAATGTTATTTTCTAGAATTTTTTAAAATGCCGACTCACTCAGGAGGAATGTTCTTACTCTGTGGCATGCGAGGAAGACGGGCGATTTGGGTTTGTTGAACCCTGGCTGATGGAGGAGCAGATGTGTGTGTCTCCTAGATGACCGCCTCCTGCCTCCCGCTCTGCCTTCTCCCACCCCAGAGGGACAGCACACCCACCGTCGCACCCTCCCTTTCAAGCTGCCCCTCCTGGCCACAGGACATGATTAAGGTGCTCAGCATCCTCGGCCTTTGGTTTCTCTAAATTAATATGATTCTTTCTGTGTGTAACAAATGGGCCTCTAATCTCAAGGTGGAGTGTTTTCACTTATATAAATTCTCTAATCAGATCAAAGTTGTTTGTCAAAGTTCTTTGATGTGTGTCCCTGTTTTTATATGATGAGGAAAATTCTCCATAAAATTGGAGACTCCAAAATAGTGGTTTCTGGACTTTTCTAGGGGATACGTTCCAGGCAGCCCACAGGCTACTTATCTGTTCATTAATTTCATTTTGCTTAATTAAATGAAGTATTTCTCAAAAGCCAATTGGGTTATTTAGGAATAGAGGTCTGTCTGGTTTTCTCTCTGTGCATCTCACCTTCAGCCTCAGCCTGTTTCTTGTCCTGCAGCCTGACTGGCAGCCCTACTTACCACAGAATGGAGGCAACATTGAAGTCGCTTTCTCTTACTCCTCGGTGTTATGGCCTTGGTCAGGCTACCTGGCCATCTCCATCTCTGTAACCAAGAAGGCAGCTTCCTGGGAAGGCATCGCTCAGGGCCATGTCATGATCACGGTGGCGTCCCCAGCCGAGACGGAAGTAAGGACAGGCCAGGACGTGGCACATTTCTCTTTACCTTTTCCCATTCCCTGCCTGGAAGGGAGGGACAGGCTTAATGCTGAGGGCTGCGGGTTTCAAGTGCAGTTGACAGATGGGATTAGCCTCAACAGCCACGAGTGATGGTCCAGGGCCCGAGAGCAGCTGTGCTCAGAACCAGGCTGGGCAGACGAGGGCTGTGCTTCTTGTGCTGTGCCGAAGCAGGGACCTCATGCTGCATTCAGTCTTAAGATGAGTGCATCAGAAGTAGGTCTTCCCTAAGAGGAAACGCAGGGCTCCTCCCCGCCAGTAGTTCTTAGGAACACCGTACCTTCAGTGTTAAGTCTTCAGCGCTGGAGAGTCATGGGATCAGCCGTGACACATGGATGTTGCGTCCTCTGTTGGTGCAAGCTTTCTTGTTCAGACAGTTTGGGTTAAACTGGTACTGGAAACAGCATTTTCAACCCTGAACTCTGGATAGTTTTTCCTGGGATGGGATATTTCAAGGATTTGTTTTTGTTGTTTTGAAGTCAAAAAATGGTGCAGAACAGACTTCAACGGTGAAACTCCCAGTGAAAGTGAAGATAATTCCTACGCCTCCTCGGAGCAAGAGAGTCCTCTGGGATCAGTACCACAACCTCCGCTACCCCCCTGGCTACTTCCCCAGGGACAACCTCAGGATGAAGAACGACCCTCTGGACTGGTAAGCAGCTGCTCCTGGACCTGTACCCCGTCCTTCCGCACTAGGGCTGGCACCTCTTTTCCCGCCATGGTCAAGGGTCTTCGTTGTGTTCCAGGATACCTTCATCTTCTTTAAAACGTTCACAAATACAGTTAAACGATTGCGCAGTAAAAACCGTGACGTTGTCCTCAGTTATTTTTCCTTGCCTGATTTTTCTCACTGAGTCAAGAGCAGATCAAATCTGTCCCATTAGGTTGCTCCCCAGTCATCCACATGTGCCCTTCTCTGTGTCCAGCTGAGTCCACACACTCATTGACACCTGCTGATGGTCCCCGGGCGCCCCTGAATGCCATTTCCATGTAGCAGCCATGGTCATCCTCTGTAAACATAAACTGTGACAGTTTGCCTCAAACTCTCCAGTACCCACCTACTCAGACTTGTTCACCTGGCCACACCCAAGTTCACAGGGTGTGACCTGCATAACCCACCTGGTGATGAGGCTGTTCCCCCACCCCCACCCCTTCTGCATCTCTGCCTCACCCCCATCCCCTGCAGAGGGCTGAGCTGATCTTGGCCCAGGCTCACCTGCACATGAGTGTGAAGTAGAGGAGTTCAGACTCCATGGGGGAAAGTTGGGGCCAGAGGAAGCATTCAGATATCTGACCAGGTGACTTAACAGGACTTACAGGATCATTTTGGCATTTAGACTGGAGGGGCTTAGCCTGAGGCAGGTAGAGGAGGATGTGGGGCTGACAGAGGAGTGCAGAGCTGTGGGCCTGCAGAAGGACGGGGTGGCACTGTTGGGGAGGTGGACCCTGGAGAGCTGAAGGGGCACAGTTGACCCTGGGTTTGTCTGAGGGGTTTGGGCAGACAGTTCACCCAGAGTGTGCAGCAGGAAAGTGAGCATGTTTGGGAGGAGGAGGAGAAGAGGTGACACCAGGCTAGCTATGTGTTGTCAAGAGTCACACCCTTGTCCTGTGCAGCTTGCGCCAGCCTCTCTGTTTCCACGGCTGCGTGCTCAACTCACCGTCAGATGCACATGGTTGCTAGCAATTTACACACCAAAAAAATGAAGCCAAGGCAAGGCTTCATGCATTTTTAAAAACATTTCTTTGACTTTTTCTCTATTTCACTGTTACTGTGCCATGCCACGCACGTGACCTCTTGTCACGCTTTACTGCATTGGCAGGTCTGGGTAGGCCGAGGCCCACGCCAGCTGCTGGCGCCTCAGGCTTCCCGAGCTAACCCTGTGGCTGGACAGGCCTTGATGGCGTGTCAGGTGTCACGGCAGTGGCTTGTTGCTTTCCAGGAATGGAGACCACATCCACACCAACTTCAGGGACATGTACCAGCACCTGAGGAGCATGGGCTACTTTGTGGAGGTCCTGGGCTCACCCTTCACGTGTTTCGACGCCACTCAGTATGGTGAGCAGTGCTGGCCAGGTGCCTTCCCACCGGGGTCACGCGTGTTCACGTTTGACAGCGAACCTCCGTTTCCAGTGAGAGGCAATAAAGGGAGCCTGGGCGTGGTCCCCACAAACCAGCCAAGTGGGAACGAGGCTCTGAATGCCGAGCCAGCACGCTTGTGCGGATGGTGGGCCTCAGCTCAGGTGCAGAACTGTGGCACTGGTGGGGGCGGGCACTCGTGGTCTTTTTTTTTTTTTAATTCTAGCAGTGTGCCCCACCCCCTGCCTAGCATTGTACTTTTATTCTACGCAAACCAGGCTCTCCTTCTCGGGATGGCTCACGTGCTCCCTGCTTTCCTGACCCAGAGTCTTCTCGCTCTGGGGAGGCCCTCGTTCTCCCTGGGTGTGCTTCTGCCTTCCTGGATAAGCCCTGTGTCTCTGAGGAAGAACAAAGGTGAACCAAGACCACACGCGGCTGCTCCCTGTGTGTGATTCCCTCATCTTCAGTTTCTACCCCCTTCTGGTGGCACAGGTGGCATAGAACAAGCTATTACAAGTCGGGAACTTGAGGCATGGATGCCAAGGAAGCAGCACGTTTCCGAAACGGTGGCATCCTGCTGTTCAGAAGTGACAGTTGTCGAACCTGGGCTTTGTTGCAGGGACTTTGCTGATGGTGGACAGTGAAGAAGAGTACTTCCCTGAGGAGATTGCCAAGTTGAGGAGGGACGTGGACAATGGCCTTTCGCTAGTTGTCTTCAGTGACTGGTACAACACTTCTGTTAT
The DNA here is from genome assembly GCA_028644305.1 of Xerus rutilus. NCBI lineage: Eukaryota > Metazoa > Chordata > Mammalia > Rodentia > Sciuridae > Xerus > Xerus rutilus. The sequence continues at coordinate 3,800,200 of CM053414.1, forward strand.
GAGAAAAGTGAAGTTCTACGATGAGAACACAAGGTAATGATGGGAGTTGGTATTTGGATAGAAATTTGACATTTGAGGAATTGAGTTCGACCTTGTTACGGTCTTTGTAGGTGGCTAGGTGTGGCAGCAGCTCCATGTAGACACAGGAGAGGCTGCTGGAAAGGGAGGCGCTCGCAGACTCCCAGTGTCGCCTCAGAGAGTCTCCACCTTTCCTCTTGCTCTTGGATGCTTGAGTTTTGAGTTTCTCTTTAGTTCTTTTCATCCTCACATCTCTGTTATTGAATATATGCAAATTTAAATATACCACAGAAACTGTTGTTTAAAGAGACCATCTAATTAATTAATTATTGATTGAGGATTCCCAGAACGTTAGAAATATCATCCTTATATTTTGAATTTTTTCTTAATGTAACTTACACTTTTATAAGCTGCTTTCTTACTGCTTTTGCTTCATTGATTCCAGCTAGCTCTAGGCTGAGCAAGTGTATGTGGTACATTTCAATGGAGTACTGATTTTCATTTCATAAATAAAGCTCTAATGTGTTCTGCACTATGGCTGAGGCAGTTCTGTTTGTAGTGTTTACAGAGTTAAGCCACTAGTTTCAGCTGACACTTGTGTGTGGGTGGATGGGTTGGACTGTGGCAGGGGCATTCACTTCTGTTGTGGAAAGATGACTTTGTTCCTTCTGTGTGCCTGGTACACTTCCAGGCAGTGGTGGATGCCGGATACTGGAGGAGCCAACATCCCAGCTCTGAATGAGCTGCTGTCTGTGTGGAATATGGGATTCAGCGACGGCCTGTATGAAGGGGAGTTTGCCCTGGCGAATCATGACAGTAAGGCTGCGTGAGCGTGTGCATGTTTGAAGAGGGCATGCCACCACCAGAGCAGTGGGAGCGCAAGTGTGGGCCTTCAGACAGAGAACCGTGAGGTCTCCTGAGTAAATTGGAGTCTGTGGAAAGAGCCTGTCAGTATTTTCAGAAAGTGTGTCTGTGAAGCTGTGTATTAGCCACTCTAGTTTTGTCCAGGTTTTGAAAATGAAAAAACTTCATGTGAGCATTCCTAGCTTTAGTGCTATCTGTAAGAGTCTTTATGTACTGCATAATATCAAATGGGAAATACCTTGTAGGTTCCTGATCATTTATAGCATTCTATTTATGAAATAATTTGCACATTTCATTCTCCAGAGAGAAGCTTCTGGTTCTTGTTTCTAGCACATCTTCAGCATTATTGTTACTGGTCCTGCAAGTCCTGCTCTGACTTTTAACACCTGTCTGCAGAAGCCATATGCTAATAGTATTTTTTACTTTGAATTTTTAGGTGATTTCTTATTTTAAGTGTAGTAAGGCACTAGCAGCTTCACTTGTAAGATAAAAACAATCTGAAAAAAATAGATAATGCTTAAAGAGTGCATTTGGGTAGGCAAATAGCTGTCAGCTGAAACGCTCGTGCGTGCATCTGCTCCTGTAACTCTGAATGACTGTTTTTTAGTGTATTACGCGTCAGGGTGCAGCATCGCTCAGTTCCCAGAAGATGGCATAGTGATAACACAGACTTTCAAGGACCAAGGTAAAGGATTCCTTCACAGGCTTGTTGGCTTATCCCTCCCTTTCTCTCCCTCTCTCCTTTTGTCTTTAATAGCTTTATTGGATATGCTGTACACACCATGATATTTACCCTTCCAAAGTATATGCAGCTCAGTGGTTTTTAGTATTTCACAGAATTGGGTGCTTGTCAGTCTACTCTGAGAACATTTCATCTCCCCATAGAAGTCCCCACAGCAGTTCTCATTCCTTTTCAAGCTTCCTGCATGTTGCATGGTGCCTCCGCCAGACGTGGCGTGGCAGGACCAGCGGGTTCAGGACAGGGGAGATGGACTCCAGCTGATAATTTGAATGTATGTGTGGTGACCCCCGCAAAGGGAATGGAATCCCTTTAGGAGAGGGGCGCATATGTCTGCTCTTTACTGCCTGTGAAGTGTTCTCCTGTGATTGCTAGATTGCTACAGAAAAGGTCTGAGCATGTTTTGAAGTTCTTAGCTGTGTGAGGATGAACAGCAACAATCACGGAGGGGGCTGTACAGTTCTCTGCAAGGTGGTATTCCCACTCAGCTCGCTTCAGCTGCACATAGGCAGATGTCACCCAGGAGGCCCAAGCCAGTCCCCAGATCAGTCTTCGTGACTAGCAGGTGCTTAGTGTGCAGGCCCCCGTGGTGAGCGTGGAGGAGAAGGCAGGCTGGGTACTGCTGCCTTTGAAGGCCAGATGCAGGGAAGCAGGACAGTGAATGGAAGCCAGGATGTCCTTCTCACAGCTGTCACTCCAGAGCTGGGATTCTGAACTGCATGAGTGCCCTCCACTCTGCCAAGTGTGGTATCCCCTGTGACAGGCTGGTGAGGCTGTGCCAGAGGACCGAGTCCTCCTGCAGGTCGCTACTGTGTTCCTCAGAGTGACCAGCCTCTGCTGTTGTAGAGGCCTGCAATTGAGAGCTAGGGACAAGTTGATGAGTTGAAAATGTAGAATTTTTAGCTTACCTATCTGCAGCTAGAAGGTAGAACTTACTTTTCTATTGCCTAGAAGGTCTTGTGTTTTTGTTTTTGGTTTGTATCTTTTCTCACGGCAGGAAGGCAGCACACAGATCCATTTCCTAGGGTCAGTTTTTAATTTTAAGCACATAATGATCATGTGTTCCAAATCACTTGGCACTGTTCACTGAGGGCTGGTGATTCCTTCTAAAAGCAGCTCTCACAGGCACGTCGCGTCTGGCACCAGTCACGGCACGGGGCAGAAGCCATGCTTGCTTCTTAAGGGGCTTGCTGCCTGTGGCAGTTCATTCATTGTTTGTTTTTTAGGGTTTTCTTTTCTTTTCTTTTTTGCCAAAGGAGGAGAATTTCAAAAGTAGATTTAAGGATGCATACTTTATTTGGATGTTCTGGTAGAGTCTGAAAATAAAAATCAAGTACCTTGGCTTTCAGTTGAATGATCTTTTAGGTTCACAATAGGACTTTTTGAATGTCCAGGTGTACTAGATCAGAAAAGACTCTATTGTCAAAAACAAAGCTCCCATCAAACCATGAGGCCAAATAGCAATCAGTATGCATCTTTCCCATTTCTTCTGTTTTCCTGCTTTGTCTTGCCCTCCCTCCAAGGAGACTTTTCTTCCAGTCAGCTCCTAGTGAAATATCCAGAGAGTAGGAAATACTGTTTATGAAGCTGTAGGCATTCAAGATATTATCAACACAGGAAGTGTTGGATTCTGATGAGGATGTGCATCGTTTTCTAGTGCTAGGGAAAGCACTTGCTGCAGGGCTGGACATCTTGTGTGTTACATAAGACTGCTGTCAGTCACCACCTCTGGCATTTATCCATTTTTACTTCTTGAGTCACTTAACATTTTAAATTGTGTCATCTGCTTGGGCAAAGGTAGGAAGGCTCTGCTGTTGGAATATTTGTATTTGTGGAATTAAAATAACATCTTAAATCAAAATTGAAAATATGTGGATGTATACTTTAAATACTAGTTAATGTATTAGTAATATCCTAGCTTTTAATAACAAAGCACAGAGACTGGTGTCTGCATATGTAGCTGTTCATGGACACCTCGGCTTAGAACGAGCTGCTGGCTGCTTCCCCTGTACATGAGGGCTGACAGCAGGCTTTCAGCATAGCAAGAAGGGGAAGCATTTGCTGTTTTAGGATGAAAAGGGACAAGTGACACTTTTGGGAGTGCTAACATTGCCACCATCTCAAGTGAAAATGATAGAAGGATGGGCATGGACATACATTAATGAATTTGCCGAAAGCAAAAATAACGGTGCTTAAGACATTGCTTTCCTGTCCAAAAAGTTTTCACTGTTTTTTAAAAGAATATTAGATGTTGCAGGGCTTTTTTTGAAACTGGAAAGTTGTTCCTCAATAAGAACTATTGTCGTTTTTGTTGTGTTGTTTCAGGATTGGAGGTTTTAAAGCAGGAAACAGCAGTTGTTGAAAATGTCCCCATCTTGGGACTTTATCAGATTCCAGTGGAGGGCGGGGGCCGGGTCGTGCTGTATGGAGACTCCAATTGCTTGGACGACAGTCACCGACAGAAGGGTGAGAAGAAAGCAAGTGGGCACACAGCCCTTATTTCCCTCGGTCCCTAGGAAGGTAGAGAGAGAAGGTGCTGCTGAGTAAACGTGAGGGAGGGAGGGAGGGACAGATAGGAAGATTCGGTTGCTTTGATGGCTTGGAGTGTTTTGATAAGTATCTAAGCGTGGGCACATTTAATAAGTAAAACAAAACTGCCTTTACTGGCCGCAATACCTCTCCTCCCTCTTCACACTGCATTTAATGACCTGAGTGGCCAGGCTCTGCCCTTTCCCAGTCCCCTGGGTTGTGTGCCCCTCCCTGGCACAGCATATGCAGGTGCCCTGATTTGGTCTGACCCATCCTTCCCGCCTTCTCAGCCTTGTTGCCTGGAGGCCCTACACCTAGCTGGTCCCCAGGACATGCAGATTTAGGCTGCTGTGAGCCGTATCAGTGAGGGGCTCCTGTTACTGCCTTCAGGGATGAAGTAGATGGGGTGGGAGAGAGCACAGTGGCAAAAGTGTTAACCTGTTTTTATCTGGTAAGATGGTGACGGAGCCAGAACTGAGACCTGGTCTTCTGACTCACGGAGACCAGGGTGGGAGAGTGGCAAGTTAAGGCCAATGTTGGCGGATGGCAGCAGCTCCGCGGGCACCTTCCTTCAGTTTTGAGTTGAGGTTGACTGAATCAGAGGCTTTTATGTAAATCCTTAGAATGTGATTAGTCTTTTTAAAAATCAAATCAAAAGTGGGGTTAAAATCACAGTTAAAACAAGATTAATGCTTTATTTCCAGAGATTCTAATATCTGAGATCTCCTGGTAAGGGTCTTTATTAAAAATTCAAATACCTGAAAGTATGTCTACATCCTTAAATTTGAAATGACAGTGATATGCTCTCTCAGGGTGCCAAGCACTTGCCCAGAAGAGCTCTTCCAGGAGAAAGAAGCATTTACTGGTACTCCCCCCTCTTGAGCCTCCTGTAGTTCCCGTTGATGCTAATGTTGTAGGTGGGCAGTAGTAGGTGGGCAGACGTGAGGAGAGACCCAGAGATTTCAGCTCTGAGTGCTGTATTGCCTTGGCAACCTCCTGAGGAAGGAGTGGCCACGAATGGGAGCTGCTGATAGCCTGGTCACTGGACTCCCAAGACGTCCCTAAAAAAGAATTGACCATTCTGGCTGGGCCCACTGACTCAAAGGCCAGCTCACTGGCTCCAGGAAATCCACTTCCTGCTTCAAGGGGCACCTCAGGATGCTGGCAGAGGCTCTGGCCCTGAGCTTTTCCACCCCATGCCTTGGAGCCCCCACTCTCAAGTCCAGTGTTCAGTGAATAGCTCATTGTCTTGCCATCTCTATACCAGCTCCACATGCCCTTGTCCATGAGGGGCCCAGAGCCGAGGGTGGCACTCAGGCAATGGGTCCCGTCCGTGGCAGTGGTGCTGACCTGCCGTGAGCCTGCAGGTGTCAGGAGTGGAGCCCGCAGTCAGCGCATGCCTGCTGAGGCAGATGCATGTTTCTCAAGGATGGGAGCCTGGGATGTGTCCCATTCACTTTGATCTAGACTCCTGACTTTTACACTCCTGTTTTCCCCCTCCTTTTTGGAGCAAGCCAGCCTTTATTTTCCTGTAGAGTTATTTTTCAAAAAATAATTGCCGTGGTTGGGGATGTGGCTCGGTGGAGCACTTGTCCAGCATGCACAAGGCCCTGGGCTCCATCTTCAGCACCACAAACAACAACGAAGGCCTCAACAGCATGCTCCTGACCCCACAGATTGCTTCTGGCTTCTGGACGCGCTCCTTCAGTACACGTCGTATGGGGTGACTCCTCCCAGCCTCAGTCACTCAGGGAACCGGCAGCGCCCTCCCAGTGGAGCAGGCTCCGCCACACCTGAGAGGATGGAAGGTGAGTGGAGGGCCCAGCCGGCTGAGCTCAACGCTGCCACCAGAGGTTTGTCCTGGTCACCGCTGTGGCCAAGCAGGTGGCAACTGACCTGTAGGGGCCTGTTTCTGGCGATTCCGGGGTGGATGGGCCCGTGGGGCCTGGGTGCAGGGTCTCACCCACGCTTCCCTGGCCCTGGTCCATGCTCACTGTTACAGATGCCATGCTGGCTCCAGGGGTCTGCAGGAATAGCCGCCAGCATTTATAAGCACTCATTAGGTACCAGGCACCAGACTGCGGTGCCTTAGGGAGGATTAGCTCACTAACACCTCCCAGTAATCCTGTGAAAGGAGATATTATTACGACCAGTTTATAGATGAAGAAATGGGAGCTGAGAGAAGTTAAGTAGCTGCCCCAGGTCGTGGTGCGGGTGTGTGGTAGAGCCGAGGGCCTCCAGGGCCTCCGCAGAGTGGCATGGATCAGGCGAGTTCACAGGTCCTGGCTGCTGACCCTCCAGCACTCTCCATAGTCATGGCATGGGAACCACAGGGGCTGCTTGAACAAAAGCCAGCATCCCAGCTACTCAGGACAGGAAGGCAGGAGGATCGCACGTTCAAGACCAGCTTGGGCAGTTTCTCTCAAAATAAAACTAAGAAAAGGCTGGGGATATAAGGTCAAGGGTGGAGTGCTCGCAAGGCCCTTTGTTACTACTGTGGTAAAATACTAAGTGGCCTGGAATGTGGCTCAGTGGTAATGTGCCCTCGGGTTCAAGTCCCAGTACAAAGAAAAGGGAAATTCGTTCAATAAAGTGCCTTAGCCTAGCACATCAGAAGTGCTGGTCACCCAGATGGTGACACAGGCCCTGCTTCAGTTTCTGATAGCCATGTGTGGCTAGTGGTGCATCACGGGTGGTGCAGGGTTGAGAGACAAAAAACTTCACAGTTGTGGTATTGGGTTTGCTTTTTTATTTCATTATTTTTTGCCAGAAAATTAAGTATTTCAGAAAAGAGGATTTTTCTGTAACATGTACCTCTAGTTAGATTCCTCAAGGGTGGCCTTGTGCATTTGGCTGATGGTCAGCAGAGGTTGAGTGGCCAGTGCTTTGTACGCATGGTTCATTTAAAGGGAACTGTGCTGACTCCTCCCCTTTCCAGTGAAGGCATGCATTGTCTGGGGGCCGCCCACCGGGTCTGGTCCTGAAGCTCGCGGGGGTCAGTTTGACAAGGCACCGTGGGCTGCTGCCAGGAACCATGGACCAGCTCGCGGAGCCATGTCATCTCCCTTGCATTTTTTTTTTTTTTTTTAAAGATTTTTTTTAGTTGTAGATGAACACAATGTCTTTTATTTTATTGCTTTGTATGTGGTGCTGAGGATCGAACCCAGGGCCTCACGCATGCGAGGCAAGCGCTCTACCGCTGAGCTACAATCCCAGCCCCTCCCTTGCATTTTAATAATAGCGCTGCTTCCCCTTTTTGTTGCTGCTGCTGCTGTCCACAGGAAACCATCTGCACCGGTACTCCAAGGTTCTTGAGGCCCATTTGGGAGACCCGAAACCCCGGCCTCTGCCAGCTTGTCCACACTTGTCTTGGGCCAAGCCACAGCCTTTGAACGAGACGGCGCCCAGGTCAGTGTCCGCTTGCACATTTCCCCTTGTTCCACAGGGCTTGTGACCCATTCCTTTTTCTCACAGAAGAGAATGGAATTTTACTGCCGTCATTATTGAAAAATCAGATTTCCTGGCTTGTGATTTCTAAAGGTTATGCACAGCGTGTGCCCTCACACTGGCCTTCAGAAGTGTGCTCTTTGGTGGTGTCCTGCCTCAGATGCTTGGGGAGTCGGTGCTGTGCCCGCGTCAGCCCTGTTCAAGTAGCGGCTCCAGCACTGCTGTCCCTGGAGCAGGAGCTCTGGCCCCCGTGGTGGGGAGTCTGTTACTGTGGCAGTTGTGCGTCCTGTTTCCAGGCATAGGTTTTAGAACTTAGGCAGGTCTCTCTCCTGCCCCCGAGGGCAAGGGTTCCACCAAGGCAGCCTGACCAGGAAGGCTGTGCCATTCAAGTCCCATGCTGGTGGCGTGGCAGGTGAAGTGCCCCATCCCTTGACAGACCCTGGCCTCTGCCTGCAGGTCACTGTGCTTCTCCAGGGCTGCCTGAAGCCACTCTCTCCTCTGACTCGCTGTCCAGCTCCTCTTAATTTGGGTCGCTTCCCTTTGGTTGCAGAACTGGAGTACCGCTGCTGTTTCTCTTGGGCTGAGTCAGGCCAGCTGCTTCTCTTTCTCTGGGGCCTCCCTGCCTACACAGGACAACATGAGGATGGTCTCCTGAGATGGGGTGGGTTCTGGAGCGGTGAAGTGGGTCAGAGCCCTCCTCCTCCCAGGCAGGTTCCCCTCTGGCCACCACTGCCCACCCTGAGGTGGACTCCTGCAGAGGTCTCCTGCCTCCTCCTCCTCAAGGCTGCCACCGTGCCGCACTTGGTGATGGGCAGGCTTGGCATGGCCAGGGGTAGAAGGCGACTGTCCATGCTGATGAGGAAGAGGACGCCTGTGGGAGGCATGGAAGGTGCGAACGTTCTCTGCTTTCCTAGTCGTCATGAGCAGAGCACTCTGAGCACCACGCAGTGACCATAGGCCTTCGTTCAGAACAGGCTTCACAGAAAGCAAGGCAGTGGTAGAAGCATCATGCTGTCTTCCCAGCCGCAGACTTCCTGAACTTGAATCACTGGGTACTTTCCATTCCACTCAACCTCCCATCATTTAAAACGTCTAATATGTTTCCATTTTTGCATCCTGTTTCTTTGTAGCATTCAAACCAGATTTTAAATTCCAAACTTGGTCAGCAATTTATACTCAAAAGACAGTACTGGCTACAGTTCTGGAAACCCAGTTTTCTCCACAGTGCCATTTAGGACTCTAAGAATGACAGAATTCTTTAGTATCTACCTGTCCACATCAGTTGGTCACCAACCATTGTCCTCAAGGGTGTTGATCATGTGCAGCTGCTAGGCTTTGGTGCTGTCATTCCCAGTGACCTCTTCTCCTTGATACATTGGCTCGCTTCACCTTTATCTCATGTTTCACATCCTGTTGACATTTATTCTCAGTCCTCAGAGATGGAGACAAGATGTTCTGAACCTCCGAGAGGTTGAGACCAATGTTAGCTGGCCCAGCAGCCACTGGCCAGGCCAAGGGCAGGTTTCTATCTGTGGGAAGGTAGATTTCCCACTCCTTCACTGGGCATCAGTGCCCTTTCCTAGAGCCACTCTGGGAGTGTCAGCTCAGGAGAGATCCCGCTGAAGGTGGACCCTCCGCCACCGGGGTGCTGTTGCCACCCCTGCTGCCTCTGAGAAGTGCCGGCACCAGATGGACATCACTATTAGAATGGCAGTATAGCCCACACATGCCCAGCTACAAAGTCACGAGGCTTGAATGCTGTTAATCCCATAATGTTTGTCAGTTGAGTTTTCAGACTGGAGAACCCTCAGCTGTCAAGTCATGTAAAACAGACCCAGCTGCAGCGCTTGGGGGCACTTCCCCAGCCACCATCAGCTGGGTCACTGACTGCTCCTTGCCCCACCTGCATGGGCTCCACACGCCTCTTCCCCCGTGGCTGTCAATGGGACCAGGTGTCTCTGCCTTCACTTGATCAGAGTAAGAACGGTCTTGACAGTTTCCAGATACATCTACAGCAGCGAGACAGCAGGCATGATGTGTAGACCCCTTCTCTCACTGAAGCCAGACAGCACTGAGTTTCCATCCGTGTCCTTCACTGGACCCTGGTGTCTGCCTGGACCATCTGCTGCTGGTTGCTGCGGATTGGCCACTGGCTGGGGTTTTTTTTTTTTTCCAATTTTTTTTTTTAGTTATGGATGGGCATAGTACCTTCATTTTGTTTATTTTTTTATGCGGTGCTGAGGGTCAACCCCAGCGCCTCACACATGTGAGGCAAACGCTCTCCCGCTCAGCCCCAGCCCCTGCCCCAGCCCGGCCACTGGCTCCTGCGTTGGAATCATATTGCCTGAACAGGTTCCTCACTTCTGAGGGTCAATGACTCCGTGCTCCCCAGAGAGCACGTCTTGCCTGACGGTTACCACCGCACTCCAGGAGGTGGCATCCCCATGTGTCGTGCCCACAGTGTCTCACTGCTTGGTGGTTCGCGTGCATGTCCTGTTCTCACCCCGGGTGGTTTTGTTGAGGACATGCTGGTGCCCAGCATTGGTCTGTCCCGTCCCTGTGTGGTCCTGGAGTGCCCTCTGCTCCGACACTTTGCATCCAGCAGAGAGTTGGCTCTGACTGCTCCAGGGCAGCGGGAGGAGGCCTCCAGGCGCCTTGCAGCCAGCCCATGTCCGCTCCCTAGCTTCGACGCCCCCATCCCTGGCTTCTTTCAGGGGTCCACCTGGACTGTCCTCACGTTGCCTGGTGACATTTCCAGCTTTAAGCAGGAAAGGGCTCCCACTGGCAGTGCTGTGACCCCAGTGGAACACAGAGAGCGCAGAGCACGGGCTGTGTGGTGGTTGCTCTCAGGACCTGGAAATGGTCACTTGCTCTGCAGCAGTGGTCAGGCAGGTAGAGGTGGAGATGTGTCACTTTGCTGCTGCTTAGGTGCTGGCTGAGCTTCCTGGGCTGACACGTTGCTTACCTTTGTTCTCATCTGTTCCCCTGAAGCAATCTCTGGAAACATCAGAAGTTACTCTCTATTGACCTGGACAAGGTGGCATTACCCAACTTCCGATCAAATCGCCCACAAGTGCGACCCTTGTCCCCTGGAGAAAGTGGCGCCTGGGACATTCCTGGAGGTGAGTCCTTGGGTGCTTTGCCCTTGTGCTGAACCTTGCCACATCTTGTTTTAGATGGTCTCCTGTCCCTAGGAGGTGGGCAGGCCACTCCTGTCTTTGCCTTTCCGGGAGCTGTAGCAGTCCTAGTCTTCTTTGTGGTGTGGATTAGCAAGGCCAAAAGTGGGTCTGCAGGGTGAAGGTGTTATTCTTTCTCTTAGGAAATTCTGCATTGATTTTTCAAATTTCAGTTTCTTTTATGCTGGCCAGGTGGTACATTTAAAATGTTCTAGGGGCTGGGGGTGTGGCTCAGTGGTAGAGCGCCTGCCTTGAACGCGTGAGGCACTGGGTTCGATCCTCAGCACCACATACAAAATACATAAATAAATAAAATAAAGGTTTGGAAAAAATATTAAAAAAAAAAATGTTCTAGAGTAACTTGCACACTTCTTACTAAAGCTGTGCAAACTAGCATGTACCCAGGGTGCCTGTCTTCTGCTAGTTTGCAGTAGCTATGCTGGCCCTGAGGTCTCTGGTTCTCTGCTCTCCCCTACCTAGGATGGCAGTCAACAGAGCTGGGCTGTGTCCCTGAGGTGGTCTGTCCTGTGTCCTCCCCAGACATGCCTTTGACCTGAGTAGAATACTCGTGACGGGTAGTATGATGATTTGCACCAAATCACTCCAGCTGAGTGTGGCAGTTCTTCTGTCCTGTGAACCCCTGTGGTCTCCCCAAGGGGTCATAGCTCCAAACAGCATTCTCTGGGTTTCAGGACTTGGTCAGAAACGCATGGGATCAGGAAGGAGTACCTGGCTCTTGAAGCCCAACCAGGGATCCTGAGGGCCTCACATGTTGGTGACGGGATACACTGACGAGGGCTGCAGAGTCCCTGACATTCTAAACCAAGGGTCCTGCGGTAGCCACTCGCCGTCTTCACTCGTGTCTTGTCCTGGGAGGGCTTTCCTAGAATGGGGGCATGGCCTGGGGTCCTCCCAGCTCTTTGCCTCACTTCCTGCCTGTTCCTTCCCGTATCAAGGCTGGTCCAGCTTCTGTGGTTGTTAGAGACACGAAATGTCTGTCTGGGCCCCACTGCTATAGGCTGTGACAGGAGCGAAGCTTGTTCCTGGGCTTGTGTAGTGAGCCCGGGAAAAGGGGCCAGAGCCCCCTGCCCTCTGCTGGGAAAGCTTCTGCTTGACTGAGAAGCCATGCTGCCCCTCCCTCTCCCACGCTCTGTTAATGGCCTCCGTCACTTTAGTGGAGGCTGAGAAGTGAAGTGTATGTGTCCCGCACCCCGGCTCATGAGGTCAGCTAGCCTTTGGATTCTGGTGAGTTTGGCTGTAGAATGGGCTTTGGCGATAGCTCTGTGGCACTGCTGACTGCGTTGTCCTCCCGCAGGGATCATGCCTGGCCGCTACAACCAGGAGGTAGGCCAGACCATTCCCGTGTTTGCCTTCCTGGGAGCCATGGTGGTCCTGGCCTTCTTTGTGGTACAGATCAACAAGGCCAAGAGCAGGCCGAAGCGCAGGAAGCCCAGGGTGAAGCGCCCCCAGCTCATGCAGCAGGTTCACCCACCGAAGGCCCCATCGGTGTGACGGTCAGACTGGCTGAGCCTGCAAGCCAGAGTTTTCGAGGATGGCTGTGGTGGGCAAGCAGAGCCTTGGAGGGCTTCCCAAGAGGCTTCTCTTTCAGCAGGACCCTGTCTCCAGCTGCGGCTCAGTTAGTGTGTCTTGTACACAGGCCTCCTTCCTGTGCCGCGCCCAGGCCTGGCGGCACACCCTGATGCACCTCGCGCCCTGGGCCCCCAGCAGGAGGGGCTCGGCAGCGGCGCAGCGGCTCACCAGCAGCTGAGCACCAAAGACGGCAGAGAGCTTGGGAGGCCGTGGGCTCCTGTGAGACGAGTGAGGCGAGCAACCAAGCTGCGCTGGTTAAAGGCTATTTTCTATATTTATTGTTGGGAAAGTCACTTTAAAGACTTGTGCTGTTTGAAAGCAAAGCTATTTTTTTGTCAATGGAATGCAGTTTTTTACTATGACATCACGAGGAATCACTCTACATCTGAGATTTGAAGGAGACTTGCACAAATCTGTGAAACAGACCTTTGCTTTATTTTTATAAGTATCAACTGCCATCATGTTTTGTAATTTGGGGTCTTGATTTCACCATTGTCGGTGAAGAAAATTTTCAATAAACATGCATTACCCGTATGAAGCTGGAGAGCACTGTGTCCCAGGCTCCTCGTCTCCATGTCTCTTTGGTGACAGCCTGGAATGAGTGCCAGGTTGGCCTGTTAATTTTCTATTGAGAGCTAAGTCATGTACCATATGACTTTCCACTTTAAAGGGCCCCATCCAGGGCGTCTCGGGGTTCATGGGTTATGCAGCCGTCGCCACTCACTGTCTTCACTCCAGAGTGTGTTCGTCGCTCCCAGAAGAGCCCTGTGCTGTGCACTGTTGGCCGACTCCGGGTCGCTCATGGGTGGTCTTGCAAATGGCTTCTTTGACTCTGCGTCCTGTCCCTAAGGCTCCCGCGTGACGTGTGTCAGACTTGGTCCTTTTGTGCCCAAGGACCACTGCTCCGCCCCAATGGGCCGGGCTGCCTGTCCCCAGCCGCGGATGGGTGCTCGGTGGCTTCTCTTTGTGGCTCTTGTGAACAGTGCTACAAGAGCCTTCTTGGGTAGGTTTTGTGGGGACGTGTTCTTTCTTTTGGGCGTACTCCTGAGACTGAAACCACACGGCTCTGTTAACCTTGAGGGACGGCCGGGCCTTTCCCGAGGCGCCCGCACCATCGCACCCAGGGCTGCAGTGCATGCAGCGGGGTGCAGGCAGTGGCTGCCCCTCACCAACACTGGTTGTTTCCCCTTTCCTCGCCATTGCCACACGGGCAGGCGCGAAGGGGCTTCTCGTTGTGGTGTGGGTTTGCGTTTCCCTCTAGAGAAGTCTGGGAGGCCTTCGCATGTAATCGCTGGCCATCTGTGTGTCTCTGGGGAAGTGTCTGTTTAGGGCCTTGGCCTATTTCTTTTTTGGGTTATTTGAATTTTGATTCTTGAGTTGTGAGTTCTTTATATATTCCTGATACACATTCCTTATCAGACTTGAAGTGTTTTCCCTCATTTGGCGGGCTGGCTTTTCACTTATTTGATGGTATCCTTGACACATAAAAGTTCTTAATTTTGTTGAAGTCCAGTTTTTGTTTTGGGGGAGTTTTTTTGGTACTGGAGATTGAACTCGAGCACTTGACCACTGAGCCACATCCCCAGCCCTATTTTGTGTTTTATGTAGAGACAGGGTCTCACTGAGTTGCTTAGTGCCTCGCCTTTGCTGAGGCTGGCTTTGAACTTGCGATTCTCCTGTCTCAGCCTCCTTTTTTTTTTTTTTTGGTACCAGGGATTGAACTCAGGGGCACTCAACCACTGAGCCACATCCCCAAACCCATTTTGTGTTTTATGTAGAGACAGGGTCTCACTGAGTTGCTTAGCGCCTCGCCGTTGCTGAGGCTGGCTTTGAACTCGCGATTCTCCTGTCTCAGCCTCCCTATCAGCCTCCTTAAGTGCTGGGATTACAGGTGTGTGCCACCGCGCCCAGCTTGAGGTCCAGTTTTTCTACTTTTTTCTGTGGTTGCATGTGTGAGGGGGTGACGTTGAGCTCCCAGGCAGCCTGTTACTGTTAGTCCCTGCCTTTCTGCACACCACGGGGGGCCTGGCCAGAGAAGCGGGCCTGTGGCTGTGATCAGGGTTGCCACTGAGGCTGGCACAGCAGGTCATGTGGGTTGCCTGCAGGACTTTGGTTGAGGACTCAACATTGCTGAGGGCTGAAGTGCTGGCCTCCTGACCCAGGCGGTGCCCGGGTTGCCCACGTGGACACAGCCGTGCTCTTGTGCAGCCATTGGCAGTGCGTCTGAGGGTGGCTCTGCTTGTCAGCTGTGGCGCTTGGGCCTCCCTGCCAGTCCCCCACGGGCGTGGGCTGCCCAGCTCCTGGCACATCCCTAGCAGGCAGGTTACAGTGGGAAGGGCAGCAGGCTGGGACTCCTTGGAGACCAGGCCCTGTCTGGCAGCGCAGCTCTTGATGTGACAGAAGCCTGAAGTCTGGATTACCTGAACCCTTCCAGATTTTTGTTTTTGTTTTTGTTTTTTAAATATTTTTTAGATGTTGATAGACATTTTTTTATTCATTTATTTATATGTGGTGCTAAGAATCAAACCCAGTGCCTCGCACATGCTAGGCAAGCACTCTACCACTGAGCCACAACTCCAGCCCCCACTTCCAGTTTTTAATGTTGGCAAGTGATTGAATTAAAGTGTTTGGTGGTGGTGGTTTCTGTTTGGTTGGTTTTATTTGTGTGAAGTGACCAAAGCTCTCTGTTCTTCTTAGTGGCATCAGCCTAACCTGGAGGGTGGACGTTCCAACCAGAGGTGTTGGGCTGGGGAGCTTGCCTGCACGCAGCTGCATGGCCCTGGTTCACCTGTCTCCTTGGACGAGGGTCCCTCTTCCTCCCTGGGACTGGGGTCCCTGCCTGGCTTCCCGGGTCAGTGTCTGTCATGTTTCTTGTCCTTGTGTTGCTTTTGCCAAGGCAACCGCAGGGCTTCTGTAGTGGCAGTGGCCCCGCCAGCCCGGGATGGAGCATACTTAGGGTGGTCTCAGGGCACACACACACTCTGGGCTTAAGTCAGACAGTTGACATAGGACAAGGACAGGGGACCAGCATGGACACCCAGAGCACACGCAGAGGCCGTCAGGGACAGAGCAAGGTTTTCCAGGTGTTCGGGCTGCTCCAGGGAGGGAGCCTACATGGAGACTCTGACAAGGTGAAGCTCCGCCTCAGCTCACAGAGCCTTCGGCAGACCTTGGCCAGGGCAGCTCTGCAACCAGGAAGCCTGAGGCCTGGGGCTGTGCTGACAGCAGCCACCAGAAGGCAGGACCCTGCCCTGACATGGCTGGGGCTGTCGGTGGAGCTCTGTGCCACTGATGGGGCACCTGGCTTCACCTTCACAGGCCTCCTGGTCCCGTTCACAGGTGCACGGGGCGGCACCCACTGCCGCCCAGACTCAGGACAGCTAGCAGGGGCAGATCTTGAACTTGTGTCCTCCTCACTTCAGAACCTGTGTGCTTGCTTCCTGTTCTCTCCGGCTGGTGTCTATCTGTTCAGTGTTCCATGTCTGTCCTCCTTCTAAAGGGACAGTGACACCCTAGGAGGATGTCTGGGTGATGGGGGCCTTGGGACAGTCCTGGGAGGAATGCAGAACAGAGTTGCTGGTGAGAAGAACCTGGCGATGACCTTGACGGTGAGAGTTCCTATAGAGCAAGGCACAGGTCTCGAACAGGGTCCCTGGGGTCTAGAGAGGTGGCTTGGAGTCTGGCCAACAGGTGTGTTGTCCTGGAGCTGAAGGTAGTGGGATCCAGGGATCCACCTTGGAGGAACATTCAGGAGAAGCTGTCATAGGCTCTGGATTCAGACCACCTGGGTCCACCTTCAGCCTGGCCACTTGCTGCTGTGGGCCTTGGAGGGGACCTTGAATCCCTGAGCAGAGTGTTGTAGGCTATGTGCTCGGCCAGTGCCTGCAGGGTGCAACGAGTCCCCTCACCCCAGCAGTCCAGCTCCGAGACGTCCCTCTTACCCCTGGTGTGGATTTCCTTTGTCCGTCCTGGTGAGCAGCTACATCCTACAAGAGCAAAAGGGAACACCCAGGCAGCCACAGACAGACACAGGTGTACTGGGTCCCCATGCGCCCATGGGTCCCTGGGGGCCTGGCATCATGAAGAGGCAGAAGGGCCTGACAGCGGGCATCTGCACAGTGCTGCATGCCTGGCTGCCCTCAGCCACCCCGTCCATGGGTTGTGATGCCCACGGGGCTCTGCAGAGTGCCCTGGCTGCCCTCAGCCACCCCGTCCGTGCACACTGTGTTCTGTGCCTTTCTTTGCCCCGCTCATACATGAGTGCGTCCTTGTATGAGGGCTCAGGACATCTCCCACAAAGACAGAACCCTCCCGTGGCAGCAGGGCCCAGCAGCGACCGGCGCCTGCAGAGCACGTACTGTGGGCCGGGGCAGTGTGGGCAGCGTGTCCCCAGGTGTGCTCTTCCTGCTGCACCCACTGGGGTCCCACCACAGGAGACCCGGCCAGCCTGGCACGAGCTCTGAGGCCCTCGGCACCTGGCTGCTTCCTTGATCCCCAACAGGTGTGAGTGCAGAGGGACCCAACAGGGGCCACTTTGCCATGGGAGTCCCTGGCCTGTCATCTGACATGCTTTGTGGGGAGGGAAGAAAGGATCCTGGGGGAGAATGGCCAGGATGTGGGGGTGCTGGGGAGAGCCACCTTTGCACATCTCCCTGCCTGCCTTCTGCACCAGAGGCTGTGTCGCTGGCGGGGCGGGGAGCTGAGCTGAGTGGTGGCATCACCACCTGCTTGCAGATGGGGCCCGGCAGGGCGCCCCTCCACAGCTCAGGAAAGGTCATGCCGCCCTGTGATGCCGGCAGAGGGTGTATTTCAAAGCC
Organism: Xerus rutilus; assembly: GCA_028644305.1. Taxonomy (NCBI): domain Eukaryota; kingdom Metazoa; phylum Chordata; class Mammalia; order Rodentia; family Sciuridae; genus Xerus; species Xerus rutilus. The sequence continues at coordinate 3,817,380 of CM053414.1, forward strand.
CCTCAGAATTAAGAGGTTTTCCCCACGGCCTGGAATTTCACAGCTCAGTGGCCAATTTCCAAGTCATGCACATTAATGGGCAGCTAATGAGGGACCCACCGGCAGGGACAGGAAAATGCCCCTGAGCCCCCAGAGCCAGATTAAGAAGTACAAAGTCCCCAGCCGCTGATGAAGGGCTCTTTATCTTTGCTCTCGGGAGGCCAGGCTTGGGTACAGAGCGAGCCTTGCTGCTCACAAGGCCGGGGAGGGCTGCGTGAATGCCATGCACCGCTTCCTCTGGCCCAGGCTGCCACTGTTCTGCTGCCCTCCCTGCTGTGCCCAGCACCACCTGGAAGGCAAGAAGGGCCCTTCCTGGCATTGTCCGAGCCCAGGCCCCAGCCGGGGACCTTCCTGGGAGCCTCGGCACAGGGAGCCCCATGAAGATAGAGCCCAGATGGGAACCATGTGGCCTCAGCCAGGGAGGCCCACAGCCCCCAGAAGCTGGAAGAGGCAGGGGGAGCCCCTTCAGAACCCCCAGATGGAGCTCCACCCTGCTCACACCTGGGCCTCAGATTTCTGGTCTCCAGAACCATGACAGAATAAATTCCTGTTGTTTTAAGCCACCTAGTTTGTGGTGCTTTGTTACAGCAGCCACAGGAACCTAACACGGATGCCAGGGCCAGGGGGACCAGGCAGCTCTCCCCTTTGCCGTCTTCTCTAGTCTGTGCGCTCGCTCACTCATTCATGCCGTGTGTTCTGTCCCCAGCACTGTCAGTCAGCAGGGGTGGGGAGGCCGTGTGGCATCACGGCCTTCATGGTGAGACGCTGTGCGCCTCTTGCAGCCCTTGCCTGAGCCCAGGCCCTGTCATGTGCAGCAGGACCATGGTGATACCCTCTCAGTATTTGGAGCGGGTGTTCTTGCAAAGCCCGGCTCTCAGCCCACATGGGGTGGCAGCCTGAGGGCCGTGTGTGTCCTGAGCTCCTGGACCTCCATCCATGCTCCCTTTAACGTGTCCATGTCTGCTGAAAAACTGGTCACAGTTGGTCAAGCATGTATTAAGCACCTGCTGTGTGGAGCCTCAAGGAGGTAACCAAATCAGAGAGTGAGACCATTAGGAACATGTGAAGGAAAAAGCCTTTTGGGGCCCACCTGATGTCCCCACAGCTGACCGGATGGCGTGGGGCTCTGGGCTTTGGCATGCTTCACTAACAGCCACGGTTCCCCCAGGGAGGCAGGTCCCCAGCCAGCAGCCTCAGCAGCACTGGAACTTGTCAGAAATGCAGGTTTCCAGGCCCCACCCAGACCCACTAAGGCAGAAACGCTGGGCAAGGGCTGCAGCCTGAACACGGCCACCCCAGGGGACTCGGGCACACTGGAGTGTAAGAATGGGAGAGGGAGGCTGGTTTCCAGGAGCAAGTGGGCTCAAAAGCAGGACCTGACCTTCGTGCACCTCTTTCTGAGCGGGGCCACTGCCAACATTCTGCCATCTTTAAGGGGGTCTCTGCTCCAAGTGTGGCTCAGGACCAGCTTCAGCTACCTCCCTTCCCAAGCTTGTTAGAAGCAAGGAGTCCGCCACGTGGAAGGCCTCAGGTGAGCATGAGCACAATTCTAGAGAGGCATGAGAGGAAGCCCGAGGTGCCCCGCATGGTGCACCTGCTGCAGGTAAAGGTCAGGCCAGGAGTCACTTCGCCAGTCTGCGGCAGGCTCAGCTCAGCAACCTCCATCCCGCCCTCAGGCTGGGGGCCTCACAGGGACATCTGAGGGCAGGGACCTGGAGAAGCTGCTGAGCTCTCTGGGCTGGTTGGGGCCTCGAGGAAGCCCCACCCCGAGGAGGGGCCTGTGGGGGTATCTTAAGACTCCCTGGTGAGGTCAGCCGTCTCAGAAGCTGCAAGCTCTTGGCAAGGTGGCTCTGACCTCTTGTCTGTGTCTCCCTAGGCTTTGAGCCCTGACCCCAACACGTGCCCTCTGGGGCCCCTTCGTCCGTGGTTAGCCCATCCCCAGCTGAGGTAGGCTCTTCGTTGGCAGCCCTCCCTGTCCAACAATGCAGCAGAGGCAGCTGGAGGGAGCCCAAGACCTGTCCCTGGACTCTGTGGCCCCTTAGCGTTGGGACCTGTGGTAAGGAATAGGGCTTGGGGTGCTGTGGGTGCATGAGTTTGGAAGTTTGGTGGTGGTGGAGAGGACTGAGGATGGATGGGGAGAAAGAGGTTTGAAAGGGGGGGAAGGAGGAGGTCAGGATCATGTGGGGTACAGAGCACAGAAGAGAGAATAAACGATAGAAAGTGGAGGGGTGAGGGCAGAGGTCACGGGCTAATTCCTGTGTGGGGCTGTGGACGGGCCAGACAAGGCTGAGGAAGAGGGCCGTGGGGGCGGGGCTGAGCTGGGCTCTCAGCTCATGCCCACCTGACCTGGGGGAGGAATCTGCGGTCTCAGGAATGAGACCTTGAGCTGGGAAGAAAGGGAGGGTGAAGACTGCCCTTGCTTTCTGTCCCTCTGCTGTGCCAGCCATGGAGGGACAGACCCAGGGAAGCAGAGGCCTTCCAGAAAAGCCCCTCCCTGCCGCTGCCACCCGCAGCTTGTCTTCTCTGGGTGCCAGCTTCATTCTCCTGAAGTCTGCGCTGGGAGCAGGTCTGCTCAACTTCCCCTGGGCCTTCCACAAGGCCGGGGGCGTGGTGCCCGCCTTCCTGGTGGAGCTGGTAAGTCTTCAGGTAGTGTTTCAGGGCCCCTGGACGGGTGTGTGGTGACTTCAGCTTTCTGGGTGGGACCCGTACTGCTCCTCGTGCAGAACGCCTGTCGTTGGAGCCGTGCCTGTAGGGTCTTATCCTCTATCTGCTTGGCTAGTGAGGGGATAGCACAGTCCGTCTCGTGGCCCTGGGCAGGGAACATTCTCGACTGTCCCTGGTGAGGTCAGTCTCAGCTGGGTGCTCCACAGGCAGAGTTCTGAGCACCCCGTCCATGAATCTGGCTCTGCTGCCAGGAAGGAGCCACCTTCGAGCATCCTTTCTCCTCCAGAGCTGCCCAGGAGGCCTAGGCCCCTGCAGGAGCTCTGTGGGCAGAGGCTGGAGGGCTCTGACGGAAGGAGGTATAACTGGTGAAGTTCAGACTGTTTTGGGAGTTGTGACAGCCAGAGCTGGTGCAGGTTGCCAGGCTCTGCTGTCCTGCTGTCACTTCGTAGCCACTGGTCCTGTGGGAGGTTCATGGGCCAAGGCTCCTCTCATGCTTCCTTCAACCCCTGAGGGTATTTACTGAGCACCTTCTGGGTGTCAGGCACTTCTCTGGTGCAGAGAGACACAGTGTGGTCCTCATGGGGCCAAGCGTGGAGGTGCTGGAGAGGCAGAGGCTGTGCAGCTGCCAGAGTCTGTTCCCACAGCAGCTGGAACAAAACACCACAGATGGGTGCTTAATACCCCAGGACCATCTTCCCGCAGTTCTGGAAGCTAAAGTCTGGGACCAAGGTGTCAGAGGGGCCCCCTGCCTTCACACGCTCTTTTGGGCCCTGGTGACCCATGGCCTGTAGCTTGTGGCCACCTCGCTGCAGACTCCACCTTCTGCTTTTCCTGGGGCCTCTTCTCTCTCCTGGAAGGATGCTCAGCACTGGACTCGCAGCCACCTGCATGATCCAGGTGACCTCACCTGAGGCTCTTTTTTTTTTAATTTTTTTTTTTTAGTTGTAGGTGGACAGACTATTTTATTTTTATGTGGTGCTGAGGATCGAACCCAGTGCCTCTCGCATGCTAGGGAAGCATGCTACCACTGCTCCATAACCCCACCCCTCACCTGAGGCTCTTAATGGCATGACCCAAGACTCTTCCATGGACTTGCATTTCATTATTGATATCTGCAAAAACTGAGTTGTAGGTGTGCAGTGGCATCATCCCTGCACACAGCGGACCATTCTCTGTATAGATGGTGGTTGGCAGTGCACACGACATGGGGGACTCTGACCAGAGCTGTGTCCAGTGGGGGAAGCCAGAGCGGGAATGCAGACAGCAGGGAAGGGGCCTGCGGACCGTCCCGGGGCTGTGGGGCAGGGTGCACTGAAGGGAGCAGGTGTACGTGTGCACCTCCTGTGCCACTCCGGTGACACTGAAGATTCGATTCTGCATTTGATTCTGCGTAAGTTGCATGCAGGACGGGGACCACAATGCACTTGTTAGCTCTGGGCAGCCGTGTCGGGAAGGACAGATGTCAGCAGCTTGCTTTAGACGCATCCCATAAGGCAGGCTGCCAGCTGTAGAAGCCTGGCTGGGCAGGCAGAGACCAGCACCCTGGAACAGGAGCCCGCTCTTGGCACAAGCTGGGAGTGGGTTGTGGTGTTCACTGCAAAATTATTTTAACTCTCTTGTGTGTTTGGAAATCATTCACAGTAAACTGTGGGGAAAATATTTCATTTGACACAGAGACTGGAGAACTGAAGGGGGGCCACTACTTCTGGGGCCCTCTCCCTGAGAAGGCACCGAGCCAGGCGTATCACCTGCCATGGTTGGGTGTGCTGAGGTGGGCGGGCTATGCCCATATCACAGAAGGAACAGGGGGGGCTGACGGTCTGCCTGGCACCACACAGCAGGCGATTCAGTGTTGGATTCTGCGCCCAGGCCTGCTGATCCTCCTGGGCTCCTGACCACTTGCTGCACACACGCACGCCCAGGCAATCTGGGGGGATGATTTAAACTCTCTGAGTTTCTGCTGTCTCGTCTGTCCTGCTGGGGTCAGAATCCCAGGTTTGTAGAGCCAGAGCCAGAGAGGCAGTTAGACTCTACCTGCTCTGCAGCTCTGACTTCAGGCCGGAGGCCCATGGACACTGCAGGTTGTCCACAGCCCTGGACTCTGCAGAGGCTTTGTGAAAGACCCTGGGGCTGCTGACCTGGGCCTGCATGGTCCCACAGTCTTGCTTTGCAGGTCTCCTTGGTCTTCCTCATCAGTGGGCTGGTCATCCTGGGCTATGCGGCCTCTGTCAGCGGCCAGGCCACCTACCAGGGTGTGGTTCACGGGCTCTGTGGCCCCACCATTGGGAAACTGTGTGAGGCCTGCTTCATCATCAACCTGCTCATGATCTCTGTGGCTTTTCTCAGGGTAATTGGAGACCAGCTGGAGAAACGTAAGTACCCTCACAGCAGGGTGGCCCAGGGTACAGAGCCCACAGTGGGATCCAATGGATGAGTGAGTGAGACACAAGATACTGGGCAGAGCCCAAGGGACTGCACACCCACGCTCCCAACAGTGTGAGGCAGGGAGGCTCAAGTTGATCATCGCCAGTAGGACAGTGGTCATGGACTGAATGGGGGAGACTGTGTCTACATGGGATGTCCAGTGGACACAGCCCATTTCACAGATGGAAAGATGGAGCCAACTGTAAGAAATCCTTACTGAGAAATGCCCAGTGATGCCTTTAGTTTTGAAATGGCTAAGTGACACTTACCCTTGGCTGTGGGTCCCCTGCTAAGACTTGTCCTCTAAGCACTGCTTTGGCAGCACCTTACCATTCTCCCTATGTTCTGCTTTCACTTTTAGACCATTCCGAATATTTCCTAGTTCTTGCTGTCATTTGTTCTGTGATTGGATGGGATGTGTGAATTGTGTTGTTTCATTTCCATTTGTTTGGAAGTTTTTTAGATTCCATATTGGTCTCTACCTTAATTATATTATAGACAGAGAACATTGTAATTTCAACTTTTTTTGTTCGTTTTTACAGTGCTGGGGTTCAAACTGCTAGGCAAGCTAGCAAGCACTCTACTACCGAGCTAACACCCAGGCATCAGGCTTCGGAGGCCTGTTGAGACTTGATCTGTGGCCTAGCACATGGCCAGCCTCAGCAAGCACTTTGTGTGCTTGTGAGGATGTGTATTGTGCATCTGCTGACCGTGTCCAGCCAGGTGGGCAGCAGCTTGGTTTAGGTGTCTGCAGCCGCCTTACTCATCTTTTTATTTTGTTCTAGTTATTCTATCTATACTTCTAGCTGCACTGCAGATTTGTCTCTCTCTCCCTTTAATTCTGTCAGTCTCTGCTTTGTGGGTTTTGAAGCTCTGTGATTAGGGACGTTCTGTTATCATCATGAAACATTCTGCTTTATCTCGGTGATCCACCTTCTCTGCTGTAGATGCGCCATGCAGCTCCCTTAAGGTCAGGACGTGGTTCCTCTTCTTTTACTTTGAACCTGACGGTGGCCTGGAATTTTAAGATGCATTTCTGGTAGATAGCATCTGCCCCAGCCTTGCATTTTTCTGTCATTTTGACAATCTCAAGACTTTTAATTGGAATATTTAGACTTAATTGGAATGTAATCAGTGATAGGGTTGGGCTTAAGTCTAGCATTTGCCATTTGTTTTTCTCTGTCCTTTGACCCCTGTGTGAAAGGTCCCTGGCCATGGGATTTTGGAATTAAGGCCACCATGTCTTAGGAAACACTCTTACAGCACCGTACTTGGTCTCCCTGCCCCCGCTGGTGGGTGAGTGGTCACAGCGCGCCCTGTGTCCCAGTGGCAAGTGAAGTTCCTCTCCAGTTCCACTGTGGTGGACTGACAGCGCTGTGCTGAGGAGTCAAGGTCCCCATTGGAGCACTGTGACTGCGGCATGAGTAGGATGCGAGCCACCCGCTCTGACTGGGGTGGAGTGTCGCCCATGTTTCTGGTTAGGTATTTGGGGATGTGTCTTTGGCAAGCCCCAGCTCCTGGGAAGGGGAGCTAAGTAGAGGTTGGGGTGCTTGGGGGATTCACTGAGTGAGTTGGGTACAAATGACGACTGTAAATGGTGCTGAGCATCTTAAGAAATGTCCTAGAAACTGCAGGTCTGGCAAGAGTCTGGCATAACCCTGACACTGGAACTGGAGTTTCCTGGCAGCTGGGGAGCTGGTGGGGGAGGGCCGGCACCCTTCCCACGACCCACCTGCGAGCTCCCACGTGTGTACCCTTGCGACATTTCTAGACATTGCCTAGAGCACCTGCCCTGATGCCCCAGCTGCAGGAACCCCCTAGCTTCCAGCCTCCTGTTCCAGTGGACATCCTCTCCTGCCCCTGTCCTGCCTCAGATCCGCTCCATGTTAGCCCTCTAGCTGTGGCAGAATAACAACAGCCCCAGCTTCTCTGGTGCCCCTTCCCCTGGAGGCAGGTGAGGTCTGAGTGCCCTGGTCCCAAGTCAGGTAGGCTCTGGGACAGCTCTGTCCTGCAGATGGGCTGCCAGGGGCCTCCAGAGCAGTTACCACCAGCTTGACACCCCTCCAAAACACCCAGGTCTTCACATGAGGCAGCCCTGGCTGGCACAGCTCTGTCCTAACTCTCCCAATTGGTGACCTTGGTTATGGTGGTTCTAAGCCACCGTGTGTGGGCTGCCGTTGTGCTGCGGCAAGGCCATAGAGCAGCTCTCCACTGGAGTCACAGTCAGAAGTCCACCACAGGTCCCAGTCTGATCCCAGTCAGCCACCGAGCACAGTGACTCACTGGTGCCCTTGTCTCTGCCAGTGTGTGACTCCCTCCTGCCTGGGGACCTGCAGCCGTGGTATGCCACCCAGCGCTTTACTCTGCCCGTGCTCTCCGTACTGATTATCCTGCCCCTGTCCATGCCACGGGACATCGCTGTCCAGAAATACACAAGGTACGGGGGCTGCAGATGCTTCCAGGCAGGGCAGCTTGCCAACTGGGCCTCCCCTTGTCGCATGTTGGTGTTAGGAGGGGCGAGGGGAGCCACCAGGCCCGGCTTCCCCCTTTGGAAAAGGGCGAGAGATTGAACCCCTGGTGGGAAATACGAATCAGCAAGAATTTCACGGTGACGTCACATTCTGTTCTTGAACTGTCACAGACTTGGCGTGCCCACTGCCACACAGGCACAGAGGGATGCACAGTATTTTCTTGATTCTCCTCCCGAGGAGAGAGATTGGGTACACGATTGAAGAAACGAGCATGGCAGCGTCTCCACCCAAGTTTGCTGTAGGCCTTTCCCTCTCTGCCCACGAGCAGTGGTGGACTTTCTGCCTCTGAAACAACAGACATGGCAGGCCATGGAGTCTGTGTGTCACATATGGCTGAGCCACAGGTCTCCCCTACTTCTGTGGCTGAGCCCGATAGTGTCCTGACCTGGGTTCCATGTCCAAGCAGGTGACTGGCCTTCGATAAGTTGAGAGGCAAGTTATCATCCCCAAGGACACCAGTGACAAGTCCACATGCCTGGCTTCTTGGCCCAAGTGGCCCGTGCTGCTGCCCCTTGTATAGATGAGGTGACGCAGGCTCAGGTGGAGAGTGCCACCACACTGGCCAGGGTAGGGCAGGAGTTTGGATGCCAGTGTACGCCCCCTGCACTGGCTGTTGCCCAGTGCCAGCCCCCTGACGCTCCCCTGTCTCTGTCAGCACCCTAGGCACCTTGGCTGCTTGCTACCTGGCCCTGGTCATCACGGTGCAGTACTACCTCTGGCCTCAAGGCCTCGTGCACGAGCCCCATCCTTCACTGAGGTGAGTCTGTGCAGACAGATTTTTGTGGCCTCCAGAGGGAGGCTGCCAGGGGAGCCTGGACGAGGGGCCCTCTGGGCTTTGCCGTAGAGCCCTGGACCTTCCCGTGAGGTCCTTGGCTTTTCTGATGCATGACAAGGCCAAGGAAAGTCCCCTTCCTTCTTCAGAAAGGTCACAGCTATCATAAGGGATGACCAGCTACAGGCCCAGGGCCACACAGGTGCTGAAGACCACACTAGCCTGGGGCTCCTGGCCACGGCAGATATGTCCCCACAGGAGGTGCAGCAGAACCTGGCAGTCAGGTTGCTGGGGCAGAGGGAACCGTAAGGAGGCCAACCCGGGGGGCCACTGAGCAGGACAGAGAGTGGGCCCGGGGTGTCATGTGAGGACTCGGCTCTGCAGCAAGGACTGTGGTTTGCGCTGGGTGGGCTGTGAAACTGCACTGTTCTGAGCATGGCAGGGACGGGACGCGATTTTCTTCTAAAAAGGATCACCTGGTTGGTTGTGCTCTGCCAGAGTCGGGCAGAAACAAGGAGACAGGTCGGAGGGCCCACCGTGTCCCAACGCTTCAGACCACAGCACTTCCTGAGGAGGTGCAGCCAGGCACTGGATGTGTTGCGTCCCACTTGCCCGCGGCAGGGCCAACTCCTGGCATGTGGCTCCTGGGGGCCCAGGCTCAGTCTGCCACTCTGCTCTCTGGAACCTCTGGATTGTGCTGGGCGAGGGGCCTACCATGTTCACCCTGCACCAGGCCCTGCAGATCACATGGCAGATCACATGGCTGCTCGAGGCTGATGGATTAGAGGTAGACAGAGAGAGGAGGAGTGGATGGGAACCAAGCTCTTGGCTTGAGTAGCTGGAAGAAAGGAGGTGCTGTGTCCTGCCTGAGGGACTTGGAGAGGCGTTTGAGGCCTGAAGCATGAGGTGTGAGCTCAGCCTCTGGTGCTCAGCCACTCGGTCAGTGGAGGAGGAGCAAGGAAGACCTGGCCAGGGGTGGTGAGTCAGGAGGATGTGTGAGTGTCCTGTGGCTGCTGAGACAAGTGGCCACACACTTTGTTTAACCCAACACAAGTGTATTCTTCACGGTTCTGGAGGACGAGAGTTAGCATGAGTCTCACTGGGCAGGTCAGGTGTGAGACACCAGGGCAGAATCCAGTCCTTGCTTTTGCCAGCCTCCAGCTGCTGTTGCACACCTTGGCTTGTGGCCCCTTCCTCCTCCTCCAAAGCCAGCCACATTGTGTCTCTGACCCATCTTCCATTGTCACTGTTCCCTCCCACCATAGCCAGGCAGGGTTCTCTGGTTTCCAGGACTCCATAATTATGTTGGGCTCCCATCTTGGAGCCCTTAACCACATCTGCCAAGTTCCTTTTGCTCTGTAAGGGACCACATGTGCAGGTTACTGATGGGGACATGAACCTCTTTGGAGCCTGTAATTGTCCAGGAAGTGCTTAGACTGCAGGGGATGCTGTTCACTGCCCGCTCTGCTGTGTGTCTCCAGTTGGTGCTTGTCAAAGGAAGCCAGGGAGCCCTAAGAAGGCTTGACCTGGAGATTCTACCCGTGCACACTTCTGTCCCTTAGGACTGGGAGGAGGTCACACCATCCTTGCCCTACTGGAGGTGTGTGGGATGGAGGCTGCCTCTGCCCCTGCTCTCTACTGCATTGGCAGCTGGCAGCCTGAAGAGGGAAGGCAGGAGCTGCTTCCAGAGCTGCCTTGCCCCAGTCCTGCCCACCTGGAGAATGTCATGGTACCCAATGTTGGCAAAGACCTATTTAGAAAGCGCAGCATTTAACAAGCACCCTCTTTCATCCCCCAAAGCCTGGTCATGGGCACAGTTGTGAACACATCTTGTAGCCATGCTCAGAGTTCCCTGGTGTGGTTTAAAATCCTTCCTGTCAAGTTGCAGGTTGTTTGAGTTTAACTTTCTTAATAAATGCCTGTTCTTGTGCATTTACAGTCCCCCCTCCTGGACCTCTGTGTTTAGTGTCTTCCCCACCATCTGCTTCGGTTTTCAGGTGAGTTTAGAATGTGGCCCTTTCAGAGGCTCCCTGCTTCTGTCAAGGAGAAGTCTGAGCACTTGTTCTAGGGTGCCATGGGCTCTCAGCACCCACCTGTGGGTGTCTTCCGGAGATTGCCTGTGGTTGGCATTGGGGCTTTCTGGGGGTTGTGAATTGTCATTGACTTGGGAACCCAGCCCCATCAGTGGCATCAGTAGTTCCATGTGTACTGGGTTTGCACTAGAGTGTGGGGACCTGAAGCCTGTACCCCCTCGACAGGACGTTGACAGACTGTCGCCATGCAGGCAGGCCTGGGGCTGTGCTCCAGGATACCTGGACACCTGCAGGTGGATTGTGTCCCAGGGGTCTGGCGAGGAAGATCCTGTCTCATGAGGCTCACCAGCTGAAGGGCAGACAGACAGGATGCCTAGCAGAATGTCACAGGAGTGAGGACAGCTGGTGTGGAATCCCAGCAGCAGCAGGGGCAGTGACTCCTGCTGGTGCAGGGGGGAGCAGGACTCTGGAAGGATGCAGGGCAGCCAGGTGCAGGATGGTCTGCCAGGTGGAGGCGGCACAGAGAGCCCCCCATGCAGGCCTGGGAGGGTGGTGGGCGGGGCCTGGAGTGGGCCCGGGCCACGCCTGCCTTTGTGGAACTAGGGCTTCCCCACTCTCCTGGCATCTGGCACCACCTCTTCATGGTTTCCTTTAGGGAAGCTTTGCCTCCGTTTTCTCAAAACAACCACCTACCTACCACTGATGCCACCACCAACCACAAAACTCTGCCAAAGTAAAAGCGAGCTGTCAAGGGCTGATGCAGTCTGAGCTCTCAGCCTTGAATTTCCCCTTCCCTGTCTCCAACAGCCCATTTCTTTTGTCATCTTGCCTTCTTTTTTTTTTTTAGAATTATTTTGGAAAAATCTGAAATACTTCTGTTTCTCTTCCTTATAAATGACTCAATGTCACTTCTGGGGTTCAGCAGGCAGCTCAGGTGGATTTCTCACACCCAATGTCTTGCGAGACACGCGGCGTGGACTTGCTTTTGCCTGTGGTCTGGTCTATGCGGCTGCCCCTTCCTGGCCCCAGCCACATGGTGGGTGTGTGGCCCTGGCCACCATCCAGATGCTCTGGGCTTCACCTTTGTCTTGGCTCGCTCAGCTCTCCTAGCAGCCAGACGAGCTCTGGTTTCCAAGGACACCGGGTGCTGGGCTGCGTGATGTGTGGGGGCAGGACTGAGCCAGAGGTGGGGAGGGTAGGAGATGGTGGAGGCCGGCAGCTCAGCGAGGGGCAGGTGGACCTGCGGACCTCATTCAAAGCACCACCCCTCCCTGAAGCACAGTCAGCAATGGGCAGCCCCTCCCCCACGGCCTGTGCAGACTCCTGTGGGGCCTGAGAGCAGAGGGGCTGCCGGGTCATGCCAGCCGCTGTGGCCACGCTGGGATTTCCAGTTGGTTTTATACATCTTATTGAGATGCCGTTCACTTACCATATGACCCACTGAAGTGTCCAATTCGATGTAGTCACAGTCCTGTAGCTGCCACCACCATCAATTTCAGAACATGTTCATCAGCCCTGAAAGAGCCCCCTGTCCGTCAGCGGCTGCTCTGCCTCCCTCTCTCCAGCCTCTGCTGACCTCTGACCCTCCGTCTCTGTGGATTTCCCCTCGCGGGCATTTCATACCCATGGGGCCAATGACGTGGCCTGTGTGTCTGGCTCCTTCCCTCCGCATCCCGTCTTCAGGTCCATCCACCTGGCGTGTGTCTGTCTCCTTTCTCGTTATGGCCCAGTAGCGTCCCATCAGACAGACAGCCACAGTCTCTGTGTCTGGTGTCCCCCACCTCTGCTCGGCCTGTCACGGAACAGCCGGTGAGCCTGCATGCACCAGCGCCCCCCTACTGCCCTGCAGAGCAGCCCGCCCTGGGGGCCCCTCTTTGTCACCTGCCATCAACGGATAGATGCCCCTACACAGAAGCACAGGGAAGTCTTCCTGGATGCGTGCAGCACCCCGAGGCCTTCACTCCACATTGGGTCCCGCGGCGCCTCTGTACAGAGCGGCTGCTCTGGGATCCCCCCCACCAAGGGTCCTTGAAAACACAGCCTGGGATGGGGTGGGGGACACTGGTGTCTGTTGCGAACAGGAGGGTGACATGTGGAGGAGCACCCGGGCCATCCTGGGAAGTGTGCATCCCAGAAGTGCCCCAGCATGGAGGAGGTGCGGGCTCATCCAGAATCCGCCGCCAGTGGCTGAGGGTCTGGGGCTCTGCTGGCCTGTGGTCCTGGGTTTCTGGGGTTCAGGGAGGCCCCCAGAGAAAGTGGGCACATAGCTGTCCCGAGGGAGATAAGTCTGGGCAGGCGCATCAAGACTCCACCAGGTGGGGCCAGGAGGGATGAGGCCAGCATGCTGCCCCCACCTCTGAGAGGTGAGCCCCATGAGGGGACACCGTGGTGAGCTTGCTGACACTGTATCCTCAGCGTCTGAGTGATACAGAGCCTGGGGTAGGGGAGGGACACAGGTGGCTGCCAGGGAAGTGGGACATTGGTGGTTAACCATGGTGTGGTTGGCAGCCATGCCAGGTCTGACAGCCCAGGTCAGCAAGGTGGCCTGGTCACAATGACGCAGCTGGTAGCTGCTGAACACGCAGACCCAAAGAAGTGTGTGTCAGTGCGTGAGGGGGGACGCTGGCTCCATGCAGGATGAGTAGGGCTGGTGGGCAGGTCAGGCGCAGAGGGACCCAGGTGGCCGTGCTCAGTGAGTGGCCAGTGGGGAGGCAGCAAGGAACCTGGTGATGGGAACCTGTCCTGGCAGCTGGGCGCCTGGAGCATGGTGTGGGGCGGGGATGGAGGCAGCGACGGTCCACCCTGACTGCTCTGCCGTGCTGGTGCACGTGTGCCCGAGAGTGGCACCCAACCCTGGGGGCTCCTGGCACCCCTGCATGGTTTATGTGGTGAATTCTACCAAATGTGACATATTGTAGGTTTTAAGTTTGTGTGCTCCTGAGTGACGGTGTCAGCCCCCAGGAGGCCCCTCGCCATCGTTTCTTGCCAGCGGCACCTACCCCACCTGAACCACTGTTCTGCCTTCTGTCACCCTAGAGCTGGGGGTCCTGGTGGGTGGAGATGCTCCTGGGAGACATTTGGCCATGCCTGGAGACGTTTTGGGTTGTCACAGATGGGGGCCTCTAAGGGGTTACAGCTGGGGGTGCTACACAAAACCCTCCAGCGCACAGGGCAGCCCCACCAAGAGACTCCTCCCACCCTGTAGTCAGGAGCCCCGAGGTCGGGAACCCCACCTGTTCCCCCACTTGCTTCTCGTGCTGCCATGGTGGCGCGCCTGCAAGTCTGCAGGAACCAGGTAGAGAGCTGGGCTCCATCTTTTTTGGAGCCAAGCAATCTTCCCTGTGAATCTCCCACAATCTGCTAATGCTGGACACACGGGGTGTCCCTTTGAGACAGAGTATTCCCAGTCGCTCAGGTGGTTCTGACACCCCTGGCCTGAGTCTTGCTGACCACATTTCTGCCCTCCAGTGTCACGAAGCTGCTGTGTCCATCTACTGCAGCATGCACAGCCGGAGCCTCTCCCACTGGGCCCTGGTCTCCGCACTGTCCCTGCTGGTCTGCTGCCTCATCTACTCACTGACAGGTAGGCCCTGCGGGGTGCCAGGGTTGCAGGGAGTGGCAGAGAGAAGGGGAGCCTCAGCCAGTGCTTCCAGAGAGCCTGCCGTCTGCTGGCTCCGTAGTTTGCTTTCTGAGCGTCTTTACTGGTGGTGTCCCTAGTGTTCCACAGGAAAAGGCCCCATTCATAGATGAATAAACACTGAAGCCCAGGGAACTTCCGGGCCTTGTCCAGGGTCTCACAACTGGACGTGCAAAGCTGAGAGTTGCACTCTGCTGTCTCCAAAGCCCCTGCTCTTATGCTGGTGCCCCTCCTGGTACTGGAGACAACAGCAATGCAGCCCTCACGACACCACATCTGGGGTAGTTTGCAAGACACTGGGGCAGGGTGACAGTCTCGGGTGCTTATAAACTCCGCAAGGCAGGCAGTGGATCTGCAGTGATGCAGTCCTCAAATGCGTGGTTTATAAAAGGGGCTGTGACATGCCTGAGGTCACAGAGCCAGGTCTGGAGTGGGGCCAGGGATGACTTTGGCCGGCCACTTTCCAGCCTGGTGGCTTTTTAATCCACCTGTTGGAGCCTCTGATTTAGTAAGGCTTTGGGCTGCAGCAGATCTGTCCGGCAAACCTTGGACTCCTGAAGTCACCCAAGAAAAGTGGGGAAATTTCCCTCAGCAGGGGAGGGCTTCTCAGTCTGTAGCACTGGGTCAGAGGACCACGCCTCCGTCATCGTCAGCTTCAGACAAGCCCAGAGCTGGCAGAATCACAGGACCTCTCAGAAAGGGCCCTGAAGAAAGCCAGGAGGCCTCAGCTCTCCGCCAGAGGGTGGCACCTCAGGGCACAGTTGACCCCGGTCACGGAGGCCAGGGCATTGCCCTCAGGTCCCAGTGCCACCATAAGTAGCAGGGCATGCTGCCAGCTGCTCCTTAGCTGTCGGAGGAGCAGACTGCCCAGAGCTGGGTCTGCTTTGCAAGCACTGTGCTTCCAGTCTCTGTTTGCTCTGCACTGGCCCCTGGCACCAGCTATGAGCAAACAGTAAGATGAGCAGCAAGGAGGAGTGTGACCCAGGGGGCATCGTGCGCAGGCTGGGGCAGGCAGGATGGCCTTGGAGAATGGCAGGATGGGGAGCCCTTCTGGAACCTTCCATCAGCTCCTGGGGAAAACCTGTGGGCACTGCGTGTTGGGGAGGCTGGCCTCTTCCATCTGGAGTGTCCTGGATTCCATGCTTTCTGCTGCAGGGGCTTACGGCTTCCTGACGTTCAGGACTGGAGTTTCTGCTGACATCCTGATGTCCTACCCGGGCGATGATGTGGCCATCATCGTTGCGCGGGTTCTCTTCGCCATCTCCATCGTGACTGTCTACCCCATTGTGCTCTTCCTGGGGAGGTGAGCCTTGGCCAGGGCAGGCCAGCGATTAGTGGGCGGGGCTCAGCATGTGCAGCCTGTGCCCGTTGCTGGGCTGCTGTTGCCTCAGGGGGAGAGGAGGAAACGCAGGCACAGAGAGCTCAGGTAGTTTACCCAAAGTTGCCCAGCAAGTGTCAGCCAGCACTGGGCCTCAGCCACGAGTGCTGGACCCTCCACCCTGCCACACTCTGTTGGCAGCCCATCTGGTGGAGGCAGAGTCCCTGAGGGTTGGGAGTCCCCTGGGTGTAAGCAACTGGGGGCAGAACAGGGGGAGCCTGAGGAGGACTTTGAGACTGGCAGTGCCTGGCACTGGCTGGGGCCCCTGGAGTGCCATGTGTCTGGGTTGGCATGGTCTCCAGGTCCGTGATGCAGGATTTCTGGACAAGGAGCTGCAGAGGGATGCGGGGGCCTCTGGTGCTGGCTGACCCCACGGGGCCGTGGGTTCGGGTACCACTGACCATCCTATGGGTCACCGTGACACTGGCCATGGCCCTCTTCCTGCCCGACCTCAGCGAGGTCATTGGCATCATCGGAGGCATCAGCTCCTTCTTCATCTTCATCTTCCCAGGTAAGTGGCCACCTCCAGGCTTGCCCCCACTCGTGCTGGCCTAGCTCTGCAGGGACTCGAGGTTCTGGCAGGTGGGAGCCCAAGTGGGCAGGATGCAGGCCCCAGGCAGGCACCTTGCACACCTGCCCATGGTTTAGCAGCTCAAGAGCCCATGAATGGGGAGACCGAGGCCTATAGCCCCAGGAGGCCCAGTGCCCCTGGAGGCTCAGCCAGAGTGTAGCAGGGCCGAGTCCCCCCTGCAGCTTTGTCTTCCCTGCCGCTGCTCCTTCTTGCTGCAGGATGTGGCTTAATTTTTTAATTGCATGTGAAAGTCACATGGCTCTGGGTACAAAAGCAGGAGGGCAAGTCCCCAGCCTGCCCCAGAGCTGGAGGCACACTCCGTTTCCTGAGGTGGAGGCTTCTCGAGAAGGCTCCCAGTGTTGGGGTGGCATGCAGTTCCAGCCCAAACACAGGGGCATTCTCCCTGAGGGGAACCCAGCCAGGGCTGGGCAGGGGTGCTTCAGGGCTGGGGGAGCCCTGGAGGGCACAACTGGTGCCAGACAGCGACCCTGGTCAGCAGAGGCTGGTGCAGGCTGGGAGAGGAGCCACGTTGAGCAGATGGTGAACTTGGGGAGCCTGTAGCCAGACATCCTCAATGTCCCAACCCAGCTGCCATATCAAACAAGGAGGCTGAGCCCCTGGGTGGACCTACAGAGACACACAGGGTTTTTAAGGTCTCCTCCAAACACAACGGGAAGTGAAGTTCCACTCGGGCCAGGTAGGAGGGCAGTGAGGGTGCATCAGCAGCCTTGGGGGGACAGACGTCGGGATGGAGGGCCAGGGAGAAGCCGAGTGTCAAAGAGGCTGCGGATACTCAGCGGGAAGAATGGGCTTTCTGTGGTGTGTTAAGCTCAGGAGTGTCTTTGCTGTGGTAACGTGGTAACCTCCCGTGGGCCTGCTCCCTTGTGGACGAGGGTGGAAGAGGAGGCTCACTTGGTCTTGGGGGGCTTTTCCAGCCACACGCCCTTAGTTCCTGTCTGGACTGCTGTGTTCCCGCTCGGCTCTCACACGATTGCCATCGCCTTCAGGTTCTAGCCCTTGCCACGCGGGAAAGGGCCACTGGGCAGGTTGGGATGGTGGGGACTCCACGGGATCTTTGGGCAGAGGGGCCTGTGCTGAGCCCTCCAGAGCCATTTCCAAGTATGTCCAAATAGACAAAGGGAAAGCAGCTGTCTGCCAGCTGCTGGGCGCTTCCCAGGTGCCCGCCATGTCTGCACCATACCACACTGCCAGCCGTGGAGGGTGTTGTCACTAACCCTGTGAGACTGAGGCTCCAGAGGCCACTGTCACCTCTGGCCAAGGCGTGAGAGGGGTACTGAGCTGGGATTCCCCCACCCACCTGACTCCAAGCTGAGCCCTGGGTCTCCATGCTGTGCCACCTGGCCAGGAGGGACTGTCCTGTGGGCCACCTGTGGTAAAGTCCTTGAGGATCCCCTTGGGTCGGTAAGGAAGAACGGGCTGACCGTGTCTCTTTGCAGGTCTGTGCCTCATCTGTGCCGTGGACATGGAGCCCGTAGGACCGAGAGTCAAGTGAGTGTCCTCAAGACAAGGGTGGTGGCTGGGGTGTGCCCATGTACCAGGAGCGTGAGTCCTTCTGTCCATCCTCCTCCTTGGATGAGGAACACAGGCCGCAGGGGCAGGGCCTTGGCGTGGTAAGAGGACATCTGAGCCAGACCGGCTGTGGCCAGCAGTGCTTGGCCTGCACACGTCTACTCTGTCGCTGGCCACTAGGCTAGACTGAGGGCAGGACAGGCTGCCTACTGCTGGAATCGGGAGACGCGGTGGCAGGCTGGACCCGGGCCTATGTGCTCTGTCGCCAGAGTGGCAGGTCTTGCTGAGGTCGCTAGGCCCTGTCGCGCTCTATGCCCCGCCTTTCTGGGGAGCCTCCACCATCCAGATGAAGCTAGTGGGACAGAGTGGGGGCTGGCCTGGCCCACTCCTGCCCACCCTCTTGTTCCCATTCCGCAGATGCAAAGACAAGGCCGAGGCAGGTAGTAAGATGCTGCCCTAGCTCCCTAGGGCCACCAGAGCAGATGTCCACACCCTGGGGAGACGCTCCCTCTTCCAGCCCTGGGGGCTAGGAGCCTAGGCTCAGGTGCAAGCTACCCCTCTGCCAGCTCCTGGTTACCACAGTGTCCTTGGCTTGTGGCTGCTGCAGCCCAGTGTCTGCTCCATCCTCACGTGGTCATCTGTCTCCATCTCTGGGTCTCGAGTCTCCCATTACTCTTCTCTTAGAAGGACACCTGTCAGTGGATTAGGACCCACCCTAAATCCAGGATGACCTCCTCACAGATCCTTCTTGCAGTTACTTCTGCAAAAACCTGTTTCCAAATAGGTCACACTCACAGGTGCCAAGTGGACATGAGGTTGGGGACTCAGCCCACTTCAGACCCTCTTAAGTTACAGCAGCCCTGATGTGGCCCAGCTGTGGGCCTGCACCTGTCTCCCCTCCCTGCCCCACTGAGCCCAAGCTTAGTTTCTCCAAAAGAGCAGGCTCAGCATAGCTTCCTCCCACCTGGGCTCCAAGCTGACCCTGGCCGTCGGGCACTACAATGGCATGTCCCCAGGCATGCTCTTTGGAATCTTGCTCTTGGGCTTTGTCCCATGATCCGAGCTCATCAGTTTTTACTGAAGAGCTTTCAAGACTGTTTTCTTCCTAAGCCTGCTCTCCGTCCTCCTGAGCCCTCTGAGTGGCTTTGAGGGGTGTTGCAGCTGGGGTCACGCCTGCCATACCCCCACCGTGGGCATGGGTGGCGCTAAGCAGCTGCTCCAATGTGCTGCTCACCAGAGATGCCCTTCCTGGCCCCTGGGTCCTCCTGGCCTCTGCCGACAGGCCAGAACCATCTCTGGCTGCCCTGCTTTCGGTGAGGATCACTTCTTCTCCCACCTCCATGAATGCACCCTGGTTATATTGGAAAGCTCGCGAATGTGGCCTTGGCGCCTGCCAGTTCTAGCCCCACGCCTCCACTGTCTTCCTCCCCAGTGTGTGTGTGACTGTGACCTACAGCTTTCATCTCGTCCCTCATTTTGGGGGGTTTCAGCCGACAAGAAGGAGGGAGTTTGAAACAACCCCCCCACCCCATAGTTTATTTTTCTTTGATAAAATATAGAGGAGCAAGATTATGAACTAAGATGGAGTGAGGAGGTTTTAAGAATGCCTAGGTACTTTATTTCCCAAAGTTGGCTCAGAAACCCATCCCTTCACGTAAAGGAGAAAAAGGAATTTTCTCAAAACCAGTGACCCCTGGGGTTCACGCAGCATATCTCCAGGCCTGCCTTGCTCACGGGTGCTGGCCGGGTGCTGATTGGGGTGTTGAATTGGCAGGTGCTGCTTGGAGGTCTGGGGTGTGCTCTCCGTGCTGCTCGGCACCTTCATCTTTGGGCAGAGCACAGTGGCAGCTATCCTGGAGATGCTCTGAGCGGCCCCCACAGGTGACCTGTGCATCTCCCATGTTCATCCTGGAGACCGATGCAGTTTTCATCATGAAGATGCCGGGGAAATGGACAGCTTCCGCCTTCCGGGCTTCTGCTCCTTCCCAGGATCTCAGTACGATGGTGAGGAAGGACTGCCTTGGGTTCTGGCAGCTGCTGGAACAGCTCGCCACACACCATGACTCAAAGCAACAGAAGCTGTCGCTCCCAGGCTGGAGGCCAGGGGTCGCGGTGGAAGTGTGGCAGCCTGTGCTCCTAAGCCCCCGGGAGGCTCCTCCTCTGCTTGCCCTTGGCGGCTGTCGGTGCTTCTCCGTGATCCCTGGCCTGCGATGTCCCTCGGTCTCTGCTTCCATCTTCACCTGGCCGCCTCCCCTGAGCGTGTGTCCAAATTCCCTTCTTACAAGGACACCAGCCCTTCAGTTAGGGCCCACCCTCATTTACTATTCCCTCATCTGAATCTCATCTCAGTTACTCAGTTAGGATGTGTCAGGCTCCAGTCTCCAAATAAGGTCGTGCTGGCGAGGTCTGGGTTAGGACTTCAGCTGACCTTGCTCAGGACACGAGTGAATCCAGGATACCGGGCTGGGAGCTGAGGCTTTGGTGTTGTGATCAAAGACATCGGGCGAGGACAACTGGAGCCCTGGAGGAGAATTGGGGGCCTCCCTTGGGGGCAGTGGTGGACTTGAATCCTCCAGCCAGGGCCTGGACCAGAAGGTGTGCAGGGGGATGTCCACCCAGGGTGGGTGCACAGCCGTGCACGGGCCACACCGCAGCGTGGATCCCAGGAGAGCACCCTCCCTACCACTTGCTGTGCTTAGAGAGCCCAGAAGCCCAGCGGGCCCATCACCCTGCAGCTCCCCACTGTCCCCACCCTGACCCCACCCTGACCCCTAGCCTGGCCCTGGCAGGAGTCAGTCTGCTGTAGAGACAGGGACAGAGGGTCTTCCTTGGAAGGATGCTTTCCCCTGGGTGGGCGGCAAGCCAGACAGCAGGCTGTGCCCTTGCCAAGTAAGTCTCGCATGGTGTCTGTGGCTGAGTGTGGTCGATGGTGACAGGGCCATCCGTTTGGGCCAGCCTGTCCACATGCACAGTCTAAAAACTGCACTGCAGTTCACACACTGTACAACTGCCCTCTGAATTGCACAGTCCAGGCACTTGGTGTATTCAGAGTCACTCCTGCAGGGAGAGCCCCACGCCATCAGCAGCTGCGTTGCCTCGCGGTCTCCAGGTCTGCCCGCCTGGACATGTGTGGTTGACCCAGGCAGAACGCGGTCCTGGTGGGGGGCGCTCCTCAATGGAGCACAGTGTTTCAGACATGTCCACTACGCAGGGGGCAGCTGAGGCTTGGGAAGGCCAATGTCTTGCAAGCTGCAGCGCTGAGTCAGAACTGACCTTGGTTGAGCTCCACTGTCTACTTCCTGTCCTCTACCCCATGCTCCTTGCTCAGGAGTAACCGCAGGAGGAGGCACAGTGCACAGCCCTGGGGACAGGGCTGGCGTCCCTGCCAGGCTACTTCAGAGGAGGCTGCTTATGGAGGGGTCTGTGACTGTAGGCAAGGCTCTGGACCCTGTGAGGGGACATAGGACCCCTCTCCCCGTCCCCTGTACCAATGCCATAATGACCGGCCCACCCTGTGTCCAGTGGCCACAGTTTCCTCCCAGGCTAGGGCTCAGTGGCCAGGACACAACGGGCAGAGTGCGTTAGTGGGTGCTGTCGTCGCGAGGTGGGCTGAGGAGGGAGTCTGTTGACCCCCGTCTGCTACTCGAGGGCTTTGCTGCACTGGCCAGAAGGCTGGGGCCGGGTCGGGACCGTTCAGGGCGTCCACGAACAGCACAGGCGTGTGCAGGAAGGGCCCTGCCGTACTGGGAGCTGTGACTGGCTTTGAACTTGAGCTTGGTTTGGAACCCTGGCTCCGGCATTTGCTGTCTCAGAGCTGTTGGAAATGTAGGAACTTCTCCAACATCGCCTCCCTGCTGGCGGGGTGGAGCTGGCTCAGGTTTCCCGCATGCTCACTGTGAGGCTGGAAGGTGGTGCTGTTTGGAGCGGCTGGGTGTCTCCCTCGCATTGGGCCCAAGAAAGTCAGCCTCTCTTCCAGAAAACAGGTTGAGAGCGGCAGTGGAACGCTGAGTTTCCTAGCAACAACAGGAAAAGGGACATGGGAGGATTTGAGGGCTGCCCAAGCACAGTGACATGGGAGCATGTGGGCTGGTGCTAAATGCAAGAGGAGGAGAGGGCAAGGGCTTCAGAGGTGACCACACTGCCACTGGGGCGACAGCTTCCAGCCAGTGCTGTGGCAGGTTCGGATGTGAGCCACGTTAGCCAACCCGGCACAGGGACGGCCACCGCCAGCAGAGGCACGCAGGCTGAAGGCCCTGCAGCCATCTGACCTGGGAAGGAAGGTGCAGATGGCCTTTTGGACTGTCCTACTTAAACACCAAGTGGTGCCTCAAAGTCTGTGCAGCCGGACACAGGGAGGCAAGCGGTGTCCCCAAAGCCCAGAGGGCTGTGGAGGGTGTGGGTGTGGGTTCTGGGCCAGGAGGATCCAGGCTGACTCTGGGTCACCAACAGGCTATGTGGCCTGGTAAAGCCTGTGCCCTGTCTGAGCAGTGTCTGCCTCAGGCCACTGACGCAGGGAGCCTCCCTCAGTCTACTCCTGGCCTCAGGGTCCTGGCTGTGGCCCTGTGTTTCTAACACAAGGTCAAGGACAGCCCCTCCCCCCAGGACCACGTGAAGATGAGCAGAGGGTCACTTGCAAGCCCTCGGCACGGAGCCTGGCCCGCCACAGCTCCTGGTCAATGGTGACAACTGTGCTTGTGTGCCTCAAGTCACCTCTTCCAGCAGGGCCAAGTGACACACTGCACCCTGCTCCACACACTGAGGCTGCATGGGCAGCGAGTGCCTGGGGCAACGCTCCATGAGCTCAGGCACACAGGAGTCCTGCGACGCAAGGCCACCTCTGAGGCCTCCTGCGGACAGCGGTGTGGAGTTGGGCCCTTGGGGCAGCGGGGCGCTCTGTGCAGGTGAGTCGGTGGGGATGGTGAAAAACAGTGAAATTCATGTGACGTAAGATCAACAGCTCATGGTGACAACCTGGGGCGTTGGTTGCACCCAGCGCCACCCTCCTCAGCCACCACAACCAGCCGCGCCTGCACCCTGCCTGGGTCTGCGGGTTCTGGCTCTCGGCAGAGAGGGAGGCGCGGCCTCCCTGGCAGTTCTCCGCGCTCTGCAGCCCGTCACTCCCTCGTGACCAGGTGTGGTCCTCCCTCTGCACTAGCCAGCGAGGGCTCCAGTGGGATGCCAGCCCCAGAAGCCTCGGCCCGAGTCTCCAGCACAGTGGCGCGTGAGGCACGTCCTCTGTGTGCTTAGCTCGTGCTGCTGCAGGGGGAGCCAGGGCCCTGCCCCAGCCAGGCAAGCGCGCCACCGTGGAGCCGCCCCGCCGCGCTGCCAGTCACCCCGCTGCAGATTATCTCGACGTAGGCAGCTGTTACGCGGAACGACAGACAAGGAGGCCTGCACGTGTGCAGGACAGGTGCAGCCGTCAGGCCTCACGGCCTTGCATCCAGCAGCACGCAGAACGCCCTGCCCACGGTCGGCCAGTCTGGACACGCAGCCTGTGGACATGCAGGGCCGGCTGGTTGAGATAAGCTGCGTCTGTGCCCCACGTTCTGCTATCTGTTGGTTGGTTGGTGGACATTTGTTTCCGCCTTTTGGCCGCTATGACCAGTGCTGCCGTGGATGCTGGTGCGGAGCACTTGTTTGAGTGCCTTTTTTCCAAGTCTTTCGGGTAGAGCGTATGTCCAGAAATAGACCTGCTGGACCGTATGGTGATTCTGCCTTTAACTTTTTGAGGAAACTAATTCAGACATTAAGGGGTTTTCCCCTGCCCCCACCAGCTGCTGCAAGGAGAGCTTAGTAGGTGGACACAGGGCTGCGGGCATGTGGCTCTGGGTAGAATCCAGCCTAGCTGCTGGTGTGCTGTGTGACCGCTGGCGAGTTACTTGCCCTCTGTGTCTGTTGCCCTGCTGAGGATGGCGCTGTGAGCACGAGGGAGCTTGGTTCTGTGTGTGGCTGAGTGTGATCGAGTGGGGCTGTTGCGCCTTTTAGGGTTGACATGTGTCCTCAGCCTGCTCCTGCCCGCCCGTGAGGGGCCCCCGAAACCTGGGAGTGCTCAGTGCTGCGGCGCCTTGGGAGGGCCCGGGCAGCCTGCGAGGTGCATGCAGGGGCTTGGGGCTCCTGTTGTGCCTGCAGAGCCTCAGCGCCCCTTCCTAAGGGCTGAGCTGACCAGGGCAGTGGCATCTCCCTGAAGGTAGAGCAGCTGTGTTGGCGGCCACCGCAGGTCCCAGCCCTGCAGGGGTACAGGCTTGGGGGCTGGTGCCACACGCGCCCAGGGGCAGCGGGCCTCAAGCCCCCCTCACCCTCCCATATGCCTGCCGTCTGGCTGTGTGGGGCAGTGGGCATCAGGCATGGCAAGGAGGGCAGCGTGGTGTGCCAAGGGGGCGAGGTGCAGGGACTGTCCTCCCAGGTGGCCTGAGCAGGCGAGGGGAGAGGCATGTCCCTGGGGCTGCTTCCGGGCAGCAGCCTGCTGCACCCTGGCCCCAGCCTCCCCACTGTCCCACAGGGGCCCTGCTGCCCTCTCCTCTCCCTTGTCCCTTGAGACCTGCGTGACAGTCTTTGCTCTAACCAGGACAGAGAGAAGTTGCAAAGCTTCCAGAAGAGGACTTGGCCACCCAACTTCAAGGACTCGCCACACCCCGAGCTCTGGGGAGCCTTGGTCTCGCCTCCCCGCCGCTGGGCCAGCTCCACACCCCCGGGTGTCCTGCACATGTGTCTGTTTACCTGGGCCACCTGGGGTCTGTGCTAAGTGACCCAGGCTGGGGTCCCTGTGGACCAGCACTCCACCTGGGCCTGTCTGCTGGTCCTTGTGCTGCCCTGAGCCATAAGTGACTCCAGAAGCTTCAGTGAGTCCCTCTGCTGAGCTCCTGGAGCTGAGGGTGGTCCTGGGACCCTGACCACTGCACAGGCAGGAGCTCACGTATCAAATGCCTCCCTGCAGGGCAGTCACCCCCTCTGTGCTGCAGACAGGACAGAGAGGCTGGGAGTCTCCGCTAAGGTCTGTGGCAAACGGGTCATCCTGGATCCATGCTGCCCAGGATGGCCAGCTGTCACTCAGGGAGAGGGGGGACAGAAACACAGCACACAGCTGTCCCAGCTAGGGTTTATTTGGTGCCTAGCGTGGCACTGTTACATGGGCACTACTGCCACTCCTGGGCTTGGCCCAGGCCTAGGTTGGGAACTACAGGTCACAGCTCCTACCAGGGCGAGGAGTGTTGAGGAGGGCCTGGCCGGTGAGTCCTGCTGAGCTAGGAGTGGGGGTTGCAGCGGGCTAGGTTTGCGAGGCCATGGGGGGGCAGGAAGGACAGTGGGATGCCAGCCCCAGAAGCCTCGGCAGGACCCCAGAGCACAGGTGCTCTGCCAGCTTGGGTGGGGGCAGGGGAGGCGCCCAGGGCAGGGGTCCTCGTCCACTTCAAACCACAGAGGAAATACATTCTTGTTTGGAAGTAGACTGGAAAGACTGTGTACCAAAGTTTCTAGAAAAGGGGTGTCCTGGACCAGGGGGAGCCGGTGGCAGCCTCCACGACCTCAGCGGTGGTCAGTCTCGGCCCACGGTGCACCAAGCAGCTAGAAGAGAGAGGAGAGTCGGTGGGGCGGTGGGAGCACGCACCCCTTCCCTCATGCTCTGAGGAGGGTGCAGCTGGCAAGGGAGGAGGGCAGGCGAGGTGCCCTGGCCCTCGGACATCTGCTTCCCTTCCTGCCGCAGGGCAGCAGCAGTGCCCTCGGGCACGTGCCTTACTCGTCCTGTGCCAGCTGTGCTGGGTCAGGCCTGCAGAGGGGCAGGCTGTCAGCACGAGGGTGGCAGTGGTGGGTGGCCTTGACAGCAGAGCTGGCAAAGCCATGGAGGTGCTTGCTGGCCACGCAGGTGGGGCCCACCCACCTCAGGTGAGCTCCGCAGAGGGGCCTGCTGCGGGGGGCGCTGCGCTTTTTGGGCTTCTCTTGTGTAGCCCCACTGTGTGCCAGGCGTGTCCCCCTGACACCCAGCCTTGCCTACTCTGAGTCCTGGCCTGACCCTCTGTTCTGTGGCTGTTGGGGCGTGGGCCTGGCCCTCTCCTGAGCTCTCCTCCTGACTGCTGCCTAGCACGGCTATGTGGTGGGCCTCTGGACTCTGCTTCTGGGCAGGGAGGTAGGCAGAGTCACTGCAGGACGGGGGCCTCCTCAGCTGGCACCACCTGGCAGGCTACACTCAGGTCTGCCTAGACAGCCGCCTCAGGTGGAACTTGTGAGCTGGGCGCCCCTCCCCAGTGCTGGCTCTTGTCCCTCTACCTGGCACTGAGATCCGGGAGAGGGCCTCGGGCTGGCTCAGGGTGTCCACCTTGACATGCCGGAATGCCTTGCACACGGGGCTCTGCAGGTGCCTGCGAGCAGGGGAGCGGGTTAGTCAGGGGCTGCAGGAGGGGCGCCCGGTGTGGGCCCAGCGCCAAGCCCAGCCCTGCCTGGGATGGGAGCTCAGCTGAAGGGCAGAGCATAAGGCCAGACGCCAGCTGCTGGTCTTGCCTGGGTGTTCACTCTAGAGGGAGGCCCATACCCCCAGGCCTGGTGGGGCCTGCCTGCCCTGGGAACAAGGAACTTCCACCTCCCAGTTCACCCCAGGGGTTGGATGGGACTGACATTTGCCTGTACAGATAATACCAAAGCTGCGCGGGATTTAGGCCCTTGTTCCCAAGACTGAGCCAAGTGTGGCCCTGGAGGAGACCATCATCCTCCCCTGTTGTCACTCTCTGCTCACAGAAGCACCCCTAGGTTCTCAGTCTCATTGTTCGTGAATGCCAGGGAGGAAGGACAGGGGTGCAGAGCGACCCACACCTGTCCTTCCTGCTGGTCTGAGTTCTAGAGGGACTGGGTAGCCTCTGGCGAATCAGAAACCTCAGGAGTGTTGCTGGATCTCCCCTCACCACCCAGGGAGGATAGCAAGTTGCCCCGATTGTGCTCTGAGCAGGTGACAGCCACAGATGGAGCCGCCAACCCCATCCCACCACCACCTGCCAACAAGCACTGGTGGGTGGCTAGGCACAGGGATGGAACAGCTGACCACACCTGCACTGCTACCTGCTCCAAGTCAGGCCCCGGACACCATGACACGTCCAGTAGGAGGGTCTCAGCCCTCAGCAGGGCGAGATAGACAAGGGCTGAGGGAAAACCATAGGGCTTCCCAGAGGAGGGTGTGGGATCAGGGCATCCAGGGGCAAAAGGGACCCCCACGGATGAGCCCCAGGGGCTGGGCGGAGCTTGTCTGCCTGGAATCTGTGCTCAGGAGCCCAACACCTGTGGGGAGACTCCCCACATCCAAGCAACCTCCACCTGTGTTTAGGACGCAGGCTGGGCTGGCATTTTTGTTGGGAGAACCTGGGCACACTGCTCCTCCCATGCCCCCTCCAGTCATTCTGGGCCATGGAACCAGCCAGTCTACCTCGCCAGCCCTGCACATGGGGACACAGCTGTACCCACCTCTTCCACTCCTCCTCTGTCTCCCAGAACTCGTAGATGACGAAGGTGAAGCCATCCAGCAACCTCACAGCAGCGATGCTATGGGGAAGAGATGCAGGGAGCCTGTGGCTGGCAGGGACCACCGCAGCCCCGCTACCCAGGCACTCACGGCCACCTTCAACCTCCTCTTCCCCACCTGCCCTCTCGTGGGCTTTGACAGGGCAACCCCGGAGCCAACCACGCACAGCCTCAGACTGGGCTACACGTCCTGCAGGCCAGGCTGGACCCTGTGGGAGCTGGGCCACCACTCTCCTCGCTGCAAATGGGGCAGGTCCTACATGGCTGGGGCTCCCGGGAGCGGGAGGCCAGGGTGACTGAGATGGAAGAAGAAGGTTATAGCATCTGGTACTGTCCTTGTCCCCTGGCCCTCCCCAGCTGCTGCTCTTTCACACACACAGTAGTGAGCCCCCAGGCCCCTGGAGGAGGGGACTTCTCTGTCAAGGTGAACGTCTGCTGGGGGACTACAGGAGCGAGGCCGGGGGACAAGCTGCTAATCGTGTTCTTGGTTCGTCATGCTCCAGCCTAAAATGACGTGTGGCGCCGTGGGTGCATAGCTCTGTGAGTGGATGGGGGCAGGGATGCTGCCCGAGAACCAGCCCCAGCCCCGGGCCTCTGCCAGCCTGGGCAGCGTCGCTCTCGCTCCCCAGCCCTGGGCAGGTCGTCACTGGCTGCGGGGCTCTGCCAAGTGTGTTACTGCAGCGCCACAATCGTGGGTGTGTGGATGGCGTCCGCTGGGCTGACACACTTGTGGTTTTGGGGGACGATGCCTCTGGCCAGGTGGGAAGACTGAGCCCAGCAGGCTCCAGCAGGAGTGAGGACAGACATTCCACAAACGGGCGGGAAAGCCCTACTGTGTGCACCCAGACGGACAGAGGGACTGGGACCAAAGTGGAGGCAAAGGGGCCCCAAGGGCTCAGGGTCAAGGACACACCCTGGAGGGTGGCCAGGATCCTCCTGTCCATCCCTCCCTTCTTTTCCTGTCTCCTGTGGTGAATGGCTTTGAAGACCATCTGCAAGAGCACTTGCCTGGCCTGCCCAAGGCCCTGGGTGCCATCCCCAGCACCAGGCTCTCCACACCGATAGGCAGGCACCTCTGTGGCACCAGGAATTTAACAGGGACCACACGGCCTTCAGGACCCCCTCCACCAACACACCCATGTCTTCCCACCTGCACCTGCTCAGGAGAGGCCCTACCCTTCGTGGAATCTCTGAAGCCAGAGGAACCTGGAGTCAGCTGCACCTCCTCCTCCCACCTCGACACCCCACCAAATCCAGTTGGTTCTGCCCCTTCCTGCCAAGGCCCCCCCAGGTCCTGGGGGTGACCACCCTGATGCACTCAGCCCATCTTCACAGGGCAGAAAAGGGACAGAGTCTGCTCCTGCCTACCTGTCTCCACCAGGGCCCACTGTGTTGGTAATACGTAGGTCCTGCTACCCCACAGGCTGGCCCCTCACTGCCCTGTCCAGCTGCACCAGAGCTTTCTTGCCCAATATGGCACCAGATGCCGGCCGGTCTACACAGGAGGAGGTTGCTGGCCTCTGCACCTGCCTTTGAAGGCCCCAGATTGCTGCCTCCCTGCCTCCACAGTCCCTGTTGCCAACCTGCATCACCTTTGTCTCCTCTTCTCCCACCGAGAAAAACCCATCAGCCAAAACAGCCAGCTGCCCGGCTGCAGCAGGGCCCCCAGGGTCCATGGAGGGCACCTGAGTGAATGGATGGCTTTTCCCTGCTCAGGGCAGGGAAAGACCCTGGGAACAGGGAAGCCAGGCAGGAGACGGAGGCAGGGCTGATGGGTGGATGGAGGCCGGCTGTGGGGACGGGAACAGGGTGGGCCTAGGGCACATGTCAACAGACCTTCCGGACCACAGGTAGCAAGGGCACAGGGCTGTCCAGTCCCCTCAGAGGTGGCCATAGCTGCCGGCTCAGGAGCAGCACAGGTCAGAGTGACAGAGCAGGGACAAGAGGGCGGGGCTGCCCAGTGGCTGGATGTAGCTGCTGTGGGCCAGCATCTCCACCCCAGGAGACCCTGCGCTGGGGAGACGAGGGAGGACATGGCTGCCACTTCAGGGTCGCTCTGCCTGCGTCCCTCAGCTGTCGGCCCCGTGTGTGCACGCCAGGCTTGGGGCTCAGCAGCTCAGCTGGGCCAGCCTGAGGGGCGCCAGCCTGGCCTCCACCCTTCCTGCCTCACGTGCCACACGCTCCCAGCGAGCTGGGGAGTGGGGCCTGCTGGGGCAGGGCGTAGACAGAACAGGTCAGGTGGGAAGAGGCGGAAGGAAAGGGAGGCCAGCCTCACTCCAAGGCCTCCAACCTTCCCTCCCAGCCAGCCTCCCCAGGCCCGTTACTCCCAAATTTCTGGGAAATCTACAAATCTTCACTCACAATCCTGCAGTTACTAGAAAGTCACTCGCTTATGAAAACTGCCCTGTGCATCTGTCTTCAGAACAGATGAAGCAAAGGGAGGTACCGTGTCTTAAGAAACCTATAGCCAAACACAACGAGTGGAATGGACCCGCGTTATCTGTGGGCCAGACAATGGAGATGACTGTCAAAATCCCAAGAATGGCCAGTCCACCACAACCATCTTGTGATCTCCAGACTGTCACCCTGCCCGCCCTCATGGCTGCCTCTAGCGGAGAATCCCAGCCCCCATCTCCCTCCCAGCCTGCCTCTCCCTTGAGGGTCTGTGCCTTGCTTTCTTGAATAAATGTTTGTGCCTCGGACACAGTATGGAATTCTTTTTCACAACGTGGACAAGGACCCCATCGTCCTGCACTGAGGTCCCCATCTCCTGGACCTGCTTGGGCACCCTCTGGTGACATTGCCAGCAGCCCCCTTTACAGATCAGTGAGACATCATCTGCACAGCTGGGGGGGGCTGTCCCCACCTTCCACCCCCAGGCAGGGCTCCCTGCCACCATCCAGCCCCAGGCCGCATCAGGCTCACTCACTGGAAGCAGCTCCCTACTGCAGCGGTGCCCCGCAAGTACTGCCGCAGGGAGTCCAGGAACTCGCTCAGCTGCTCCGGACACACGGCCATCTCCTGCCGGACGAGGTGCAGGTGCTGCCAGGACAGAGCAGATGGGCCTGGGCCTTGCAGCCCCCACTGGGCTCCCCACCAGGCCCTCTCCACCTGGCCCAGCCTCAAAGGCACTCAAGGGCCTCAGAGGCACAATTGGGCCACTCCGCCCCAGTGTTTATTCCTACATATGAAAACTGGCTAAAGCAGGACTGGAACTTGAGCCTCCATGTGCATACAGTAGTCCGGGAAGGGATGTTTAAGGAGACTGCCTGGGGCCATGGGGTCCCCAGAGCCAGCAGCGGCCAGGAGTCTGCCTTTCAGTGTGCCTCAGCTCTGCTCACACCTGGCTCTCGGCCACACCCCACAGTCAAAGTCCTGACCTCAGAGTTCACCCCTTGGGGGAGGGTGTC
The DNA here is from genome assembly GCA_028644305.1 of Xerus rutilus. NCBI lineage: Eukaryota > Metazoa > Chordata > Mammalia > Rodentia > Sciuridae > Xerus > Xerus rutilus. Next base: position 3,847,867 of record CM053414.1, read on the forward strand.
CGTGGGGTCCTGCAGGCAACGGCTAGGACTGTAGCTGCCCATGTTGGTCCCAGGCAGGGGCGTGATGGACATGGAGCCCTGGGATCTTGAGGGTCCTGGTCCTGGCAGGGAAGGGTGACAGGGAGGGATGGAAGGGTTCGGGGGAAGGGCCTCACCATGTTGGTGCCTTCTTCATCCAACAGGCACTGCTGCAGGTCAAGCCAGAGTGTCTGAAATCATGAAGCGCACAGTGACTCCTAAAAGGCGCCTCTACCAGGGAGGCCTCCAGGATGCCCCACGATGACACTGGAGCACTGGGGTCACCACAGGGCTGCAGCGCCTCTGCCCAACATCCCCAAGGCTGATGGGCACTCCTGGGCCAGGCCTTGCAGGACAGGGCTCCTGGGCCAGGCCTTGCAGGACAGGGCTGTTTGTCCTCCACGCACAGAGCTACCTCAGAGGGCCCCTGAAGCAGGCCTGGGAGACTGCAGAGAATCCTTCTGGCACCTGAGGGCACTGGGAGGCTCAGGGCAGAGGGCATGCCAGGAGCTCCAAGTGTTTTGCTAGGAGGTCGCAGGAGAGCCAGCAATGGACTTAGGAGGCCTGAGTCCAGGACACTTTTTTTTTTTTTTTTTGCCACCACTGCTGACAGTAGCCCTGGGATTCCTGACCTACAAGTAACCCCAGTCTTTTTTTTTTTTGGTACCGGGGATTAAACTTAGGGGCACTCGACCACTGAGCCACATCCCCAGCCCTATTTTGTGTTTTATGTAGAGACAGGGTCTCACTGAGTTGCTTAGCACCTCATTGTTGCTGAGGCTGGCATTGAACTCGTGATCCTCCTGCCTCAGCCTCCCCAAGTGTTGGGATTAACCCCCAGTCTTACACTCTGGAGCCTCATGAATCTAATGGTCTGTATGGTGTGGCCCTCCAACAGCCCTAAACCAAAGGACTCACGAGCATCTTGTTTAACTTCACAGACTCCCCCCAAGGCAAATGCTGCCTTGTAAGCCCCAGGAGAGCAGGACAGTAAGCCCCACCATCACCTCTGCCTGTATTGTGGCGCCCACTGATGCTCAACCCTGGGCGCTGAAGGGAACAGCACGTTCTCAGCGTCTTTGTATTTCTCCCCCTGATACAAGAACCACAGTTCTTTCTCCTTTAGCCTGGACATCCTAGCGACTGCTGCACCTGGCTGTCCCTGTCCATCCTCCATGAGAACAGACTGCCACAGTCACAGGACCACGTACACACACACACACCTGTTGTTAAGGGAAACAGCCGGCAGGCGAGCAAGCTGAGTGACCTGTAGGATCACAACTTTGCAATTCTTAACGTTTCAACAATGGGGCCTCTGCACATTCACTGTTGGGGAGTCACACAGCTGGTCCCGGCCAGCTCTGACTTCTCCAGGACATGCTTTCAGAGAACGTGCTTTCTAACCAGCGAAGGGGCGCCCAGCAGGGACAAGCCTGTTTCTGGGTTTACAACCACGTGTGTGGGCTCCTGGGGAGCAGGGGACGAAACTGGCTCCCTTTCTCTTCCAAATCTGCCGCCCCAGAGCCTCCATCCTCCACCCCTGCGGGCCAGGGAGCCGGCTCAGGTAGGCCCGCGGGGGCGTGGCCCAGAGCCGGGCCCAGATTGGCCCCTGCTCACGGCCTGGACAAACCAAAGACAGACGGGAAGGGGAGGAGGGCCCCGCCCCATCTCCAGGATGCCCAGGTGCTCCATGGTTACCAGCCAGCCGGGTTGTTAGGGCGACGGAGCACTAAAAATAAGCTTCAAAGAGCCTCCCTCCTGAGGCCCCCGCGGAGTTGTTATGACAACGGGCCCAGGGTCCCCGAGCCGCTCCCACCCCTGCAGCCCGCTCTGAGGGGGCGGGATCCCGCGTAAGCCTCAGCCCTGCGGCAGGACGCCAGCCTCCTCCCTCCAGCCCTGCCTCCCACACTCTGCCTCCCTCAGGTGGGGAGCCCCTTGTTTCTGCCCCCGTGGATCCCTCCAAAACCCCAAACCCATCACAGTACTAGTGTCCTTTGCAAAAGATGTGAAAAAATATAGAAAAATAGAAGAAATGTCACCTCAATTCTAGAGTGCTGAGATACTATTAACTAGGTCCCAGTAGGTGGATGCATACTGGGGACTTCTGGTCACAGGGTGTCTAACAATAACTGTCGACACTGCTAACAGGAAGTGCTAACTAGGAGCTGGCTCTGAGGTCGGCCATCAAGACATCATTTTACCAATCCTAATGGCACCCCATGAGCGGCACAGCCAGAATTCAATGCCACCAGATGATCCCTGAGCCCACCTGAGCCCCAAGGCACACTGTTTTATATTCCTCCAAATGATTGCATGGTGGCCTCATCACGAGCCACCGCCTGCAAACATGTAAAGGCTGTGCCATGGTGTGCTCTGTCCATCACCTACTGGTGGCCAGTCTCTCAGGGCTAATCTGTCCTGGGTCTCACATACCACGATGCTGTGTGGCTCCACTTGCTCAGGCTACCACTGCCTCAGAGCAAAGCCCTCTTTGCAGCGATGTCCTCTGGCAGCACAGGACCCCGCTGGCCACTCTGCTCCTGGGGTGCCTGCCCACTTCTCAAAGGCCAGGGTCCATTCTTGGTCCTGTTCTCCACCCCCGTGCCCACCTCGGGGGTGACCTTCCCATGGCTCCCCGACTCCTCTGCAGCCCTGACTTCTGCCCTGATCTCCAAGCTAACTGTGCTGTTTGTGTATGTGAGTGGGGGGCGCGGGAAGAAAAGGGGTCTTGGGCAGAGGTGGGGCTGGGGCTTACCTTGTTCTCCAGCCTCCCAATCAGTTCTGCCAGTCGGCTGATCTGGGCTTCCAGACCCTCCTCCTTTGGGTCCCCGGTGGCTGAGAAAGAGCAGCACAGATCTTGGCGGCAAGCAAGGGCCAGGCCTAGGGGTAGTGGAGCACCCAGCCCTCCCTGGGCCCCATCTGGGCACTCGGAATTCCCGAGGCTCCCGGGGCAGGCCCTCCAATCCCAGGGCCACAGCTCTCACCAGATGGCAGGCTCTTCCCTGGCTCCACAGCCATGAGCTTGTGGTTGGGGGCGTGGGGAGGAGAGGGGCTTCTATACCAGGTGCCCATGCCGCCGTGGCCGGGCTTGCTGTGGTTCTGTCTGCAGTGCACGTGGAGAAACAGACAATGATGAGTTCCAGGACCCTGAACACATTCAGCAGCTTCAATGGGCACTTATTAAGCACCGACTGTGGCTTCAGTGTGCAGAGTGCACCCTGTGGACTCCCATCCCCTTGGAACCGGCAACATGGTCTTCATTTTAAAAGCAGCAGAAACAATGCCCACAAAGCAAGTGACTCGGCCACGGCCACACGGCTAGCTGGGGCTGAGCCAGGGCTGGAAGTGACTTGGCCACGGCCACACGGCTAGCTGGGGCTGAGCCAGGGCTGGAAGTGACTTGGCCACGGCCACACGGCTAGCTGGGGCTGAGCCAGGGCCGGAACCCGGCTGTCCTCCAGGACTCCTGAAGAATGTAGCCACAGGGCTTGGTGAGGCTGGGGCCAATGCCTAGCAGCTCACGGAGCCCTGAGGCACCTGCTGGGCCCAGGTTGTGCAGATACCAAGTCCCCTTCCCTGCCTCACTGCAAGTCAGGGTTCAGTGCTCTCTGGTGTGGGGGACCTGGGCTTGCACTAGCAAGACTCCCCAAAATGGGAGTCCTAAGAGACATTGAGAGTGGGGGTACCACAGGCAGAACTGTGATCCTGACCTCTCCTGTCCCTGAACCCTCCCCATGCACACTGACCTGAGGCCCGGCTGGCCATATGCACACTGCTCAGCACTGTGCCTGTGCACAGCAGGGACTTTGAAAAATGCTTGATGAATAACCAAATCCTCATGTGCAAAGGGTGCTGGAAATGGACCCCAGGGATGTAACACACACACTCACACAGCACCTGCGTGCAGCCAGCACCCCCATGGCCGAGCATCGCTGCCTTGGTATGTTCTGGAATTTGTCTCCGATGAACCCTGAAAGCTCAGCAAGGCTCTCCTATGTGGATGGAGCAAACTTGACTCCCCCAGGGAATGGAAAAGGCTGGTAGTCTTTGAGGTGTCAATCATGGCATCTTTACAAAGCAGCAGCAAATTAAATGTGTCCCTTAGACCATGAAGGGCTGAGTGGGAGGCCCTGGCTGCGGGGTTTGAACCCTCAGCTAGTGGCTGGAGCACAACATCCTGGGGGGCTGCTTGGGGTGGGGCAACAGGCTGGCCCCCAGAGACCCAGGGCTGGGCAGGGGCAGGCAGGTGCCTCTGCCAATGTGGGGAAGCAGGCCGGTGCAGACGACCAGCAGTGGGGACCACATGGGGACACTACTGGGAACCATATGGGGACACTGCGTGCGCAGCGCATGGAAACGGCAAGATTTGATCAAGAGGGTAAAAAACAACACAGGAGATCCAAGTGTGTGCTTCCAGAGTGGTGACGACTGTCAGAATCGTGACTGGCTGCAGGTGAGCTCTGCCCCTGCAGGACACTCTCACAGTGCCCGTGCCCGGGAGTCTCCACCCTAAGTTTCCCAGATCCTCAGGACAGTCAGCAACTTGGCAATCCCATCTGATTGGGGCCAGCTCCGTGCCAGTTGGGAGACACCCAGCCACCCACCCCAGGGCAAACCCACATCCTGGCTGCACTGTGCCCAAGCCTGTGGAGAAACTCCAGGCTCACTAGAGCAGGGCACCGGCCCCTGGCAGCTGCTGTCATCCATGTGGATTTTCTGTTTCCCCTCTGCACTGGCACATCAACTGTTCTGGGCAGAAGAGTTTGCCTCAACCTGGGGTAGCACGTGGGCGGGCTCGTGTCCCAGGGCTGGCACTGCTGAGCGGAAGGAGAAAAGCAGCCCTCTCCAGGAACCAGGCCCGCAGCCGCAACACAGAGCCATGAGGGGACCCCAGGTGCTTCCCCGTGCCACCTGGGATGGGGCAAGTCTTTACTGAACACTGAGTGACACTGAAAACATCATTCCACCTTCGCTTCTCTTTTGGTCCTCCTGAGAGCACCTCGGTCTGCTTCCACCCTGTCTTCAGTGCCTCCCGCAGAGGGCCCCGTCTCCCTGTGGGCGAGGACGCTGGGGCCTCAGGACCCTCGCAGGCACCTGGCAAGATCATGTGCTTATCACAGTTCTTCTATGGCATGTGACACTCATAACCATAAACATGGGCCAGACAACAGGGTCATCTGCACCAACAGTGAGTGTCAGGGGGATGCAGTGAGTCTGATGGGTCTCAGGTGGCACCTTAACCGCCCTGTGCAGGCCCTGCGTGTGTGCACACCAGGCAAGCATCCAGGAGCATCCTGCCTCAGGGTGACCGAGAAGCTAGGTATATAATCGTCCCCATGCTGCAGCCTGAGACATGGAGGTGCAGAGGAGCAGCTTGCTGGCCTGCACACGGCACACCCCGAGTGACCCTGCAGGGTCCCATCCACGCACCGGATCTGGCTGGTCTGCTCTTCGATGGCCTCCACCGCACTCTCCACAGAGCTGAGTAGCGACTGGATCTGATTGGCCGTCTCCTTCAGGAGGAAGCGGGTCACAAACTGGTCCATGTTGCTCCCGCCCTCGTACACCTGAGGAGGTGAGGGAAGGGACATGGAGGGGAAGGGTTTGGGACAGAACTCGGGTATGGGGTCTAGCACAGAAGCTGGGAGGCACCCGGCTCAGTGTCCTTGCTTTGCAGGGGAAGGGGGACTCCACTGCTCCCGCATCCTGGGGGTACGAGTTCAGACACCAAGGTTTGAACCCTGGTTTTACCACTTACCAGCTTTGTGGCCTACTGGAGTGTAACCAGGCCACTGTCCTCTATCTTACAAAGTTGTAATGAGGATTTGATGACAACATCTACATAAAATGTCAGTACAGTACCCGTCACACAGCAAATAACAAACAGCTGGTATGATAAATGTGGTGGTGGTAGTGATGGTGATATTGATGATGGTGATGGTGATGGTGGTGGTAGTGATAGTATTGGTGATGATGGTGGTGGTGATGGTGGTGATGGTACTGGTGCTGATGGTGGTGGTGATGGTGCTGGTGGTTCATGGTGGTGGTGCTGGTGGTGGTGGTGGTGATGGTGGTGGTGATGGTGCTGGTGGTGGTGGTGATGGTGCTGCTGGTGGTGGTGGTGGTGGTGGTGGTGATGGTGGTGGTTGCAACAGTGATGGTGCTGGTGGAAATGATGGTGATATTGCTGGTGCTGGGGGGCAGTGGCATGAGCACTGATGAATGGTGGTGTTTACGTCGCTGTCACAGAGCACTAGGGAAGGACTTGAGCCCATAGCTTGGCTCCCTCCTTCCTTCTCCAAGAATTCTCGGGGCTCTTGAGTTTCCTGTTGCTACAGAGAAATGCCAGGAGACTCAAATGCACCAGAGAGTTAAAGTGGTTCCCCAAAGAAAGAGCCTGAGGCTCAGCGCTCAGAGGAGCAGGTGACTCAGTGCTCCGAGGAGCAGGAGAGCAGAGCGAGCGTGGGGGAGGCCAGGAAGGAGCCCGGGAGGACAAGGACCAGGCCGGGCTGCGCACTGCTCTGTGGCGTGGAGTACAGTCTCTCCGTCTGTCCCGAGACTGCAGCGCCGATTTGTCTCAACACTGAGATTCTTTTGGCTGTGAAAGGCTTGGTGGTAGATGGGGAGACTTGGCTCGTCCAGGTCACTCGAGATTGAGGAGAGGACCAGGAGCAGCTCAACCCTGTCCTCCTTCCAGGGTCCCCACTCCAGCACCTTGGAATCCTGCCTAGTCCCTGGCAAGGGAGGCAAGGGAAAACAAGGCTGTCGAGGAAAGCAAATTAAACCATCCGTCACTCTGACTGGGAATTAATTAGCAATAACTGAACAATGGGAAATGCTGCAAAGGAGGGAGGCGGGGGCAGGGCGCAGGCCGCAGGACAGGAAAGGCATGGACGGGAATGCCCTGTGTCAGCACCCAGCCAGGGCTGTGGGGGACAGGCCCTGGAGGAGAAGGAAGCCTGGTCCACACCCACGTGTCGGGTCCTAGGGCCTGACGCACTGCAGTGATCAATGAACTCCAGACAAATGAACAAGAAGACTTAACTTGGCAGAAAAACATGGAACAAAAAGGAAAAGGCTGCTGGAGAGGGGTCCAGTGGGGAGAACAGCTGAGGACGCGTGTCAAAGGCACCCAGGTCGGTGACGAGGATATGGATGGGAACCAATGATGGACTGGTCTGGTGAATACCAAAGAAAATGAGCTATCTTTAAGGGCGTGCAGATGAAGCTTTCCAGATTTCTCCTCTGCCACAATCGTGGCCTCAGCCAAGAGACCAGCTCTGTAGATTCCAGTGGAAGAGTGACAGCTACAGATTCCACCCCCAGCCGACATGTCACTCATATGCAGGATGACAGGGGATATTCAGAAATCTGAAAATCTCTGAAACTTTCACCAGATGAGCATCTTCCTGACAAAGCTTGCCCATAAGCCGCTGAGGCTTGAAGCTCCTCACAGAGCAAAACGGTGACCACTCAGCTCAAACCTTCAGGTGACGAGGTCCGGAGGTGCAAACCATTAACCACTAATAATCAAACTCCAATGACCCTGCATCAAGTCAGTAACTACAGAAAAAATAGCCCAAATCTCAAAAATTCCTTCATTCCCAAAAGGAACAGAAAGCATTTTGTATTAGCCAAGTATAAAAATGCGATTAAAGTGTCTAGTGTTTTAAAAACGTCACTTGTAAAACGACGACGAGGATTTTAAACTTCTGAGTCTTAATCAATAAAAAGCAGACCATCAAGAGGGAAAATGTGAAAGAGAAGAAGAGCAAAAAATGGGAGAATAAGAGATCCCAAAGCAGCCAGGACAGAAGGTTCATCAGAGGACAGGTGGCCTCATCCCCACGGGGAAAGGCAGTGCGGAGTCGATGATCCAACAGGGCGTGCCTTCCCCGGAACACAAGGGCTCTACAAAGAGCTTCACAGAGCTTCTGTGGCCGCATTTGATCAATGTCACCTGGAGCTAGCACTTCAATGTGAAACCGTGACGCCTATGAGGAGGAGGACCACGGGGGCCAGGATGCGCCACAGTTACATCCCCATGGCAGTGGGAGCTACCATGGGTGCCGCAGCTGTGCGGCGTGTTAAGAGCAAGAGCCGCAGGCTGTTCACGATGCCTGGATTCTGATGATCCATACTTGAGAGAGCCATGTGTGAACACGTACGTGTGCCCAGGACGCTAGTTTCAGAGGGACTCATGACAGCAAAAACTCGGAAATAACCTAGTATGTCCAACAGTAGAGGAAAAACAAGGCAATCCAAACAGGAATGTTTAAAATTATGCTTTGAACATTTTCAGTGACATGGGGGAACTGTTAAAATATTAGGTAAAAAGTGGAAAATAAATTTTTCTAACAGAATATTTAAAACATTCAAGAAATGTGCATGGAAAAAAGGCACAAGAAGGTAAACGTTACAGAGTTCGTGGTGGTGGGGTGCTGGGGTCAGGGTGATCTAAAAGGGTTATGTGCCACTTCCTAAAGTTTGCTAATGAATACCCACCATTACAGGACAAAAATGTAACAGAAGTCTGCACGCATCGAACCTCACGGCTAAGAATATAAAAAGGCAAAACCAGAGAAACAGAAAGGTTACAAGGGACAACAAAGAGTTCAGTGTGAGGAACGAGCTTTCCATGTCCTACAGGAAGGAGAAGTCAGAGCCTGGTGGTCAGGGAGGCGAAGGACCTCACCAGGGAATGTCTGTAAGTCTCTGCCGTGGGCAAAAAGACCCCCATGTGTCTTGTCTAGTACACTTGTTTTGGAGTTGCTTGAACTGTTAGGTCTGGTCAGGGTCTAAGATGTCCAATTAGGGGAACCGGTCAGCAGCCGCGAAGCAGCGGCAAGCCAGATGCTGATGTCACCAGTAGACACGCCTCCTGTCAATCAGCAGGTTCTTCTGACCTATCCAGGAAGGACTCTGGCCTTCTCTTCCTGCCCCCAAGCCCTCCCCTTCCTGACTGGGCCCTTTCAAATTCTCTGTGCACGGAAGCCCCAGCGCCATTTCTCCCAGACACGCTCTGATGGACCAGTGGATTCTGCCCGAGAGCGTATATTCCAATAAAGCCTTGCCGAGCGGCTTGGTTCATCTCCTCCCTGGTCGTCTAATCTTTACATTAACACTCCATAAGATGCAGAGAACTTGGAATAATCCAGTACTCGCACTCATGGGCAGGCTGATGAGTTCTGTCTGGCAGAGCGCAATTGCCAGCGATCCATTTGGCATTGTCCACAAATTCATTTTAGAACTCCTAGCTGTGCGCGCGTGCACACATACCCACACCTACACACACACACACACACACACACACACACAGCTGTTCTTTGGATCCTTCTTGGGCCAGTTCTAACATCTTACTGGTTCTTGCATTAATTTGTGAGTTATAGAACATCTTTGATGTGTATGTTTTAATATTTGTAGAAAATATTTTATCTTCATTGTGTTTTAATAGTATGTATTTCCTATCCGAGAAAAAAGAACTGTTTTCAAATGTGGTATTCTGCAAGCACTCTCCACCTCTTCCCAGGTGTCCACGACAGTTACAAAAACAGACAAAATGCATTGCCGTGAAGCTGCTTCCCTACGCCACAGACAGAACCCTACTGGTCCACGTGGTTTTATCACAACAGCAAAAAGGAAAATGAATGAGAACACAAGAGACTATCCGGAGAATAGTGGGACTGAAATAAGACACACTGAAATCCACAGTGGCTGTGAATGTATCATCCAAAGGTCAAACTGTGTTGTCAAAGGACTTGTGAGCCTTCCGGTTCACATATGGGGAAAAAACAAACAAACAAACAAAACCCCCACTGAACTCTAGAAACAGGGAAGAAAAGTGTAACAACCACACATAAATTAGAAAACAAACCTTGAAACATAAGTAAAAGCAACGGGCTGGCTGTTAGAAACAACCAGTTCAATCAGGCCTGACGGTCATACATAAGATTTTAAAATGCAAGAACTGGGATCAAATTTAAAATAAGACCTGAGTGGTAACGGCAGATGTTTTATTGTTCTTACTCTGCATTAAACAAACCTGTTTTGTGTCAAATGGTGTTTTAGATTTTTAAAAAACAGTCATAAGACCACATCATGTGTAACTGATCATAAAACCAAACGCAACCATGGCAGTTTTGTTTAAAAATATACTAACGTGGACACAAAAAGTGAAAAAAAAATTAAAAAACAAGGTCGGCCTTAAAAACACCCCCTCCCCTGGTAAAACACCTTAGCCCGAGAGCACAGAAGAGTTCTATTTTTGAATAGAAAAATGATCCCATGTTCTGGAAGCTGACTCATGCACAGAAGACTCTCAGAAGCCCCTCGTGAGGCACCCAAAACCATCACCCGCCTCAGCTCCCAGAGGAGAGAACGCAACACTCGGCTAGTGACGAGGACCAGGCAAGGTGACCAAAGGATGAAGTTCCAATGAGTCTTTATCACAGGGAGCTACAGACTGTGCAATATGAGAGTCTAAAAATAGAATCCACCCATCCATAGCTTGAGCAGAATCATTTGATCATTAAAAAAAACAAACCACCACAGTGGCATTTGAGAGCTCTCGCTACCCTCCTAGGACAGCATCTAACAAAGGGAGGGCAGGCGCCTCTCTTCAACAGGCTGGAGAGGATTCTAAAATAAGAGCCGGTATTAATATCATAATTAGTGGAAAAATCCTAGAGCAAGGATTGGCAATCGAGCACAGCAAGGCAGCTGGGGGGCGTCAGCACCGTGTCTCAGAATCCAGAACACGCCACACACCCGCGTGACGGGTGTGCACAGCGGGACTTGAGTGGTGCTGGTGACCGGGGTGCCTGAACACACAGTCAGTTACAGCCAGGGGACATGAGAAAAGAGAACCACCCCTGGGCTGCATGAAGAGTGGCAGTCACCACCTCGAGGACCTTGAGGACCCTGGGCACCACCCAAGGCCACAGAGAGCAGCCCCTGCCACTGGTGCACAGTTCCTGGGGCAGCTGCCCAGGCTGGTGTGCACGGCACAGGAGACGGTAGGCCCCTCTCCTGGATAGGGGCCTGCAGCCTGGGCCTGGGGGTCCTGACCAGGGACCAACAGCAGCACCGCCCAACCTTGCCAGGGAGCGGCCCACTCCCAGGTGAGGGAAGAGGGGTCACGGAGGGGCCCTGCTGCACAGCGCCTATGGGCATGTGGCAGCCTCCCATCGGCCCATCTGCAGCTGGTCCAGAATCTCTGCTGACCTAGGGCCCTCATGGTGCTTCAGGACAGAAGATGCTCAAAGACCAACATGAACAGGGAGTCACTCTAAGACGGTCTTAAAATACATTTAAAAACAACAGGACTCAAAGCAGTGCCACGCTAGGGCAGAACCAGCCCAGTGGACCAGTGGAGGCTCTGGGTAGGCCAGGAGAGGTCTGGATGTGTGGCCAGGCAGTGACCGGGCAGGACTTCACCTATACTGGGCATACAGCAGGAGCCTAATGATGGATGGCAGCTGCAGGTCGCACTGCTCTGTGTGGGCCCAGTGCTGAGCGACTATGACACAGCTCTCTCCAGGATGGTAGAACGGAGGCTCCCATTTCCCAGATTAAGAAAGTGAGGC